>JAESUZ010000710.1:0-454904 GCA_017311185.1 Proteles cristata cristata
AGTGATTTTCTGTCTGGTTGACCTATCCATTGCTGTAAGCGGAGTATTAAAGTCCCCTGCTATTAGCACATTCTTATCTATAAGTTTGTTCCTGTTTGTGATTGTTTTAGATATTTAGGTGCTCCCATATTCGGTGCGTAGACATTTATGATTGTTAGTTCTTCCTGATGGGTAGACCCTGTAATTATTATGTAGTGCCCTTCTTCATCTCTTGTTAATGTCTTTAATTTAAAGTCCAGTTTGTCTGATATAAGTACCGCTACTCTGGCTTGCTTCTGATTTCCTGTAGCATGATATATATTTCTCCATCCCCTTACTTTTAATCTGAAGGTATCTTTCTAAAATGAGTTTCTTGTAGACAGCATATAGATGGATTTTGTTTTTTAATCCATTCTGCTACCCTATGTCTTTTGATTAGAGCATTCAGCCCATTTACATTCAGTGTTATTATTGAAATATGTGGGTTTAGAGTCTTTGTACCTTTTGTAAGGTTCATGTTTGTGGTGGTGTCTCTGGTATCTTTGTTCTTTGCAACCTTTCCTTCAGAGCATCCCCCTCAGGATTTCTTGTAGGGCTGGCTTTGTGGTGACAAATTCTTTCAATTTCTGTTTGTTTGGAAAGGTTTTTATCTCTCCTTCTATTTTGAATGACAGGCTTGCTGGATAGAGGATTCTTGGCTGCATATTTTTACTGTTCATCACATTGAAGATCTCTTGCCATTCCTTTCTGGCCTGCCACGTTTCAGTAGATAGATCTGTCACCACTCTGATGGGTTTCCCTTTGTATGTGAGGGCCCTTTTCTCCCTAGCTGCTTTCAAAATTCTCTCTTTGTCCTTGTATTTTGCCATTTTTACTATATGTTGTGCAGAAGATCGATTCAAGTTACGTCTGAGGGGAGTCCTCTGAGCCTCTTTATTTCAACATTTACTTCCTTCCCCAGGTCGGGGAAGTTCTCTGCTATAATTTGTTCTAGGACTCCTTCAGTCCTTTTCCCTCTCTCTTCCTCTTCTGGGATTCCTATGATATGGATATTGTTGCGTTTGACCGTGTCGCTGAGCTCTCGAACTCTTCTCTCATGTTCCTGGATCAGTTTGTCTCTTTTTTTGTCAGCTTCTTGTTTTTCTATAATGGTGTCTTCTAAATCACTTATTCTCCTTTCTGCCTCTTCAATCCGTGCATTGGAGGTCTCTAATTTATTATGTATCTCATTTATCGCATTTTTTAATTCTTCATGCCTATTTTTATTTTCCATTCTGTCTGTAGCCATAGTTTCTTTGATGTGCCCTAAGTTTTTTTCAAGCCTAGCTATTAATTTTACCATTATTATTCTAAAATCTTGTTCAGTTATGCTGCTGATATCTGTTTTGAGCAGTTCATTAGTTGTCATTTCTTCTTGGAGTTTCTTTGGAGGAGAGGTCTTTCATTTCGTCATTTTACTTAGCTTTCTGGCTCTTGTTGGTTTTAAAGACCTGTTATGCTCTCTGTTTCTAAGAGCGCTGCTATATCCAAGAAGACTCTGTGACTTTCCAGGGCCTATCCTTTCAGAGAGTGTATATTGAATGGTATCCGTTGGTCTCTCTTGTTGGGACCTTGGTTATTTTATTTTCCTATTCGTAGTGATATTTGGGACTCTTCACCTTGTGTACTCTAGCTTGTTTCTTGAGGTAGCCCAGGAAAAGAAAACAGACAGACAAACACACAGGGAGCAGGAGCACACAAATGCACAGGCTAATTGAACTAACATGCAAAGTGAGAGGGAAAACGAAAAAGTTAAGAGAAAAGACGGAGGAGGGAGGGCGAATAATAGGGAGCATAAAATACATAAAAGGGTCAAAAAGGGGAAAAGAAAAGGAAAAAAGAAAACCGATGGACAAAGAACGGTTTAAAGCATATACCTGGATTTCCCAGCTACAGTTAAATAGCCGTGTGTATACAGTGCTGGTTGAAGAGCATAGAGAAAAAGAGAGAAGGCAGGGCGAGACGAGGCAGATTTGGAAATAGAATGAACAGGCAGGAGGGATAAGAAGCTTTTTTCAAAGAGGTAAAGGGTAGAATATGGTTGGATAGGTGAGTGAAGGATGCTGGAATTATCCAGAGAAACTATATAGTCTAATTACTCCTGAGAGAAAGAGATGAAAATGTCGGTAGGTATAGAATTTACATTTACAGAATGGACTCGTGATTGTTTAAGCAAGCCAGCGACCAGAGTTAATCAGGTCAGTGTTCTGGGGAAAAAAGAGAGAGAAGAGAAAGAAGAAAAAAAGAAAGAGGAAAAAAAAGGGGGGAAAAGGAAAAAAAAAGGGGGAGAAGGGAGAAAAAAGGGGGGAGGAGGGCACCTCTCAGGCAGGGATGTGCGTGGCGCGATCCGATGCCTCAGGCGGGAGTTCTGCCTTGGCGGTTGTGGGGAGGAGAGTGATGGTGCTTCAGTCCCTTCTTGAACCAAGTGCTGCACCTCGCTTTTTTGGGCGTGTAAACTCCCTGTACCGGGGGCGCAGCTGAAGTTGGTTGCACTCTTCAACCCAGGCCAGTTCTAATCTCCAAATCCCAGTCCGTGCGCCCCGCTGAAATTGCCTTAAACACAGCTTCCCAGGCAACCCCCTCAGTGCAATTCCAGGCCCCCTGCCGAGCTCTGGGGGCGGAGTCAGAATCGCTGCTTCCTTCTCTGGGTCAGGCTGGCGCGCATGCGTGGGGGCTTGCCTGCCAGGTGAGCCAATCCCGCTGGAGTGAGGAAAACCGGGTCCCTCTATGGCTCGTCACCCGAAACACGAACTCACAGTCTAATTTCCCAGTTTTTAGTTCTTTGCCTTCCCTCTCGAGTTCCAGCCAGCCAGAAGTGCAGACGCCCGGTGTCCACGCGGCTCTTTCAGGGGCCCCAGCCGCCTGGGAGCTACAAGGGAGGCAGGCGCGCCGCCACTTTGAAGTCCAGCCGCCGGGAGCCAGCACAAAGAAGCAGTTTGTGTGCTCAGCCCGCCCCCCTCTCCCCCCGGAGACCAGTTGGCGCGAGGGGACCTGGCGTGCAGGTATTTGGCAAAATGGTCTTTCTATGCACTGAGCGGAGGTTTTTTCCCCCCTGAGCGGAGGTTTTTCTGTTTTGGACTCTCTCCTTTTCCCCTCTCACTCCCCGTAGAGGGTAGAGGGGGATCGCCTCCCACCCTGGAGTCTCCGATCCCCGCCCAATTCTATCTTCCCCAGTTCGCACTCACGTTAGAAGGCTCTCTCAGTGGATTCTGCATCCTTTTTCTCCCAATCTCTCAGATTTTGTAAGGTTTCCAATGGCTTCAGATATTTTCTGTGTGATGTATGGGCGCGAGTGCAAGTACGGAGCTCCTTACTTCTCTGCCATCTTGCCCCCTCCTCTCAAAATAAAACCATTTTTAATTGAAGTATAATTAACATACAGTGTGAGATTAGTTACAGATGTGCAACATACGAATTCAACAATTCCATACATGACTCACTTCTCATCGCAATAAATGTGATCATCATCAGTCACCATACTGTGTCCTTACAGTATTATTGACTATATTCCCTGTGCTGTACTCTTTATTTCTGTGACTTTTTTTCTTTTTTACAAATAGTTTATTGTCCAGTTGGTTTCCATATAACACCCAGTGCTCATCCCCACAAGTGCCCTCCTCCATGCCCATCCCCCCCTTCCCCCCACACCCATCAGTCCTCAGTTTGTTCTCAGCATTCAAGAGTCTCTTATGGTTTGCCTGTCTCCCCTCCCCCACTATTTCCTCCCTTCTTCTCCCCCGCGGTCCTCCGTTAACATTCCTCCCAATCCTCCTACACGTGCAAACATATGATATTTGTCCCTCTTTGCCTGACTTATTTCACTCAGCATAACACCTTCTAGGTCCATCCATGTTGCTACACATGGCCAGATTTCATTCTTTCTCATTGCCATGTAGTATTCCATCATATAGATAAACCACATCTTCTTGATCCATTCATCTGTTGATGGACACTTAGGCTCTTTCCATGTTTTGGCTATTATTGAGAGTGCTGCTATGAACATTGGGTATATGTGCTCCTATGCCTCAGCATTTCTATATCCCTTGGGTAAATTCCTAGCAGTGCTATTGCTGGGTCATAGGGGAGTTCTACTGTTCATTTTTTGAGGAACCTCCACACTGTTTTCCAGAGGGGCTGCACCAGTTTACATGCCCACCAACAGTGTAGGAGGGTGTCTGTTTCTCCACATCCTCGCCAGCATCTTGCGTTCTCTATTTGCTCATTTTAGCCACTCTGACTGGTATGAGGTGGTATCTCAGTGTGGTTTTGATTTTTTTCCCCTGATGAGTAGGGGTGCTGAGCATCATTTCATGTGTCTATTTGGTTGACCTCTGTTTTCCATTTGGTTTTATTGGGGGAAGTGGCTTCTGGAAGAAGGGGGTGGAGGGACTCAAGAAATGCTCTCAGAAAGTGATGGAACCAGCATATGACTCTGACCATGTCACACTGGAATGGTCTCTACTCAAGCACAATGGCTGTGTCCAGAGACTCTCAGTCCACACAAAACTGATGACCCTTAATGTCCGCGAGTCCATTGTCATGCACTTAATGCTTGAGTTATTTTGTAACTGGTTCCTTGTGAGCCCTGCCTCTTCTTAGGGATCTATAGGATGTAGAGTTCAGGAGGGGTGTGAGAGCAAGAGGAGAATGCAGAGCAGGCCCAAACTGCCTAGAGGAGATGACAAGACTCCCCTCTCCCAGTGATGTCAGCATCCTATCACATTGTTTTGGAATGACGGATTCCATCCTCCGAAGTCATCCATGACCCCTGCTGAGGGTGGAACAGAACTTGCCTCCAGCTTCCAGCATCCTTCCCTTCTTCCCACCTCCAGGAGACCTCTCACCTTTCATCAGACTCTAAAATCTTCAGAAACTGGGTGTTTTAGTGCCTTGCTGGTCAACAGCACTGGATTTGTAACCAGTTGCAATCAAGGTTCTAATCCTGAATCCAATTCTTGGTAACGACGTATACATCCTCTATACATCTGATCAAATCAAGACGGAACCCTTGTTCTGCATCCTCACTTGTCTACTCTTATCTGCCAGCTAGAGACCCTATTAGTTTTACCTCCTTAATACCTATTGAATCTATTTCTCCATCTCCAACTTCATCTCTTGCCTGAATGAAAACTATTACTTCCTAATAGGCTACCCCCATCTTGTTTTGCCTGGTGTAAGCTCTACCCTCTCCTTTATTCAAGGTGCTCTCCTACACCACAATCTGATTATATCTCTCCTTGAAAAAAACAGTTTTGTGGTTTCTCATTGCGTTTATATAACCGGAGTGTTTGGTGTCTGATATATGGTATATGTGTATGGCATATGGTATGTAGTATATGGTACGTGTTATATGGTATATGGATGTGGTATATGGTATGTGGTATATGGAATGTGGTATGTATATATATATGTTATGTGGCAATGTAAACAATGCACTCTTCCATCACTGGCTTGGCCCCTAGAGACAAAAGGAGCCCCACTTTTTTCTGTTACTAACTACAGTCTCTTGTTCCACATTGGGTTCTCCGAGAAACATATGTTGAGATGAATATTAACTAGTGGGTCATTTTTAGGGAGTACTTTTAGGATCAGACCTGTGGAAGGGAGAAAAAGGGAACAAGATTGTTTAGAAGAAGTTGAGCTGCAGTAAGGTCTCAATGACAACCTCAGCTGATCTCCCGTGTGGTCTGGAGATAGGATGTTACCAGGCAGACCTTGGGCATGGTGGATCTCCTCACCTAGGCCATCCCAAAGAGAGTGACAGCTGAGGCCCACCTCCTGAGACCTGGTACATCACAGCATCCACCATGATCTGCAGAACCTTCCAACTATGTTCCTTGGGCTCAGGACATGGATTAACTGCCCCCCACATGAGATCTTTAAACTATCCCTGGGGATCAGAGTTCTCTGTTCACACCTGGACTAACCTGGGCTTTACTAATTGGAAATATTTGGGATGACTATCATGGGGACTGGGAAGCAGCTCCTTCTGGGATCTCTGAGTGCCTGGAGTGAGCTCTGGCAGAGGACAGAGGGAGGAGAAAGAACCTCAAACCTGAAGTGAAATAAAACCTGGATATAAACACAATATCTCCCCGCCATTCATTTCCTTGCATTTTCTCTCTAGGGGATGCAAGAATCAGAGATTCAGCTGAGGACAAGATGTTAAATTTTTTTAAATAGAGATGACTTTGTGAAACATTTTTATATTTAGAAAAAACTGAGGCAATCATACAGAGTCCCCGTATACAGGTGCACACAGTTTCTCCTCTTGATAATGTCGTAGAGTAGTATGGTACATTTGTTACAAATAATAAATCAATATTGGTACATGATCATAAGCAAAATTCATAACTTATTAGATTTGGTCTTTGCTTGGTTTACTGTAAGAAAGCACCATAAACCGGATGCCTTGCACAACAAGAACCAAGTCCCACAGTTCCAGATCCTGGAAGTCTAAGATCAGCGTACCAGGATTTTGGAGTTGTGATGTTTCTTTACCACAACAGCAAAGCAGTTGGTCGTGTCGTCTCCTAGTCTCCCCACAATGAACCCGGGTGACATTTTATAAACGTGAAAAAATGGCAAAAAGGAATGGGCACCAAGCTGAAAGTGTGCAGGAGAATTGAGGAAAGATGAGGCTAGAGGTGAAGTTCGAACTGAATGTGAGTAGGGTTTATGAAGTCATGGCATTTTCATGGGAATGCTGCCAGGGGTATGGTTTCCAGAGTCTAGACATGTAGGCAGAGGAGCAGAGTGAAGGCAAACTTATCACATACCTAATGATGGAGGAGAGGTAGTGAGGGTGAAAATGTCCCAGAAGAATTGACACCAGAAAATATTCACAAATATGTCATAAGGAGTTCACAGCACTAGAAGTACAATAATGTTGGAAGCTGATCCCAATTGAGAAATAGGTGAGATAATGGAGAACAAGAATGCAAGCACTCTGCAAACTTCTCTAGATGAGTCTTTAAAAAAATAAACCATTCTCTTTTCAAGGTTTCCTTTTTTAAATTAAAAAAAATTTAATGTTACGTCTTTTATTTTCCTTAAGAAACAGAGAGCAAACCAGGAAGGGGCAGAGGGAGGGGGAGAGAGGAATCCTAAGCAGCCTCTGTGTTCTCCAGGCAGAGCCCAGCGAAGGGCTTGAAACCATGAACTGTGAGATCATGACCTGAGCCCAAATCAGGAGGTGGACACTTAACCAACTGAGTCACCCAGACACCTCACCCTGACTTTCACCCTTTTTTTATTTTTATTTTTTTACAAATAGTTTATTGTCAAATTAGTTTCCACATAACACCCAGTGCTCATCCCCACAAGTGCCCTCCTCATGCCCACCCCTCCTCCCCCCCACATCCACCAGTCCTCAGTTTTTGTCAGCATTCAAGAGTCTCTCATGGTTTGCCTCTCTCCCTTTCCCCACCATTTCCGCCCTCCTTCTCCCCCTTGGTCCTCTGTTAAGTTCCTCCTAATCCTCCTATACGTGCACACATATGATATTTGTCTTTCTCTACCTGACTTATTTCGCTCAGCATAACACCCTCAAGGTCCATCCATGTTGCTACACATGGCCAGATTTCATTGTTTCTCATTGCCATGTGGTATTCCATGGTATAGATAAACCACATCTTCTTGATCCATTCATCTGTTGATGGACACTTAGGCTCTTTCCAGGTTTTAGCTATTGTGGAGAGTGCTGCTATGAACATTGGGGTACATGTGCTCCTATGTATCAGCATTTCTGTATCCCTTGGGTAAATTCCTAGCAGTGCTATTTCTGGGTCATAGGGGAGTTCTATTGTTAGTTTCCTTAGGAACCTCCACACTGTTTTCCAGAGAGGCTGTACCAGTTTACATTCCCACCAACAGTGTAGGAGGGTGCCCGTTTCTCCACATCCTCGCCAGCATCTCGCGTTCTCTGATTTGCTCATTTTAGCCACTCTGACTGGCGTGATGTGGCTTTCACCCTTTCTAATGTTTCAAATGACTGTTTATCAAATGAATCCTAGTTTTACTGTCTTTTCATGTCCCTATACATTCATAACTGGCAGTTGGGGGGGTATCCAATATGTTAAACAAAGATTCTATAGTTCACAGAAAAAATGTTACTGTTTCAGGTGCATCATCATTGTTTCCCTCCTGCACCACCATGCAGAAGAGCACTGTCTCCATTTATCATGCAGCCCGATCTTAAGCTCTAGGGAAAGAATTCAGTTCGAATATGAGCTGTGGGAACACAGAGTGAGAGACAGGAATTGATATTTTATGTGGGTGGTTTATGGAAGGTATTTTAATAAAATGACATATGAGGAGGGCTTGAAAGAGGGAGAGACTGAGGCATGCACATCTGTGGGGGGAAGAAGCAGAGGAGGGATACAGTTTGACCTCCACTTCCCTAGGATCACTGTGGTTGACACTGGAGAGCCTTTAGAGAGATAGCAATAGTCCAGGAAGAGATGCTGGTGGCTGGGACTGGGGAGCAGCCCAGGAATGAGCAGAGTGCAGGTTCTGGGTGGAGCTCACTGGTGTGAGGGAGGAAGCTTGCACTCGCACCTGAGAGCTTTTCAGGAACTTTTCAAGTTAGTTATTCAACAGTTGGCAGTTTGAAATTGGCCACAGAAGTTGAAAAGCATCACAAACCAGGCTTCTTCTTCTGTCCAGGTGTAGATGTGTAACACCATCTGGTTACTGGACATACATTATGAAAGCAGAAAGGGAGAGAGGCAAACCATGAGAGACTCTTGAATGCTGACAAAAACTGAGGACTGATGGATGTGGGGGGAGGGGGGATGGGCATGGAGGAGGACACTTGTGGGGATGAGCACTGAGTGTTATGTGGAAACTAATTTGACAATAAACTATTTGTAAAAAAAATAAATAAAAAAAATAAATTTCTGTTAAAAAAAAAAGAAATAAATATAGGATATAAAGAAGAAAATCAAGGAAGGTTCCTAACTTCTGGACCTCCAGCACGTGTACATGAGCAGAGGGCCAAAAAGGATGAAGGTGACAGAAGAGTTAGTGTTCCCATCACAGGGAGAGGAGTAGGACAGGTAGGCAAAGAGAATGAGAATCCTTTTTTTCCCCCCTATCAAACCAGGACAGAATTCATTTGTATTCAAGATGGACTGAAGCACCTTAGCAAGGCTAGGGAATCTGGTGGTTGGCAGGAATAACCCATGAGAACATGGACTTGAATGTGTCCCCAGAATGGACTTGATGACAGTCCCCAGAAAATGAATTAGAGATAGACTGGTGTCTGTACAAAGACTTGTTTCTCACATTCTGGTGAGATATCCATGTGTAAGTCTCCAAAGACATTCCCATGGGCCCTGCTCAGGCCCAGATATGAAGACTTGTTCAGGTAGGAACAAATATGGGGTCCAAAGGACGGTGAGAAGGAGCCACAGGAACTGTGGCAGGTGGGTCTCTGGGGAAGAAGGCATTTGGGGCAGAGTTGTGGAAGCTTCTAGTTGTTTCTTGTCTTAAGCTGGGCCTCTCATGGAAGAAAGGAGGCGGCAGAGACTGAGGGTGGCATGTAGCAGGGGATGAAGGAAGGAGCTGTGGATCCATGTTCACATTTCATGATCTTCTCACCATTCCAGAAATGTTCTTCACGTGTCTCCTATGTCCTTGGTGCTATCTTCCTCCCAGAACACCTGTTGTTAGAGGACAGGAAGCCCTTTACATGGACTCTGCCTCCTCAGCCTTCCTCCCTAGGTCCTGATCTTCCTTCCCAACCCCTTCATTTTGTCCCACAGAGGGTCAGAGTAGGAGCTCTTCTCAGAACAGCCAGCACGCACCCGTCAGCATTCTTCTAATTATGGACTCCTTGTGCCCAAATCATCTTGAGATGGTCTCCAAGAGGTTTCCCACCAAGCTGTCACTCATTCAGCCCACTCCCTTCCCAGAAGTTGTAGGTTTCTATGTACATCCTTTCAAAGCCCATGACCCCATCCACCTCTACAGAACCCTATAGTCTTTCTGGAACTTGGGAACCTTCCAGAGGGATCCCTGAGGCTCCAGAGGGAATGATAGGAGGTGCATCACCTGCTCTTTACCCCAGGTGGGCGCTGACCCTGTGTGACCTGTGGGCTGCCCCTCCCATTGACCTGGATCCTTCTGGAAAGGATCTTGCCTGTCCTCCTTGTCCATAACTCACAGTCAGTCCATTGCTTCCTGTGGACATAGATGGCAGAGACAGTGATGAGCAGCAGCAGCTTGGGGACCAGAGAGAGAGCCACCAGAAGTGGAGTGGACAGTTCTCGATCTGGAAATGAAGGGACAGGATGTAACATTAGAGATCTATGAGTCCACTCTGGAGGTCCAGGGGCCTCCACTTATTCCATCTGAGGAGACCTGGACCTATCAGTGCTCTAAAGCTCACCAATCTCCCCTGTTTTGAGGCTCCAAGCAGATCTCAGGGTAAGAAGCACCTCATCTCCCTCATATCCTTCTCAGGCTACCAGGTGTCCTTCCTGAGGGAAGGGGTGGAGACATGAGCACTCAGTAGCATGTATGTGAGCTTTATTGACTTGGTCCCCACACCCTATGGTGCAGGACTTCCATCCTCTTTCAGATGAGGGACCAGGCTCATAGTTTACAGAGGGCCACAAGGTGAGTGGGGAATCCCTCATTGCTGTCCCTTAGGATGAATCTGAGACCGTGTGTGTGGACCGGGATAAGTCCATCCTCTCAGGGTCATAGGGACGAATGTCAGTGTGGCCTCAAGTAGAATGAGGACTGTGTCATGGTGACATCACACAGTGCATGAATCCCCTTCTTTGCTCTGCACAAGAGCCTCTATGACCCCAAGTTCTTGTGCTGAGGGAGCCCTCAGGCTGGCCTAACCTCACAAGATCTGCTGGTCAGAGAATACCCTGGTTAGGAATGGATATGGGGTCTAAATGTGGGAGGGGCCTCAAACACCATCCAGACCACCAGGACCCCAGTGCCAACATCAGGTAACCTCCTTCTGTTGCACATAGATCATTGGATCTGGAGGGACAGCTTCAGATTCTTTGCCTTTTTACAAGGACTGGATTTTGCTCTTAGATTTACATCAAGAAATTCAAATAGGTTTTTGAAATACATGGAATAATCTTAGAGAAAGGAGCAAAGACCCAACAATTTTATCTTTGGTGTTGCAGGATGGCAGCTCTCAGCTGGGTGGCCCTCTGGATTTTTTTCTCACTTGAAAGAGCTGCATTTCACATTTTGCACCAGCTTCTAGTGGGAGGCGTACAGCAGAAGACTGGAAGAAGTTGGTGTACAGAGGTTTTGCCCCTCTGCTCCATTTAAATAACTCGAAAATGGCATCCAGTTTGCCTGTTCTCTGTGCAAGCATGACTTTTCTGTGCTGCATTGTGTTCAATATCTCCCTTTGCCACTGTTGTTGCTTCCCTAACTCATACCTGTGAATCGGGCACCACAGCACCGGGAGCTTTCTTCCATCTCATATGATTTAGAGTCTGCTTTCCAATGCAGATGACTCATGGCGTTTGTCTGTGAGGGGTTTGGAAACCAAGTCTAATGTGCAGGTACAGACCTGGGTCTCAGTCAGAGGGCTGGCTAAGAGGTCACCCGCCTGGTGGGTAGAGGAGCAGGGGAAGGTCCCAACTTACTATGGTCACTGCTAACACCTCACAGCAGTGATCTGGGATGGAGTATACAAAAGATGGGATTGCCCTGGTAATCTGGAAACCAGTTGGTCATTATAAGAACTATGGGGTGGACGACTGTTGCTAGGCATCAACCGTTCAGAGAAAGACTATGCAAAACTAAGACCTATTGATCTCTCATGAAAAGTCATGTGTGAAAGAGGACTTCTGGGCAACAGTGTGGACTCACCCCTATCAGAATAGAGGGAAGAAAAAGCTGAGGAGGTAATTGGGTCCAACATAATTATAAGAGTATCAGAGTTCGGGGTGCCTGGGTGGCTTAGTCAGTTAAGTGTCCGACTTTCGCTTAGGTCATGATCTCGCAGTTCGTGGGTTCAAGCCCCGCGTCAGGGTCTGTGCTGACTGCCAGCTCAGAGCCTGGAGTCTGTTTCAGAGTTTGTGACTTCCTCTCTCTCTCAGACCCTCCCCTGCTCACACTGTCTCTTGTTCTCTTTCTCCTAGAAATAAATAAAACATTAAAAAAAAAAAAAAGAGAGTATCAGAGTTCAAAAAGGATTGAACTCTCAGCTTCATGGCACTTACTCTGCCAGAATAGGGCCTCAATGAGGAAACATGGGAGACGAAAACTGAGATATGGACTTCGGGGACAAGACATTCAAAGCCCTTAGGGTACTTAGGTTTGCTGAGGACAAGGCAGCAGCTTAGCTGCTCATCTCTGAATACAGCTTCTGAATGCAGAGAAAAGCCAATAAAAGGAAAAGAAAGTCTATGGAAATCTGGCCCTCAGAAGTCCTTGAAGAGCATCCCAAACTGCAAAATCTCTGGGAAAGAAAAGAAAAAAAAAATCACCAAATCCAAAAGCACAATCCCTTACGCCACTGCCGGTCCTCACCAGCCACAGAAAAGGGCTGCCGGAAAGGACAAGGTAGCTAGCCAAGTAGCTCTAGAGTTGGTTTTTTGTTTTGTTTTGTTTTTTTTAGATATCTCACTGTCAATATGAAATCCAGCTTAAATGGGAATATATTAGAAGTATGTCCTGGACATCAGGACACAGATCATAGGAAATAGTGTCAAAGTATGCCTGACTTAAGATGGTTGGCCCAGATCTCCCAGAGCTTGTGAATATGTGGCCCCTTTCATGGCAAGGTAGACTGTGTAGTAACTAGCTATGGTCTTGAGTGGGTCATTCTCTTGGGTGCTCAAAATGAAGCCAATGTAATCACAGAGACCTTTACAAGTGAAGGAGGGATGCAGGAGAGTGGGAGCAGGAGCCATATTGACCTCAGCAGAGGGTAGTCTGGAACAGGAACCTCGGAGTGGAACAGCATGGACACAACTCTACCACAGTTCCCCCAGAAGGAATGCAGCCCTGCCAACTCATTGTAGAATTTTGGCCTCTAGAAATGGAAGAAAACAAATGTGTGTTGCTTTAAGCCACTAAGTGTGTGCTAATTATTACAGCAGCCATAGGAACCTGATACAGGGAGGCAGGGGCATTTTATAAAGACAGATGTACATAAAGGAGGTAGGCTTCACTTAAAATGCATAACTTTGGTGGAAAGGCAAAAAAAATGAAAGAGGTGCTGTTTCCAAGTTGAGTGGTGAACGGAAGAAGGAAAACCGGGACAGGCAAACCTAGCATCCTGAAAGAAGAACCTGAACGATCCGAGGACTCAGAACTCTCTCCTCCAAATGCCCAAACCAGCTAACCAACCCCAGTAACATAGCTGGTTATGCTAGACTGAGAAAACAGAGGTGTATTAAAGTAGAAGTATAATAAAATACCTCCAAACCATAAACATGAACAAAAAGATGTGCATTCTTATTCCCACCCATTGGACCAATGATATCAGGGACTGTAGCCCTGAGATGCCCACTAGAGGGTCTGGCATCCTGGTGCATCACTGTCACATAGGCATCCAGCTCTCTGGAATGACCCCTGGAAATAATATGAGGTCCAAGAAAAGGAGGACTCTAAAAGGTGGAATAGGAAGGCAGGTAGGCTAGATGCCTGCAGTCAGGAAGAATACAGCACCAGATATCCCTGGCTCCATGCTACTGACTCCCCAAGCACAGAGGGAAGTTCCGGTGTGGCATTCACAGAAGGAAAGACTAGTATCAATAATCCTAGCTTCCATTTCAAACAATAAGGAGGAGCAAAATAAACCCAAATCAAGCAGAACGGGAAAAAAATAGGAGAGAAAACAATGGAATTGAAAACAAACAATAGATAATTCACTAAAACAAAAGTGAGTTTGTGGAAAAGATGAATAAAATCGAAAAAATTCTAGCTATTCTGACAAGGAAAAAAAGTGAAATATTTCCAATATCAGGAAAGAAAGAGGATATCATTACAGACCCTACAGATATCAAAAGGATACCAAGTAATATTATGAGAACTCTATGGGTAGAAATTGGACAACTCAGAGAAAATGGACCAGCTTCCTCAAAAGCACAACCTGCCACAGGCATCCAACATGAAATAAATACGTTGAGCGACCCTTGCTATTCAGATTCTCTTCATATAAAAAAAGGAATTGTAGATTCCTTGTGATTTCACAGGAAATATCCTCTAAGCATTTAAAGGTGGAATAAAACCAAGTTTGGTGCACAAAATAAAGTCTTAGAAGACATTTTGGAAAATCTGAATATAGGTTACATTTTAGCTGATATGAGGTAATTATTGTTAATTTTACAGAGTGTGTATTGGTATTGGTTTTGTAGAAAAAACAAAGTCATTATCACATGACCACACAATTATGGACTGCATTTGCAACTAGATGTGCATCGATGACAAATCTTTAGAGGACACAAGTATGCAATACCTTTAGCTTTAAGAGAAGATGTTCTCCCCTTTCTAACTGTACTCTCCTAGTTGGCAGGTTTTTGGACTCGGTGACTCAGTGTTGACCTAGCAATGAAGACAATGTCCTAGGGTATGTTGGAAGCAAATGGGCCTTTGAAAGGTCTTCTGGAGCAAGGACTCCTGGAAACATGGCTCAAACTCCTCCTGATGTTACATGAGAGAGAAATAAGATACTGTTTGGTCATAGAAAGAGGACTCTGAAAGTCTGTGGGACAATGCCCAGCTGTTATACCTAACACATATTTGTTCTACAGGCTGGTGGTCTCTGTCCTCAGGGATCAGGCATCCCTTGGCTAGTTTAGCCCATCAGCTGGGCTAAGGGCAGGACATCTTCACCATCTGTCCCCCATTGCTCCCTGAGTCGCTTCTGTAAAATTATAAGCTTCCATGGTAGTTAAAGCAGGAAGATCAAAAATGGCCTGGAATTGGCATCAAATAGATGTGCAGTGAGTAATCATGATTATTGATTTGATTATTAATCAAAGCAGGGACAAAGGTGGCTTGTGCTATGCTCATCCATGGACACCTGGGAGCCTGGTCCAAACTCAAAACTCAATCCTCAGGGTTCCCTTCCAGAATTTGAGAGGTGCTGGGGTGAGGATAGAAAAATGTAAGAGGGATAGATGTCAGGCCCAGGTGAGAAAGAACAGATGGAAGAGTGGCTGGGCTGGTGTGGTGATGTAAATCCTGTTGGGTGAAGGTGCAGGAGAGAGTACCTAGCAGCAGGACCATCTCCCTCCAGCTGCTCTTTCTTTCTCTAATGCATGTTTATGTCGAAATCTCTAAAAAGCTATGCACCAAAATCTTAACAATGGTCACTCTTGGAGCATGGCTTTGGAGGGAAGCTCATTTCAAAATTCTACTTTATATCTATAGATTTTCAGATTATTCTATAATAGGCATGGATTACTGCTTTTTTCCTGAAAAAAAGAAAACATAAAATTTGAAGCACTAGATTAGTTGGCATGTTGGCCTCACTGTGGGTTGTAAGTGTTTTCTGGTCCTTCTGGTGGGCAGATGCCACAAGGGTATGGGTTTTGGTGACCGCAGGCTGCCCGTCATGCTGCACCTGGCAGGTGAGAACCACATTTTCCATGTGGGCGGATACGTTCACCAGGAGCCAGCTCGTCCAGTTAAAGGTCCCATCCTTGTTTTCTATGAGGTTCGATGCCAACTTGGCCGTTTCTGTTCTTGACATGCTTCCGTTCTCCAACCAGGTCAGCTGGAGGTGCTGGGGGTAGAACTTGTTCACTTGGCAAGTGACCTTCACCTGGTCCCCTGTCCCGGGTTGCTGGGCAACCTTCACGGTGGGTGGAACCGAAACAGCACAGAGCAGAAGCTCTGACCTCATGGAACAGACACATCACAGGGTGGGGCTCGAGAACTTAGCTCCCCCCACCCCACACACATAGCAAGGGAATCACCAAGAACAGTGCTAGGCATGCAGCAGGTGCTCAAACACTGAGGGTAGTGTTTGCATGTGAATGAAATCCCTAAGCACACTGCCCAGTACACAGTAGGTGCTCAAGGACTGGTAGCTCCCATTAGGGTAATAATGAGTGAAATCCAGATACAGGGCCCCTGGCATGCAGTTAGAATAGAATAACTAGCAAAATACATGCAATCACCAAGCATATAGTGGTTAGATTACAGGAGGTGCTCCCAATAGCATGGCTATGGGAAGGTAATGAAACTACCTAGCACAGTGCTTGGCACGTGGTAGGGGTTCACATGGAATCTGCCATATAAAACAGTAGGAGTGACTGTGACTCTGGGTGCCCGGTGATGGGGAGGGTCTGTCAGGAGTCAGGATCCAGGGGGTGGAAGGCTGGGAGCACAGAGTGGGGGAGGGGCAGGCTGGGAGACTTGGGGGCCAGGCGTGGGCTTGGGCTGGAGGCGACGAGCAGATACCTCCCAGGGTGTCGGACAGGTTGGCCGTCCCACGAAGAGGAGGGCCCCCCTGCAGCGTCTCGTGGGCCACCTCGCAGATGAGCTGGGAGCCGACGTCCCCCGGGGCCAGCACCAGCGTGGCGCTGCTGGAGACGCTGTAGGAAGCGCTGTCTCCCTCTGGGTCCACGGTGGTCCGGGAGGCTGGCAGCTCGTTCCCGTTTTTGAACCATTTCAGGGTGACGCTTCTGGGGGAGAAGCCGTGGGACTCGCAGGTGAGGCTCACTGGCTGCTGGGGCGCGACCCTGGCCGTGGGGCCCGACACCATGGGGGGAGAGGGTTTGGCTACGAGAGGAGCATTTATGACGAGTAAGCACGACCGTGGTCATCGTCCCCAACGGCAGGTGTGTGACACTGTGCAGAACGACACACGGATTCTTTTTCGGCCCTTCTGATAGTGCTGGGAGGGTGAGGTCAGAGATTGACTCGGAGTCGGGGCAGGGCCCACGTGCAATTCCAGCCTGAGTTCCAGGTCCCCATTGTCCTCTCTGCCAGGGGACTTTCCACCCCTGAGGGCACAGGAAGGACATTTCTGGTGGGTGTCACCCTTGGTCTCCATCATTCTGAGCTGCCTCCCTGGACACCTTCCCGACTTCAGAGAGCGTGTCCAGCAGTCAGCACAGGAGTTGGGGCAGGGGGGGAGTAGGACTCCAGACCCCTATTATAGCCTTAACCAGGTGGCCAGCCACCTGCAAGTGTGGAATGACACAGCCCAGTGTCCCCTGTGAGATGGACAGCACGCTTGTCTCCTTCCCGTGTGGCAGTGAGGGGCACGCAATGCAGACAGTTTTGCTTTGAATTTAAAACTGAAAATGCTTCTCATAACCAAAATAAAGTCTGATCTATCTTCATACTAAACATAATTTATGCCTGGAGGTCTCTCTTCTAATATTTATGAATTTACTCAACTTTTCACTCTCCACAAATATTCCGTAGGGTCTAATCCACACATCCTTGAATCTGAGAGGAAGGGTGAAGTGTTGTTTTAGTGAATTGCTTTCTTCTCTTGGGTCAGTGTTGGGTTGCAAACCAAGATCACTGAGTGCTTAGATATAAGTGGTGGTTAAGTTCTTCATCTTCTTTTTTAATCTTTTTTTTAACAAATAGTTTATTGTCAAGTTTGTTTCCTTATAACACCCAGTGCTCATCCCAACAAGGTCCTTCCTCCATGCCCATCACCCCCCTTCCTCTCTCCTCCACCCCCATCAACCCTTAGTTTATTCTCTGTATTTAAGAGTCTCTAATGGTTTACCTCCTCCCATATGTAACTTTTTCCCCCCCCTCCTCTCTATATTCCTCTGTTAAGTTTCTCCTGTTACACATATGAGTGAAAACATATGGTATCTGTCTTTCTCTGCCTGACTTATTTCACTTAATATAATACCCTCAAGTTCCATCTACATTGCTACAAATGGCCATATTTCATTCTTTTCATTGCCATGTACTATTCCATTGTGTATATAAACCACATCTTCTGGATTTATTCGTCAGTTGATGGACATTTAGACTGTTTCCATGATTTGGCTATTGTTGAAAGTGCTGCAATCAACATTTCTGTATCCCTTGGGTAAATTCCTAGCAGTGCTATTGCTGGGTCATAGGGGAGTTCTACTGTTAATTTTTTTGAGGAACCTCCACACTGTTTTCAGAGCAGCTGCACTGGTGGTTAAGTTCTTAACTGTGAAATAATGTAAAGGACAGAGACACCGGCCAACAGAGCAGGCGGAAGCCCTCCTGTGTCCTGGAAGCACACACATCATTGACTCCAATGGGAGGGCATTTCACCCATAGAAAGTCCTGTAGCGTGTTTCCAATGTGTCATTATTTCCCAATACCTTTTGTAATGGTCAGCAGAGGGCACATATCACAAATACATATGTTTGTAAATATTTAACTTCCTTTTTAAAGTATATCAAACATTCTGAGGAAATAGGAAGAGGTGTCACTAGTGTAAGTCAAGTCGTACAAAGGTCAGCTGCCCAGACACCCTTAGAGGGACAAAGAATGTGATTAGTTGTACCAAAAGTGTCTTGGGCCCCCAATGCTAGGCTGACTCATCCTACCTCTCAGCTCCTTAATCCTGGTGCCACCCCTCTGCTGGGGGCCCTGGTGCGTCCCAGCATTCATGAGACACGGACCATGTGCCATGCCCTGCTGTAAGTACCTTACATTAATTCACACCCTCAGTCCTTGCAGCGGCTCTGTGGGCCGTGTGGTCACAGACAGACAAGGACACAGGGCCCAGTGTGGGGATGACTCATCAGAGGTCACAGAGTCAGGAAGGCAGAGTTGGTTGGGAGCCTAGTGAGTAGGATCAGCCACTCAGTTGCTGCAACATTCAAGAATCACCTACTCCGCACATCTGGGGCTTTCTGGACCTCTTCTGCAATCATAAGACTCCTGACCAGCAGCCCGATTATTGCCATGGCACAGGTGGGACACAGAGGACCTGAGAGACACTGAGACTAGCCCAGGATCAGACAGTTCTGGGAGGGGACCCCAGGGCTCACTGAGGGTCTATCCTCTCACACTGGCCACATTGATGTGAGTGCTGTCTGGGGGCAGGGGTGAGGGGAGGGCTTGTAACTGGGCAAGTTACTCTGACTTTCAGTCCCTCATCCCTGGAACCAGAGAGCTGTTCAGTTTGGAAAAGGGAAGAGCTTAGAGTCTGCGGACTGAGGTTCCAATTTCCCCACCCTTTACCAGCTGCGGGGCCTTGAATAAATAGCATGATCTCTCCAGGCCTCAACTTTCCTGATCCATGGAAGTGGCTGATTCAGGGGCACACACAACAGACCCTGATTCTTATCTGTTGCTCAGACAGTGGAGGGCATTCTTATTGACTTGTTGTCACATCCAGGGGAAAAAAGGAGGCCCACGCCACACTCACCACTCACGGTGACCTGGGTGCCTGGTCCAGACTTAAACTCCGTATCAGGGGTCCCTTTCTGGAACTTCACACAGTAGTAGGTTCCCGTGTCTGCTGCGGTGATGTTACTGATGCGGATGGAGAAGTCTGTGTTGTTTCTTTTTGTCACGTCTGCAACATATGTTACTCGAGGCGTTGGGTGGTGGTATCCTCCTCTGGAGCTGAAGATTAACTCCCGGTCTGGCCCCGTCCCCCTGAACCACTCCACCTTCCCGATGGGGAGCAGGGAAGTCATGGTGCAGCGCAGAGTGGCCGTCTCTCCGGCTGCCACAGACACCGACCTCTCAGGCTGGATCACCTGCAGCTCCGCCTCACCTGCCACACCTGGAGGGAACACAAAGCAGGTGTTTCTCATCCTCGTGCGATCTTGTCTGTCTTCTGAAGTGTTTATCCACAACAGCTTTCATCGCCTGAGTGCACCCTGTGAGCTCAGCATGCCACATGTTCACAGCATGTAACCCTCACAATGAGCCTGTAAGGTAAGACCCTATTACAAATAAGGAAACTAAAACACAGAGAGATTCAGTAGATGTGGCACATGGCAAGAGGGAGTGCCTCAGTCCTCTCTGAAAGCATCATACTTTACCTAACGATTTTGCTTGTCTACTCTCTGGCCCCTTGGGGTGTTAGACTTTCTGGACTCTTGCATCCGGTGGAACGATGAGACTTTTTTCGACCATTGTGTGTGAGATAAAGTGATGGATTAATTTTCTTGGCTGTGCATTTAACTTCTAGAACCACTATGGATCAACTTCCCTCTTCCACAAGCACATGCACATGTGGGTGTCTTATCCATCAGTTTGAATACGTGAGAGACAGTGATGGGAAGAGCTTCCAATACAAAATACACATGTAGGTAGTTAAACGAGAAGTAAAAGAGTGTTTAAAATCTCTAGGGTTTTACTGAAAAGCAGTCATGTTATATTAGTTTCCTAATGCTGCCAAAACAAATTATTAAAAATGTAATGCCTGGTGGTGCCTGGGTGGCTCAGTCGGTTAAGCGTCCAACTTCGACTCAGGTCATGATTTCACAGCTTATGGGTTCAAGCCCCGTGTCGGGCTCTGTGCTGACAGCTAGCTCAGAGCCCGGTGTCTGCTTCAGATTCTGTATCTCCCTCTGACCCTCCCCTGCTCACACTGTCTCTCTCTCAGAAAAATTTTTTTTTTTAAAAAAGTAGTGCCTGAAAACTACATAAATGTACTATCCTATTATTCTGGAGATCAAGGGTCTGATTCGTGCCACTGGGCTAAACCCAAAGGGCAGCTGAGCTGTATTTCTTCTGGATGTTGTGCCTTGCCATCCAAATTCTAGAAGCTCCCCATAATTCTTTTCATCGTTCCCAATTTCCTATCATTCCAAATTCTCGCTTTTATTGTCACTTGCCATTTTCTAACTTTGACTTCCTTGCCTCCTTCTTGTAAGGACTCTTGTGAATAAAATGGGGTTGCATTGATAGTCTCCTAATGTCAAGAGTCTAACTTAACACTTTGGCAAAATTTCTTTGGCTGTATAAAAGAAAAACATTCACAGGTTGTGTATATTAAGATGTGGACCTCTTTGAGAGGTCATTGTTCTGTCTCCCACACACGTATCCCCAGATTGTTACAGAAATGAGTTACTGTAAACAAACAAACAAACAAACAAACAGACAGACAGAAGTTTGTATGAGTCCAAGTCACACAGGCTGAGAAGAAGGCAACATACTACAATCTGGAGGAAGGGCTTTTCAAGCAGTGAACTGGTGGGTTTGTGAAATAAAACTAGAAATCAACAACAGAAGTGGAAATGGAATCTTCTCCAAGGTATTGAAACAGAACAACACACGCTTTTTTTTTCTTTTTTCTTTTTTAAAAATAGTTTATTGTCAAGTTGGTTTCCATATAACACCCAGTGCTCATCCCCACAAGTGCACTCCTCCGTGCCCATCACCCCCCTTTTCCCCCCACCCCCATCAGTCCTCAGTTTGTTCTCAACATTCAAGAGTCTCTCATGGTTTGCCTCCTTCCCTCTCCCCAACTATTTCCCCCCTTCCTCTCCCCCATGGTCCTCCATTAAGTTCCTCCTAATTCTCCTATACGTGCAAACATGGTATCCTTCTCTGCCTGACTTATTTCACTCAGCATAACACCCTCAGGATCCATCCATGTTGCTCCACATGGCCAGATTTCATTCTTTCTCATTGCCATGTAGTATTCCATCGTATAGATAAACCACATCTTCTTGATCCATTCATCAGGTGATGGACACTTAGGCTCTTTCCATGTTTTGGCTATTGTTGAGAGTGCTGCTATGAACATTGGGGTACATGTGCCTCTATGCATCAGCACTCCTGTATCCCTTGGGTAAATTCCTAGCAGTGCTATTGCTGGGTCCTAGGGGAGTTCTATTGTTAGTTTCCCGAGGAACCTCCACACTGTTTTCCAGAGGGGCTGCACCAGTTTACATGCCCACCAACAGTGTAGGAGGGTGCCCGTTTCTCCACATCCTCGCCAGCATCTAGAGTTCTCTGATTTGCTCACTTTAGCCACTCTGACTGGCGTGAGGTGGTATCTCAGTGTGGTTTTGATTAAAACAATACACTCTTTAAAAATCAAAAGAGGAGAGGAGGAATCACAAGAGAAACTAGAGAACACCTTGAGATGAATTAAAGTGGAAACACAACATGCCAAAACCTGTACTCTGCAGTGAAAGCAGCACTGAGGGAAATTTATATGTGTAATGCCTACATTTAAAGAGAGGAAAGATTACAAATCATTAACAACTATACACCTTAAGAAATAAGAAAAAGAAGAAGAATTAATAGAAAGCTAGCAGAATAAAGGAAATAAAAAGGACTAGTGTAGAGATAAATACCATGTGAATACAGGAACAACAGAGAAAATCAACAAAACCAAGTGTAGCTCTTCAGAAACCAATACAGTTGACAAAACTGTAGCTAGATTGATTAACAGAGAGAGAGAGAGAGAGAGAGAGAGAGAGAGAGAGACTTCGTTAACCAAAATCAGAAAAGAAAAAGATATGAATAAGCATTTTCTATAAATGCACAGGATTCTAAAAGACTATATCAAACAATTGTACACCAATAAATTGGAAAACCTAGAGTAAATGGACAAATTTCTAGACATGTACAATTTACTAGACCTGAATAATGAAGACTAGAAAAATGAAAAGAATATCATTAGTAAGGAGTTTGAATCAATAATCAACAATTTCCCAACAAAGAAAGGTCCACGATCATGAAGATTCACTGGTGAATTCTTCCAAACATTGAAAGAAAAAGTAACACTAATCCTCTTCAAACTATTCCAAAAAATGAAAGAGGCAGGAAGACTCTTAAGTCATTTTGGGTCATTCTAAGACTCATTCTCAGGGCAGCGTTATCCTGATATCAAAGCCAGAAAAGGCACTATAACAAAACTGCAGACCAGTCTTGTCTGGATATGATGTGAAATGCTTGACAAAACATTAGCAATCAAAACTCAACAGCACATTAAAATAATTTTGGACAAGGAATAGGTGCGTTTTCTTCCTGGAATGTAGTAATGATTCAACATATGAAAATTATACAATGTGATAGGCCACATTTATAGAATGAAGAAAAAATATCATAGTCATCTCATTTGATGCAGAAAATTATTTGACAAAAGTCAACCTTTTTTTATGACAAAAACAATCAATAAACTCAGAGTAGATAGAAGCTTACACAAATAATAGTCATATATGAGAAACCTATAGCTAACATCACCCTAGATGGGGAAAGTGTGAATTCTTTTCTCCTAAGACAAGGAATAAGGCAAGGATGCCTGCTTTCAACACTTCCATTCAACACAACACTAAAAATCCTAGAGAATGCAATTAGGCAAGAAAAGAACATTCAAATTACAAAGGAATAAGTTAAACTATCTCTCTTTGAACTTGACATGGTTTCATGAGTTGCAGCCCTAGTTTCCACACATAAAAACAAACTGTTAGAGATAATAATGAAATCAGCTAATGTGTGCGATACAAAATCAACAGTCAAAACTCAGGTGCATTTCTTTTTTTTTTTTATTTATTTTAATTTTAGTTTTTGTTGTAAGAAGAAAATAAAAAGTTGTGTTAAAATTTTCTAAACAAAAACAGTAGCTCCTTGCCCCAGCCTTCCCCACCCCTTAGTTTTGTTCTCCAGTCAAGCACTTTTACTTTTTTTTTAGATTTTTCCCCTACTGTTTACCTCTATGTTGTTTCTTAATAACTTGCTATCTTAATTGATCACTTTTATATCAATTTATAATAATATAAAATTTTATATCCATAATACAATAGTATTGTATTCTTTTTTTTTTTAATGTTTTATTTATTTTTAGGAGAGAGAGAGACAGCGTGAGCAGGGAGGGTCAGAGAGAGAGGGAGTCACAGACTGAAACAGGCTCCAGGCTCCGAGCTGGCAGTCAGCACAGAGCCCGACGCGGGGCTCGAACCCACGAACCGCGAGATCATGACCTAAGAGAAAGTCGGACGCTTAACCGACTAAGCCACCCAGGCGCCCCTATATTGTATTCTTATATCAGTTTTTTTACAAATAGTTTATTGTCAAATTAGTTTCCACATAACACTCAGTGCTCATTCCCACAAGTGTCCTCCTCCATACAAACCATGAGAGACTCTTGAATGCTGACAAAAACTGAGGACTGATGGATGTGGGGGAGGGGGGATGGGCATGGAAAACTCAGGTGCATTTCTATATGCTATCGATGAACAATTGTAAATAGAAATTTGGCAAACCATTCCACTACACGAACATCAAAAAGTAAAAAATATATAGGAGTAGTATGTGCATGAGGATCAAAGACCTGTACACCAAAAAGTGCAAAACATTGGGGAAAGAAATGAAATATAATATAAATAAATGGATAAACATCTCTCATTTGTGAATTAGAAGAGTTCACCAATACTACTTAAAGCGATCTCCAGATTCAATACAATCACTATCAAAAACCTGAGGGATTTTTCTTTTACAGAAATTCAAAAGCCCATAAAAATTCACATGTGATCTCAAGGGACCCCAATCACCAAACAATGCTTAACAGAACATAGTTGGGGAATTCATATCATTAAAAAATTTTTTTTGTTTATTTAAATTCAAGTTAGTTAACATACAGTGTAGTATTGTTTTCAGGAGTAGAACCCAGTGATTCATGACTTACATTTAACACTCAGTGCTCATCCCAAGAAGTGTCCTCCTTAAAGACCATCACCCATTTAGCCCATCTTCCCACCCACCCCCTCTTCAGCAACCATCAGTTTGTTCTCGGCATTTAAGAGTTTCTTGAGTTTTGCCTCCCTTTCTGTTTCTATCTTATTTTTCCTTCTCTTCCCTATTTTCATCTGTTTCATTTCTTAATTTCCACATATGAGTGAATCATATGATATTTGTCTTTCTCTGCCTGACTTATTTTATTTAGCATAATATGCTCTAGTTCAATCCATGTTGTTGCAAAGGGCAAGATGTCTTTCTATTTGATCACCCAGTAATATTCCATTGTATATACATACCACATCTTCTTTATCCATTCATCAGTTGATGGAAATTTGGGCTCTTTCCATAATTTGGCTATTGTTGATAGCACTGCTATAAACATTGGAGTGCATGTGTCCCTTCGAATCAACATTTTTGTATCATTTGCATCAATACCTAGTAGTGCAATTGCTGGGTCACAGGGTAGTTCTATTTTAATTTTTTTGAGGAAGCTACAGATTGTTTTCCACAATGGCTGCACCAGTTTGCATTCCCCAAAACACTGCAAAGATGATCCCCTTTCTCCACATCCTTGCCAACATCTGTTGTTTCCTGTGTTGTTCATTTGAGCTATTTTCCCAGCTGGTACCTCGTTGTGGTTTTGATTTGTATTTCCCTGATGATGAGTGATGGTTAGCATCTTTTCATGTGTTTGATAACTATCTGGATGGGTTTTTTGTTTATTTGTTTGTTTGTTTTTGGAAAAGTGTCTATTCATGTCTTTCGCCCATTTCTTCTCTGGATTGTTTTTAGGTGTTGAGTTTGATAAGTTCTTTATTGATTTTGAATACTAACCCTTTATTTGATATGTCGTATGGAAATAATCTTCTAAAATTCTGTCAGTTGCCTTTCAGTTTTGTTGATTGTTTCCTCCACTGTGCAGAAGCTGTTTATCTTAATGAGGTCTCAATAGTTCATTTTTGCTTTTGCCCTTGCCTCTGGAGACCTGTGTAGTAAGAAGTTGCTATGGCTGAAGTCAGAGGGATTGCTGCCTGTTTTCTCCTCAAGGATTTTGACGGTTTTCTGCCTCACACTTAGGTTATTTATTAATTTTGAATTTATATTTGTATATGGTCTAAAGTGGTCTGGGTTAATTTTTTTTTCATGTTGCTTTCCAGTTTTCCTAGCAACATTTGCTGAAGAAGACTGTCTTTGTTCCATTGGATATTCTATTCTGCTTTGTTTAAGTTGAAGATTATTTAGTCATACATTTGTGGGTCAATTTCGGGGTTCCTATTCTGTCCCATTGATCTATGTGTCTGTTTTATGGCAGTACCATAGTGTTTTTGATGATTGCAGGTTTGTAATAGAGCTTAAAGTCTGAGATTGTGATGCCTCCAGCTTTGGTTTTCTTTTTCAACATTACTTTGCGTATTCAGGGTCTTTTCTGGTTTCATACAAATGTTAGAATTTCTTGTTCTAGTTCTAAGAAGTATGCTGGTGTTATATTAATAGGAATTGCATTGAATGTGTAGATTGCCTTGGGAAGTATAGACATTTTAACAATATTTGTTCTTCCAATCCATGGGAATGGAGTGTTTTTCCATTTCTTTGTGTCTTCTTCAATTTCTTTCATAAGCTTTCTGTAGTTTTCAGCATATAGATATTTTACCTCTTTGGTTAGCTTTATTCCTAGGTACTTTATGGGTTTTTTTCTGTCACCACTGTTGTTTAACATAGTGCCTGAAGTCCTAGCATCAGCAATCAGACAACAAAAGGAAATAAAAGGCATCAGAATTGGCAAAGAAGAAGCCAAACTTTCACTTTTCACAGAGGACATGATACTCCACATAGAAAACCCTACAGATTCCACCAGGAGGCTACTAGAACTGATCCAAGAATTCAGCAAAGTTGCAGGATACAAAATCAACGTAAAGAAATCAGTTGCATTTTTATACACCAATAATGAAGCAATAGAAAGAGAAATCAAGAAACTGAGCCCATTCACAACTGCACAAAAAAACTCGTATAATACCTAGGAATAAACCTAACCAAAGTTATAGGAGATCTGTATGATGAAAACTATAGAAAACTGATGAAGGAAATTGAAGAAGACACAAAGAAATAGAAAAACATTCCATGCTCATAGATTGGAAGAATAAATATAGTTAAAATGTCATTACTACCTAAAGAAATCTACACATTCAATGCAATCCCAATCAAAATTGCTCCAGCATTCTTCTCAAAACTAGAACAAACTATCCTAAAATTTGTATGGAATCACAAAAGACCCCAAATAGCCAAACTAATATTGAAGAAGAAAACCAAAATGGAAGGCACCTGCATGTAAGAGCTAAAACTATAAAATTCAGAGAAAAGATTGTAAAAAAAATTCATGATATTGGGTCAGGGAATAATTTCTTGGATATGACGCCAAAAGCACCAGTAACAAATTAAAAAGTAAGCAATTTGGACTTCATCAAAATTAAAAACTTTTGTACAGTAGAGAGAATATCAAAAGTGAAAAGAGAACTCACAGAAGGAGAGGAAGTATTTGCAAAACATGTCTCTCAGATGGAATTAATAACCAATATATGTAAAGAACCCCTACAATTCAACAACAACAACAAAAAACCAAACAACTCAAGTAAAAAAATGACCCAACAACTAGAATAGATATTACTCCAAAGAAGATACTCAAACAGTGACTAAGCACATGAAGAGATGTTGAACATCACTAGTCATTAGAAAAATGAAAATCCAAACCACAATGAGATACCCCTTCATTCCTGGGAATGGCTTTTATCAAAAACAAAACAAAGCAAAGCAAAAATAGAATATAAGAAAATTAAACTTCATAAAATAAGGATTGAGTAAGCTATGGAGAAGCTGAAACTGATGTATGCTACGGGTAGAAATATATAACGGCTCAGCCACTGTGTGAACGGTGGTATTTCCCTAAAATGTACGTGTAGAATTTACCACATGATCCAACAATTCCTCTCTTAGGTAAATACTCCCAAATTAAAAGTAGTCACTGAGATACTTGTACATTCATGTTCTACCAGCATTATATACAATAACCAAAAAGTAGCAGAAAAAAATTCATTTCCACTCATAGACGAATAGATACTATGTTGATGTAGATATATACAATGGAATTTTATTCAGTCTTATTTAAGAATGATAGGAGCACTGGGTGTTATATGTAAACCAACTTGACAAAAACCTATTTAAGGAACAAAAAATAAATTAACCCATTACTATCCATTAAATATTAACAAAAGTGAAAATAAAGAAAACTTACAATGGAAAAAAAACGAGAATCTTAGGATTCTTTGCCCCTCCCTCACTCACACTCTGTCTCTCAACAATAAATAAAAACATTTAAATTTTTTAAAAAAGAATGATAGTCTGATATGTTCCATAATTGGATGAACCTAAAAAATAGCATTCTAAGTGAAATATGCCAGATAAAAGGACAGATACATGATTCCACTTACATGACATATCTAGAAGAGACAGATTCATAGACAGAAGAAAGTAGAATAGAAGTTACAAGTGACTATGGAGGAAGGAGGATTGGGGAATTCTTGTTTAATGGATGCGGAGTGTCTGCTTAGGATGTTGAATAGATTCCTACAATTCAAGAAATGTACAGTGGTACTGGCTTCACAACTATGTTAATGCCACTGAATTGCATCCTTAAAAATGGTTGATATGTTTTAGCTATTGTGGAGAGTGCTGCTATGAACATTGGGGTACATGTGCTCCTATGCATCAGCATTTCTGTATCCCTTGGGTAAATTCTTAGCAGTGCTATTTCTGGGTCATAGGGGAGTTCTATTGTTAGTTTCCTGAGGAACCTCCACACTGTTTTCCAGAGGGGCTGTACCAGTTTACATTCCCACCAACAGTGTAGTGTCCATCAACAGATGAATGGATCAAGAAGATGTGGTTTATCTATACCATGGAATACTACATGGCAATGAGAAGCAATGAAATCTGGCCATGTGTAGCAACATGGATGGACCTTGAGGGTGTTATGCTGAGCGAAATAAGTCAGGCAGAGAAGGACAAATATCATATGCTTGCACGTATAGGAGGATTAGGAGGAACTTGACGGAGGAACAAGGGGGAGAAGAAGGGCGGAAATGGTGGGGGAAAGGGAGAGAGGCAAACCATGAGAGACTCTTGAATGCTGACAAAAACTGAGGACTGATGGATGTGGGGGGGAGGGGAGGGATGGGCATATAGGAGGACACTTATGGGGATGAGCACTGAGTGTTATGTGGAAACTAATTTGACAATAAACTATTTGTAAAAAAAATGGTTGATATGGTAGATTTTATGTTCTGTATATTTTAGCACAATAAGAAATGTGTACTGAAATAAGGTGATCGCCCTATGTAGAACCTTTGAATTGGTCTAAATGGCTTAGAAAAGAGAAAATTAATTGTCCCAGGGGCTGGTAGATTTGAGAAACCTGTCCTTGAAGGGGGAGATAGAGCCATGAGAACAACTAAACAAGGGGAACAACAGACTTCAAACTCATGTTCTGAAAAGAGTTGCGGATGGTCAGCTATGTCAGGACAATGAATTATGCATTGGAGGGACACAAGCCACATTTGGGTCAAACATTGAACTTCAGGTGCCAGATTTTGCAGGTGTATTTCACTGCCTCAGTGACTACCCAGTGTCTGGTGACCTAGAGAAATACAAAAATCATTTCTTTTTACTTGAGATATCCTATAAACTAGGCAGAGATATAAATCAGAGGAGCAGGCTGCTGTGACACCACACATACATCCTGTGTTCTCTCCTATTTCTTAGCTACTCCTCAGGGAGAAAATTTGTGGTTCACTCTTGCAGAGTGTGAGCTGATAAAACCCATTTCCTCCTCTAGGATATAACTTCCATGAGGGCCACTATTTGCAACCAAACACATCTCCTAGGGAGCTACCATGCTATTACAGGTAAGTCTTGGGGGTACCAAGAACATCAGGTGCTTTGGTTTGTAAGTATGTATAAGGAGACTGGGGTTATGAAGTTGAACTGCTAAACAAAAATGGGAAGAAGTAGGAATGCATCTTGGATGGGGACATGGAGAAAACAGGGGAGGGAGGAAGTGAGAGGGATCAGAGCATCAAGAGGAGCCAAGGAAAGGCATAAACTCTGCCACCCATGTATCTATAATTCTCATATTTCCATCCTGGGGCCAGGACTTGCCCCTGTTCTCTGGATTTGTATGTCCAACCAGGACTCAACTTTTTTCTTAGATAGAAATAAACCTCTCACTGTTAACACATCCCAAACAGAACTCCTCAGTTTCTCCCACATCCTTGTTTTTATTTTTATTTTTATTTAAATGTTTTATCTATTTCTAGGAGAGAGAGAGAGAGACAGCATGAGCAGGGGAGGGTCAGAGAGAGAGGGAGACACAGACTCTGAAATAGGCTCCAGGCTCTGAGCTGGCAGTCAGCACAGAGCCCGACGCGGGGCTCGAACCCACCAACCGCGAGATCATGACCTAAGCGAAAGTAGGACGCTTAACCGACTAAGCCACCCAGGCGCCCCTATTTTTATTTTTTTAAATGTTTTATTTATTTTTGAGACAGAGAGAGACAAAGCATGAAGGGGGCAGGCAGGAAAGAGACAAGGAGATACAGAATCTGAAGCAGGCTCCAAGCTCTGAGCTATCAGCACAGAGCTCAATGCAGAGCTTAAACCCACGAACGTAAGATCATGACCTGAGCCGAAGTCGGAGGCTCAACTCACTGAGCCACCCAGATGCCCCTCCCCCACATCTTTGTACATTGCAGATGAAGCACCTTTATTCTCCCAGATACCCAGGTCCCATGCCTTGGAGACCCTTTCTTTCCCACCCCAAATCCTACGCATCAGAAGATCCTGTTGTCTCCCGTTCTGCATGCACCTGCAATCTGACGTCTTTCCCCTTTCTCTCCTGGCTGCTGTCCGGGTGCAAACTGCTTTTCCTTGCTTGCATGAACTCAATGAACTCTTGAATGCTCTAGTTGCTTCTGTCTGTGCTCTGTGGTGTCTAATTTCAACCAAATGCTAAAATAAATTAACACTCATGGGGGATCATGTCACTTCTGTCTTCAAAACCTTCCAAAGGCTACTATTTCACTCAGAGTAAAAACCCAAATCCTTGAACAGAACAGGAGGATTCTACTCTCATGCTGTTTCTGTGATGTTCAGAAAGGCTCTTTCCCCAGAAAATCACATGGCTCACATCCCACATTCTTTTTAAAAAAAATTAATGCTTTATTTATTTCTGTGTGAGAGAGAGGCAGCATGAGCAGGGGAGGGTCAGAGAGAGACAAAGAATCCAAAGCAAGCTCTAGGCTCCTAGCTAGCTGTCAGCACAGGGCCCGATCCGGGGCTTGAACTCATGAACCATGAGATCATGGCCTGAGCCTAAGTCACACGCTTAACCTACTGAGCCACCCAGGCACCCCTCACATCCCACATTCTTATAACTTGCTCAAATCTCCCTTCTCATTGATGCCCACCCAGGTTGCCACTTTAAATACATCCCACATTGAAGACTCTCTTTCTCTTATCCAGTTGTACTATTATGTTCTTCCTTAACACTAATCAGTTTCTAGTATACTGTCATCTGATTATTTGGTATGTCTGTTGTTTCCTGTCCTTTTCTCCACTAGAATATAACTTCCATGAGGGCCACTACTTTCCCTCATTTAATAACCAGTACTCCCTAAGCTCAGGTAACAGTTCTTGGCACCTAGTAGTTATCCAGTAAATATTTATGTAATGTGTGAATTGCCCAGTGCAGCCTCTTTCTGAGATCCTGCAGTCTATTTTTAGTGGAGAATTTTCCAGGAAAATATATCAGAATATGAGTTTTGCATGAAGAAGACTTGGGGGAAACAACAGTTGCATATACCCAGGAAGTAGAAGAGCCCAAGAGAAACAAACGCCAAATGCTCCGTCTTCCCCACACCCACGCTTCTCTACATCCATTGGCAGATCTGCAGAAATCTCATGGGATGGAAGTGGGGCCATAGGGTTGGAGAAGAGCAATGGTTAAACCTGTGAGATCTAGAATCAGACTGCTTTCAAATTATAGCCATTCATCACTGAGGGACCTTGGACTTTTCTGAGACTCCTTTTCTTGTCTGTAAGTTAGGGGAATGAAAATGTCTGTCTTGGATACAAAGATCACAGGACATAACAGACACATGCATTTCCAAGTGTGTTTGGTACATGGTGAGTGCTCAGGGAATTGGAAAGTTATTATGCATGAGGTTTCTTGAGACATGGAGGTGTCAGCCAACACTAGATGATTGGGATCAGGATGTTGATATGGATATAATTACCAGTGCAGTTCATACAGGCAGGAGTCTCCACATATTGTACCTCTTTTTTCCTCCCCACCCTGATCCAGCATGGAGGAGGACCTTCAAGGTAGTAATGCACAAAGTTCTACTCCTTCTACCTACAGAGAAGCTGGCTTGTCTTAAGACCTGGTGGAGGGTGATCAGTAAGTTTAGAGAAGTAGAAAAAGAGAGTGAGTAGCTGAGAGACAGGGAACCAAACACCTGTTCAATGTGCATTTCACAAAGAGTGGGTGTAATGTTAAGAAATAATAAGGAAAGTGTTTTCAAATATCCCATATGAGTGCATAGGCACGTGTCTATACCCTTTCTCATGCCTAGTCATGTGTGTACACAGACACAGACACAGACACACACAGACACACACACACAAGTGCATTCCCAAGTATATATAAAGTGTGGCCTAACAGCTAGTATATTGATCATTTCGAGGATTACATGAAATTGTAATACATGTTAAAAGCTCAGTGAAAGATTTGGCACATAGGAAACATCCAACACATTATTAAACAAAGTCTGGGAGTTGAATCCCAGCAGCTGTACTGACTTAAGTAGGTGACATTGGACCAGTTCTACCCTCTGCATGAATTTCCCCATCTGCATCAGGAGCACTTCCCTAGCTATCAGGCAGGGATGTTGGGAGGAGTAAATTATTGAATACGTATAAATTTGTCTTTGTGGAAGATTGAAGTATCCCCATCCTCTGTCTGGATACCACTGGTAACCAGCTGCAGGTGATGGATCCGTAGAGGAAATGCTCACATCCCAGATTTCATGCTCTCAGATGACACCCAGTCCTTGGCCTTCTGTGGCTGTCTTGAGTACCACACCTGTGCTTACTTGGAGGCCCTTAACGTCCAGGGACAGGAGGAAGTTGAGGGGGCAGGGAAAGGGGATTGTACCCCAAGGCAATACTTACCTGTGAGTCCCAATAGCAGAGCCAGCAGCAGATAAAGAGGAAGGTGGGTGCTGGAGGCAGAGGCCAACATCATGGAAGCCTGGGGACCCTCTCTGTGCAAATGTGTGTGCTGGAGAGAATGGGCCTCTGTTCTGCAGAGAGGAAAGCCCACTCCCTTCGCAATTAAGAGGAAGTGCCTACGACGGGGTGACATGGCTGTGAGGCAGCAATCTGCTTCTAGATTGTGAAATAGAAGTCAGGCAGAGAAGGCCTCACTTGGTGAGGGGTTCTCTTATTATATTTCAGAGAGAGTGGAGAAGCCTAGGAAGAATGCTGCTTCCTCCCTGGGGCCTCTGCCCCCTTCCAGCAGGCTCCTCCCCCCATCTTGAGGCCCCAAATTGGGCACAGAGATTACTTAAAAACAATTTTTTTTTGTATGTGCTTGCCTCCAGTAAAACACATCATTTCCTCCGTTCTTTCAGGAGAGGAAGTAGGTTATATGTCCCAAGAATCACAATCCCAGGCATTTATCTGAGCACAGAAGACCATGGCCAGAAAAAACCTCACATGACTGTTTAGAGCATCTTCCTTTGTCATAGGGAAAAAAGAGAAACACCCAAAATGTCCAGGAATAAGGGGATGTTTAAGCAAATGTAGCAGATTCATACCAGGAAATACTCCTCAGAGATAAGAGAAAATAAATTATTTACATGTGCACAACTTATAAGTTTCCAAAGGCAATATGGTGAGTGAAGAAAATCACTCTCGAAATGTCACATACTGTGTGAATCCACTTACATAACAATCTCAAAGTTGTAGAGAACAGATGGGCATGTCCCAGAGGTTTGGTGTGGTGGGGCTGGTGGGCACGATAAAACTTTTGTGGCCATGGAGTTGTTCTGTATCCTGAATATGGTGCTGGTTATACAAACTATAAATGAGCAGAAAGACACAAACAAAACCTGGGAATGTTACAATATTGGGGTATAAAACACAAGGTATTTGTCATTATAATGTGGCCAATGGCTATGACATTAGCCAAAATTAAAATAATTAAGGTATGTGGCATGGGGTTCAGGAAACAGAACATTATATCATCATCATCCATAATGGGACATCAGTGAATATGTCTATGGGGAGAAGTCAAGAAATGACAATGTAAGCATGCTATATAAGATCTGGCTGTAACTTCTAGAGTAATCAGTTAAAAATAATAATGTTTTTTAATGTTTTATTTATTTCTTATTTTTTTAACTTTCTTATTTTTTTTTATGTTTTATTTATTTCTAGGAGAGAGAGAGAGACAGCATGAGCAGGGGAGGGTCAGAGAGAGAGGGAGTCACAGACTGAAACAGGCTCCAGGCTCTGAGCTGGCAGTCAGCACAGAGCCCGACGCGGGGCTCGAACCCACGAACCGCGAGATCATGACCTAAGTGAAAGTCGGACGCTTAACCGACTAAGCCACCCAGGCGCCCCTAAAAATAATAATTTTTAAAGGTGGAAAATGGTTGCCTTTGGTGTGGAAAACCATGGGAGGTAGGAGGCTCCAGTTTTTATAGGTAGTATGTACAGAACTATTTACCTCTTAAACCGTGTGCATATGTAACTTTGATGAAGGTAAAAACTAATCTAGGTGAGTCAATTATATGTGTCATAAGAGCTCACATAAGAGAATGTCCACACTATGAGCACTAGTACAAGTTTGATTAGCTTGCTGGATAGAATATCAATGTTGAAATTCACTTCCAATCCTATATAACCTCCCAAACCCAGTGCAAACTGTAATAATACTTTTTTTTAAAAATTTTTTTATGTCTTTATTTTATTTTGAGAGACAGAGAGCAAGCGGGGGAGGGTCAGAGAGAGAGGGAGACACAGAATCTGAAGCAGGTTCCAGGCTCTGAGCTGTAAGCACAAAGCCCGACGTGGGGCTCGAACCCACGGACTGGGATCATGACCTGGGCCGAAGTCGGGTGCTTAACCAACTGAGCCACCCAGGTGCCCCACTTTTTAAAGATTCTATAAACTAGAAAGTATTAAAGATAGCTCTAACTAGGGATGCTTAAGACCATGATGGAACGAAAAAGCCCCGTTAAATGTTGAATTGAAAGCCATCAAAGAAAACCTGAATTGAGGTGTTTCATGTCTGTGAGTTGCAAAACTCAATATCAGAAAGATGTCAGCTTGCCCAAATGAATATATAAGGTCAGTGCAATCAAGTCATATTTGTAAAAAGTTTGTAATGAAAGTTGATAAAGTGATTCCCAAATGTGTGTGGGTTGAGAGTCACAGCCACTCTAAGCAACAGGACCAGGTGGGAAGGTTTGCCCAAATGAGGGATCGGGGCACCTGGGTGACTCAGTCGGTTAAGCGTCCAACTTTGGTTCAGGTCATGATCTCACAGTTCATGGGTTCAAGCCCTGTGTCAGGCTCTGTGTTGACAGCTCAGAGCCTGGAGCCTGCTTTAGATTCTGTGTCTCCCTCTCTCTCTGCCCCTTCCCTGCTCATGCTCTGTCTCTCTCTGTCTCTCAAAAAATAAGTAAATGTTGGGGCTCCTGGATGGCTTAGTTGGTTAAGCGTCCGACTTTCGCTTAGGTCATGATCTCACGGATCATGGGTTTGAGCCCTGCGTCCGGCTCTGTGCTGACTGCCGGCTCAGAGCCTGGAGCCTGTTTCAGTCTGTGACTCCCTCTCTCTGACCCTCCCCTGCTCACGCTGTCTCTCTCTCTCTCCGAGAAATAAATAAAACATTAAAAAAAATAAGTAAGTGTTAAAAAAATTACAAAGAGGTATTTAAACTTGTTATAATAGTGTGCTAATTAAGAAAGAGCAGTTTTTAAAAAATATATTTTGCATAAGCAAAACCCTCATTGCCGTTCATATATATTCTTTGGTGGAACGTTTGGTCAGATTCATGCATTTAAAAAATGGGATTCTTTGTCTTCTTGCTATTTTATTGTTAGAGTTCTTTAAATGTTCTCTCTCAGGTGTTGACAAACTTTGTCTTAGATGACCGGACAGTCATCTTTATGCTTTATTCTTGTGGGCCATTAGGTCTGGACCATAATCACTTCTGTCTGATATTTCAGCCTGAAAGAAGCCACAGATCATAACAAACAGTTGGCTGCACATTGCCCACCTCTGTCCCAGATACAAGTCCTTGTGTAGATTCACTTGGCAAATCTCAGTAACTTTCTTTTTCTTTTTATTAACAGTGTCTTTAAAAGAATAAAAGTTTAACTTTTCATGAAGTCAAATTAATCAATGTTTTCTTTTATCGATTTATACTTCTTGTGTCTTATCTAAAAATGTCTCTGCTCACCCAAGACCATTAAGATTGTTTTGTTTTCTGGAAAGAGCCTAAGTGTCCATCAACGGACAAATGGATCAAGAAGATGTGGTTTATCTATACCATGGAATACTACATGGCAATGAGAAACAATGAAATCTGGCCATGTGTAGCAACATGGATGGACCTTGAGGGTGTTATGCTGAGCGAAATAAGTCAGGCAGAGAAGAACAAATATCATATGTGTGCACGTATAGGAGGATTAGGAGGAACTTAACAGAGGACCAAGGGGGAGAAGAGGGGCGGAAATGGTGGGGGAAAGGGAGAGAGGCAAACCATGAGAGACTCTTGAATGCTGACAAAAACTGAGGACTGATGGATGTGGGGGGAGGAGGGATGGGCATGGAGGAGGACACTTGTGGGGATGAGCACTGAGTGTTATGTGGAAACTAATTTGACAATAAACTATTTGTAAAAAGAAAAAAAAAAAGATTGTTTTGTTTTATCCCTACAGTTTCTTCTAGAATTTTTAAAAAGTAGTTTATTATCAAGTTGGTTTCCATATAACACCCAATGCTCATCCCCACAAGTACCCTCCTCCATGCTCATCAACCCCCTTAGGATTTAAACTTATGTCTGTAGATCCATCTGGTCATATAAATTTGTTTTAGTATCTTTGTGTATATTGTACACTAGTATTCTATAAGGTAATATTTTCAAAGACAGTATTAAATTTTGTGTATGTTATAAGGATATAGTCAAGATTCTCTTTCCTCTTCTCCTTCTCTTTCTCTTTCTCCTTCTTCTTCTCTTACATATGAATATATAATTGTTTCACTGCCATTTGTTGAAAAGACTAGCCTTTCCACATTGAATTGCTTTGGCATTTTTGTCAAAAATCACTTGGCCAAATATATCCTATGTATGGATCCAATGTATTTTTTCATGTCAGGGCAAAACTTTTTAAAAAATAGTTTTAAAAAAATTTATTATCAAAGTTGATATACATGCTAACTTAGTTTTAGGTGCTCAACATTGTAGTTTGACAACTCTGTGCATTACACAATGCTCACTATAGTAAATGTAGTTACCACTTTCACCATACAACATTATTCCAATACTGTTGACTGTATTTCTCTGTGCTATACGTTCATCCCCTTGACTCATAGGGCACAATGATTTTTTTTTTCAGTTTTACTTAAATTCTAGTTAGTTAACAGTGCAATATTGATTTCAGGAGTAGAATTCAGTGATTCACCAATTACATTCAACCCCCAGTGCTCACTATAACAAGTACCTTCCTTAATACCAAAGACCTATCTAGCCCATCCCTGACCTTCCTCTATCAACCCTCAGTGTGTTCTCTATCATTAAGAGCCTCTCACTGTTTGATTTATCTCTCTTCCTTTTCCCCCATTCCATATGTTCATCTGTTTCATTTTTTAAATTTCACATATGAGTGAAATCCTGTAGTATTTGTCTTTCTCTGACTGACTTCTTTTGCCTAGCATAGTATACCTAGCCCTATCCATGTCATTTCAAATGGCAAGATTTCATTCTTTTTGGATGGCTGAGTAATATTCCATTATTCACATATATCTTTTTTACTTATATTTGTGTTTTTGTAAATTTTTTTTCTTTTTTAAATTAATTTTTTAAAATTTACATCCAAGTTAGTTAGCATATAGTGCAACAATGATTTCAAGAGTAGACTCCTTAGCCATTTAGCCCATCCCCCCTCCCACAGCCCCTTCAGCAACCCTGTTTGTTCTCCATATTTAAGAGTCTCTTATGTTTTTGTCCCCCTCCCTGTTTTTATACTGTTTTTGCCTCTCTTCCCTTATGTTCATCTGTTTTCTATCTTAAAGTTCTCATATGAGTGAAGTCATATGATATTTGTCTTTCTCTGACTGACTGATTTCACTTAGCATTATACCCTCTAGGTCCATCCACGTCGATACAAATGGCAAGATTTCATTCTTTTTGATTGCTGAGTAATACTCCATTATGTATATATACCACATCTTCTTTATCCATTCATCCATTGATGGACATCTGCACTCTTTCCATACTTTGGCTATTGTTGATAGTGCTGCTATAAATATTGGGGTGCATGTGTCCCTTCAAAACAGCACACCTATATCCCTTGGATAAATACCTAGCAGTACAATTGCTGAGGCATAGGTAGTTCTATTTTTAATTTTTTGAGGAATATCCATATTGTTTTCCAGAGTGGCTGCGCCAGTTTTCATTCCCACCAGCAGTGCAAAAGAGATCCTCTTTCTCTGCATCCTTGCCAGCATCTGTTGCCACCTGAGTTGTTAATGTTAGCCATTCTGTTGGGTGTGAGGTGGTATCTCATTGTGGTTTTGATTTGTATTTCTCTGATGATGAGTGACATTAAGCGTTGTTTCATGTGTATATTGGCCATCTGGATGTCTTTTTTGGAGAAGTGTCTGTTCATGTCTTTTGCCCACTTCACTGGATTTTTTTTTTTTTTTTTTTTTGGTGTTGAGCTTGATAAGTTCTTTATAGATTTTGGATACTAACAATTTATCTAAAATGTCATTTGCAAATAGCTTCTTCCTTCTGCCGGTTGCCTTTTAGTTTTGCTGATTGTTTCCTTCACTGTGCAGAAGGTTTTTATTTTGATGAGGTCCCAATAGTTCATTTTTCCTTTTGTTTCCATTGCCTCTGGAGACTTGTTGACTAAGAAGTTGCTGCAGCCAAGGTCAAAGAGGTTCTTGCCTGCTTTCTCCTCGAGGATTTTTTAAAAAATATTTTTATTTATTTCTAGGAGAGAGAGAGAGAGACAGTGTGAGCAGGGGAGGGTCAGAGAGAGAGGGAGTCACAGACTGAAACAGGCTCCAGGCTCTGAGCTGGCAGTCAGCACAGAGCCTGACGCGGGGCTTGAACCTACGAACCGCGAGATCATGACCTAAGCGAAAGTCGGATGCTCAACCGACTAAGCCACCCAGGCGCCCCTCTCCTCGAGGATTTTGACAGCTTCCTGTCTTACTCTTAGGTCTTTCATCCATGTTGAGTTTATTTTTGTGTGTGGTGCAAGAAAGTGGTCCAGGTTCATTGTTTTGGTATGTCGCTGTCCAGTTTTCCCAGCACCACTTGCTGAAGAGACTGTCTTTATTCCATTGAATATTCTTTCCTGCTTTGTCAAAGATTAGTTGGCTATACATTTGTGGGTCCATTTCTGGGTTCTCTATTCTGTTCCATTGATCTGAATGTCTGTTCTTGTGCCAGTACCATATTGTCTTGATTATTATAGCTTTGTAATACAACTTGAAGTCTGGAATTGTGATGCCTCCTGCTTTAGTTTTCTTTTTCAAGATTGCTTTGACTATGCAGGGTCTTTTCTGGTTCCATACAAATTTTAGGATTGTTTGTTCTAGCTCTGTGAAGAATGCTGGTGTTATTTTGATAGGGATTGTATTGAATATGTAGATTGCTTTGGGTAGCATTGACATTTTAACAATATTTATTCTTCCTATCCAGGAGCATTGAATATTTTCCCATTTTTTGGTGTGTATCTTCTTCAATTTCTTTCCTAAGCTCTCTATAGTTTTCAGTGTATAGATCTTTCACCTCTCTTGTTAGATTTACTCCTAGGTATTTTATGGGTTTTGGTGCAATTATAAATGGGATAGATTCCTTGATTTCTCTTTCTGTTGCTTCATTGTTGTTGTATAGGAATGCATCTGATATCTGTATGCTGATTTTATATCCTGCCACTTTGATGAATTCATGGATCAGTTCTAGCAGTTTTTTGATTGAATCTTTTGGGTTTTCCATATAGAGTATAATGTCATCTGTGAAGAGTGAAAGTTTTACTTCCTTCTGAGGGATTTGATGCCTTTTATTTCTTTGTGTTGTCTGATTGCTGAGGCTAAGACTTCCAGTACTATGTTGAATAACTGTGGCAAGAGTGGACATCTTCTGTCATGTTCTTGACCTTAGGGGGAAAGCTCTCAGTTTTTCCCCATTGAGGATGGTATTAGCGTTGGGTCTTTCATATATGGCTTTTATGATCTTGAGGTATGTTCCTTCTATCCCTACTTTCTTAAGGGTTTTTATCAAGAAACGATGCTGTATTTTGTCAAATGCTTTCTCTGCATCTATTGAGAGGATCAGGTGGTTCTTGTCCTTTCTTTTATTGATGTGATGAATCACTTTGATTGTTTTCCGGATATTGAACCAGCCCTGCATCCCAGGTATAAATCAACCACTTGGTGAATAATTTTTTTGATGTATTGTTGGGTCTGGTTGGCTAATATCTTGTTGAGGATTTTTGAATCCATGTTCATCAGGGAGATTGGTATATAGTTCTCTTTTTTGGTGGTGTCTTTGTCTGGTTTTGGAATCAAGGTAATGCTGGCTTCATAGAAAGAGTTTGGAACTCTTCCCTTCATTTCTATTTTTTAGAACAGCTTTCAGAGAATAGGTGTTAACTCTCCCTTAAATGTTTGGTAGAATTCCCCTGGGAAGCCATTTGGCCCTGGACTCTTGTTTTTTGGAAGATTTTTGATTACTAATTCAATTTCTTTACTGGTTATGGGTCTGTTCAAATTTTCTACTTCTTCCTGTTTCAGTTTTGGTAGTTTATATGTTTCTAAGAATTTGTCCATTTCTTCCAGATTGCCCATTTTATTGGTGTATAATTGCTCATAATATTCTCTTATTGTTGTTTGCATTTCTGCTGTGTTGGCTGTGATCTCTCCTCTTTCATTCTTGATTTTATTTATTTGGGTCCTTTTTTTTTCTTTTTGATCAAACTGCCTAGTGGTTTATCAATTTTGTTAATTTTTTTCAAAGAACAGCTTCTGGTTTCATTGATCTGTTCTGGTTTTGTTTTTGTTTTGTTTGTTGTTGTTGTTTGTTTCAATAGCATTGATTTCTGCTGGAATCTTTATTATTTCCTGTCTTCTGCTGATCTGGGTTTTTTTTTTTTCTGTTCTTTTTCCAGCTCTTTGAGGTATAAGGTTAGATTGTGTATCTGAGACCTTTCTTCCTTCTTTAGGAAGGCCTGGATTGTTACATACTTCCCTCTTATGACCACCGTTGCTGTGTCCCAGAAGTTTTGGATGGTGGTGTTATCATTTTCATTGTCTTCCATGTACTTTTTATTTTCTTCCTTAAGTTCTTGATTAGCCCATTCATTCCTTAGTAGGGTGTTCTTTAGTCTCCATGTATTTGCTATCTTTCTAAATTTTTTCTTGTGGCTGATTTTGAGTTTTATAGTGTAATGGTCTGAAAATATGCATGGTATGATCTCAGTCATTTTGTACTTGTTGAGGGCTGATTTGTGTCCCAGTATGTGTTCTATTCTGGAGAATGTTCCATGTGCACTGGAGAAGAATGTATTCCACTGTTTTAGGATGAAATGTTCTGAATATATCTATTAAGTCCATCTGGTCCAGTGTGTCATTCAAAGCCATTGTTTCCTTGTTGATTTTCTTTTTAGATAACTTGTTCATTGCTGTAAGTGGGGTGTTGAAGTCCCCTACTATTATGATATTACTATCAATGAGTTTCTTTATATTTGTGATTAATTGATTTATATATTTGGGTGCTCTCACATTTGGAGCATAAATGTTTACAACTGTTATGTCCTCTTGGTGGAAAGACCTCACTAATTGGAAATATTTAGCATGACTATCGTGGGGACTGAGAAGCAACTCTTTCTGGAATCTCTGAGTGCCTGGCTCTGGAATGAGCTCTGGACGGAGGACAGAGGAAGGAGGAGAAGGAACCTCAGACTTGGAGTGAGATAGGTATGGGGGGGAGGAGAAGGGGGGTGATGGGCATGGAGGAGGGCACTTGTGGGGATGAGCACTTGTGGGGATGTGGGGGGTGTTATATGGAAACCAACTTGACGACAAACTATTTTTAAAAAATCTGGGTTATAAAACAAAATCTCTCCACCATTCATTTCTTTGCAGTGCCCCACAAGGGGGTGCAAGAGGCAGAGATCCAGCTGATCTCTGTCAAGATGTTGACTTTTTTTTTTAAATGGACTTAACTTATGAAATAGTTTTACATTTAGAAAAAACTTGTGACAATCACACAGAGATCCAATATACAGCTGCACACAGTTTCCCATCTTATTAACACCTTACAGTCATATGGTACATCTGCTATAATTTAGTGAACCCTTATTGGTACATTATTATTTGGAAAAGTCCATAGTTTATTTATATTTTGTCTTGGCTTGGGCTACTAGAAGAAAACACCATAAACTGGATGCCTTGTACAATAGGAACTAATTTCTCACAGCTCTGGGCTTGAAAGTCTGAGATCAAGATGCAAGGATAGTTCAGTTATAATATGCATTTACCAAAATAGCAAAGCAGGTGGTTGTGTATTCTCCTGATCTCCCCACAATGAACCCAAGTAACATTGTACAACAGTGGGAAAAAATGGCAAAATGGAATGGGCACAAAGCTGAAGGGGCACAGGAGAAATGAGAAGAGATGAGGCTGGAGGTAAGGTTCAAACTGACTGTGAGTGGGGTTCATGAAGGCACAGAGACCTTCATGGAAATGCTGCCATGGATACTGTTCCCAGAGTCTAGGTATGCAGTCAGAGGAGTGGAGTGAAGGTAAACTTACCATGTCACTGAGGAAAGTAGGGGAAGGAGGATGGCAATGTCCTGGAGGAAGTGATGCCAGCAACTATTCACATTAATGTTGTCAAGAATTCACAGCATTGTAAGTGCAAAGGATGGAATGTTGCAAGGTGATCCCAATTTAGAGAGGAGGGAGATAACTCAGACACTTGCTCTATATCGTCAACTGTGAACTCAGAGGAAAGCAAGCCCTCTGCAAACTACTCTTGATAAATCTTTACAAACAAATACAACTCTTCCCTTTTCAATGTTTCTAATGTTTCAAAAGCCCATATACCAAGTGAATAGGTTTGCTGTTTTTATTTAAACGTTTGTTTATTTTTGAGACAGAGACAGAGCGAGTATGAGCTGGGGAGGGGCAGAGAGGGAGAGAGAGGGAGACACAGAATCTGAAGGAGGCTCCAGGCTCTAAGCTGTCAGCACAGAGCCTGACATGGGCTCGAACCCATAGACCGTGAGATCATGACCTGAGCCAAAGTCGGACGCTTAACCGAGTGAGCCACCCAGGCACCCCTGCTGTTTTTTTTTTATTTCCCTATATATTCATGACTGATTGTTGGAGGGTTTCTAAGGTGTTGAACAAAGTTTCTAAAGGTCATAGAAAAATCATTACTTTTCCCACCGATTATGGGCATCACCTCGCATAATTTCAGCTGAACCAGCATTGTTTTGGTCCTGCATCACTGTGCAAAGTGAGCACTGTCTCCATTTATCGAGTTGGATGATCTTATGTTCTAGGGAAACAGTTCAATTCAGGTATGAGCTGTGGGAACACAGACTGAGAGAGTGGAATTGATTTTTTATGTGGGGTGTTTTACTGAAGGAGCTTGAAAGAGGGAGAGACTGCGCCATGCACATCTGTAGGGGGAAGAAGAAGAGGAGGGGGGTACAATTTGACTTCCATTTCCACAGGGTCACTGGCTGCAACTAGAGAGTGTGTTAAGGCCATAGCAATTGTCCAGGAAGGGATACTTGTGGCTGGGACCAGGAAGCAGCCCGGGAATGAGCAGTGTGAAGAATCTAGATGGAGTTCACAGTGTGTGGGAGGAAGCTTGCACTGACACCTAAGACTTTTTCAGAAATTTTGTGAGCTAATTCAATTGCTGGTAGCTTGAAATTGGCTGTATTGGGAGTGTAGATACCAGAGAAGTGGACAAGCACTACAAATCAGGCTTCTTTTTCCTTCTGAGAGTGGATTGTTTACCATTTACCATCTTGCCACTGGACATAGCTTTATGAAGGCAGACTTGAACATGGGATATGAAGAAGGAAATCATGGATGCTCCTGATTCTGAACTGTCAGCACGGTACCTAAGCAGGACTGGAAAGCATGCAGGTGAATGAAGAGCTAGTATTCTCATCACAGGGAATGGAAGGAGTCTTCTCTCTGGGTTTGAGGAGTAAGACATGTAGGCAAAGAGGAAGGAGAATCCTTTCTCTTCTTCATTCCAGGATGGGATTCATTTGTATTCAAGAGGCATTAGAGAACTTCACCCAGGCTGGGGAATCTGGGGGTTGGGAGAAATAACCTATGAGATCATGGGCTTGAGTCTGTACTTCATGACCACTGTCCCCAGGAGAAGGATAAGAGATAGCCTAGTATGTGTACATGAGACTTGTTTCTCATATTCTAGTAAGATTGCCATGTGCCAGTCTCCAGAGATGTTCCATGGCCCCTGCTCAAAACAGGTATGAAGACCCAGCTTTCGGGTCATCAAGAACTGTGAGAAGGAGCAGCAGGAACTGTGGCAGGTGGGTCTCTGGGGAAGAAGGCATTTGGGGCAGAGTTATGGATACTTCTAGTTGTTCCTTGTATTATCCTGGGCCCTTTATGGAAGTAAAGAGGCACAGAGACTGAGGGGGATTGTAGCAGGGGAGGAAGGAGCTGTGGACCCATGTTCACTTTTCATTATCTGCTCACCATTCCAGAAATGTTTTCTATGTGTCTCCTATGTCCTTGGTGCTATTTTCCTCATGGGACACCTGTTGCGAGAGGACAGGCAGCCCCTGACAACAGAGTCTGCCTCCTCAGCCTTCATCCCTAGGTCCTGATCCCCCTTCCTGACCCTTCCAGTCTGTCCCATAGAGGGTCAGAGTGGGAGGTGTCCCCAGAGCAACTGGCAGGCAACTGTCAGATTTCCTCTAACTGTGGACTCCTTGTGCCCAAAGAATCTAGAGATGGTCTCCAAGAGATTTTCCCACCCAGCTGGCCCTCATTCAGCCCACTTCCTTCTCAGAAGCCCTAGGACTCTGTGCACATCCTTTGACAGCTGTTGACCCCACCCACCTCCTATAGGACCTGATAGTCTTCCTGGGAGTTTGGACGCTCCCAGAGGGATCCCTGAAGCTCTTGAGGGTATCGAGGGAGGTATGTCACCTGCTCTTTACTCCAGGTGGGCGCTGACCCTGTGTGACCTGTGGGCTGCCCCTCCCACTGACCTGGCTCTTTCTGGGATGGACTTTGCCCTGCCCTCCTCGTCCATAAATCACAGTCAATCCATTGCTTCCTGTGGACATAGATGGCAGAGACAGTGATGAGCAGCAGCAGCTTGGGGCCCAGGCAGAGAGTCACCAGCAGTGGAGTGGACAGTTCTTGATCTGGAAATGAAGGGACAGAAGGCACCTTCAGAGGAAGCATCCAGGAGTCCACTCCCAGGGGCCTCCACTTACCTCATCTGAGGAGCCCTGGACCCATAAATGCCCTGAAGCTCATGAATCTCCCTGCAAGATGCTCAAAGCAGAATTACAGTTGAAGTGCCTCATCTCCCTCACCCCTCCTCAGGCTATCAGGTGTCCTTCCTGAGGGAAGGGGTGGAGACATGAGCACTCAGTTACCTGTACATGAGCTTTACTGACTTGGTCCCCACACCCTATGGTGCAGGACTTTCATCCTCTTTCAGATGAGGGAACAGGCTCATAGTTTACAGAGGGTCAAAGATGAGTGGGATATCCCTCACTGCTGTCCCTTAGGGTGAATCTGAGTCCTTGTCTCTGGACCAGAACAGTCCAACCTCTCAGATTTACATCAAGAAATTATAATACGTTTTTGAAATATATGGGATAATCCTAGAGGTAGGAGCAGAGACCCACCATCTTTACCCCTGGTGTGTTGGAGGGTGGCAGGTCTCAGCTGGGTGGCCCTCTGGACTTTTTGTCAGTTGAAAGAACTGCATTGCCCATGTTTGCACTTGCTTCTAGAGGGCAGCCTGCAGCAGAGTACTGAAGAAGTGCGGATACAGAAGTTTCACCCTTCTGTTCCATTTAAAACACATCAAAAACAGCATCTAGTTTGCCTGTTTTCTGTCAAGTATGGCTGATATACTTTCCAAGTATGACTTTTCTGTGCTGCATTGTGTTCAATGTCTCCCTTTCCCAGTCTTGCCTCCTTCCCTGTCTCACATGCACGGGAATTGGGCAACACGCCACACTGAGCTTCCCCCCTTTACATATGACCTTACAGGCTGCTTCCCAAGGCAGTTGACCTGTGGAGTTTGTCAGGGAAGTGTCTGGAAACCCAGCTTTAATGTACAGATTTGGTTCTGGGACCTGGATCTCTATCAATTGGCTGGCCAAATGTCCCCAGCCTTGGTGGGCAGTAATGCAGGGTAGGACCTGGGTTGCCCTGCTATTGTCACTGCTAAACCTCAAAGTGGTGACCCGGGATGGAGTAGGTCGAGGAGGGGAATACTCTGGCAATCTTGAAATAAACTGTAATTATAAAACTACAGGATTGGCAGCTGTTGCTGGGCATCAGTCCTTTGGAGAAAGACAACGCAAAGTGAAGCTGGATTGATCTCATATGAAAAGTTCTGTGTGAAAGAGAAAGGAATTCCAGGGAAAATTGTAGACTCTTATTCCTAGAGGTGGAAGGCAGAAAAAGCTAAGGACATAATTGGGTCCAACCCATAAGGGTATCAGTGCTACAGAGAAGATTGGATTCTCAGCTTCAGTGCATCTGTTTTATTAGAATAGGGCTGTGATCGGAAAGATAGAAGACAGGTACTGAGGTATGGGATAGAGACTTCGGAGACAAACATTCAAAGTCCTTGGGGTACTTGTGTCTGCTGAAAACAAGGCAGAAGCTTAGTTATTCATCTCTGAATACAGCTTCTGAACCCAAAGAAAAGCAATAAAAGGACGGTAAATACTGTGGAAACCTGGCTGTCAGTAGTCCTTGAAGAGCAATCTGAAACTGCAAAATCTCTGGGAGACAAAAGAGAAAAATCACCAAATCCAAAAGCACAATCCCTTATGCCACTGCACACCCACCCTCACCAGACACAGGAAAGGGCAGGCAAAGAGGACAAGGGCAGCTATACAAGGTGCCTGAGAGACTTTTTTTTAGAAATTCCACTGCCAATATGAAATCCAGCTTAAATGAGAAAATGTTGGAAATGTGTCTTGCACATCAGGACATAGATCATAGAAAATAGTTTCAAAGTATACCTGACTTAAGATAGTTGGCCCACATCCCCCAGATCCTGTGCATATGTGGTCCCTTACATGGCAAGACAGACTTCATGGTAAGTAGCTACAGTCTTGAGGGGGTCATTATCTTGGACTATCTGAATGAAGCCAATGTAATCACAGAGACCTTTACAAGTGAAGGAGGGAGGCAGGAGAGTGGGAGCAGGAGGCATATTGACCTCAGCAGAGGGTAGTCTGGAACAGGACCCTAGGAGTGGAACAGCAAGGACACAGACTCTCCTTCAGTTCTCCCAAAGGGAATGCAGCCCTGCCAACTCATTGTAGACTTTCGGCCTCTAGAAATGGAAGGAAAAAATTGCGTTGTTTTAAGTCACCAAGCGTGTGCTAATTATTACAGCAGCAGTAAGAACCTGATACAGGGAGGCAGGGAAATTTAAAAAGAAAGATGTGCACAAAGGGGGCAGGCATGATTTAAAATGCATAACTTTGGGGTAAAGGCAAAATGGATGGAAGAGCTGCTGTTTCAAAGTCGAGTAGTGAAGGGAAGAGAGAAAAATGGGGTAGGCAACCTAAGCATCCTGAAAGAAGAACCATAAAGTTCAGAGGTCTCAGAACCTCTCTCCCCCAACTATCCAAGCCAGCCAACCAACCCCTGTAACATATCTGGTTATGCTATAGTGAGAGAACAGAGGTCTATTAGACAATAAGTATTATAAAATACGTCAATACCACAAACATGAACAGAAAGATGTGCATTCTTATGCCAACCCATTGGACCAATGACAGTAGTGACTGGAGCCTGCCTATGCAGGGTCACACAGGCATCTTTCACTTGCCTCCAGCCCTCCAACCCAGACAACCCTAATACCCATTTCCAGTTGTAGCACACTAGCAGTGTGCTAGTTCAGGCACATTGGAAGCACCAGAAGTAACATCCTTAGTATGAGCTCCAGTGCAAGGCCAAAGACGAAAATCCTAGCCCAATCCAGTCCAGAAGAGGAGGTGTTGATGTGTCTCTTCCTGCTCTCCTGGTTCAGTACAAGACTGACCCCTGAAAATGACATGAGGTCCAAGAATAGGAGGACTCTGAAAAGTGGAAGTGGAAGGCAGGCAGGCTGGATGCCTGCAGTCTGGAAGAATACAGCACCAGATATTCTGGCTCCATGCTACTGACTCCTTGGACTCAGAAGGAGACCCAGGTGAAGAATTCAAACAAAGAAAGACTAGTATTGACAATCCTAGCTCCCATTTCAAAAATGAGGAAGGGCAAAATAAACCCAAATCAAGAAGAAGAGGGGAAAAAGTGGAGAAAAATTAATGAAATTGAAAATAAAAAATAGAGAAAATCACTAAAATAAAAGTGAGTTTATTGGAAAGATCGATAAAACTGAAAAACTGCTAGTAATTCTGACAATGAGAAAGAAGGAAATGAAATATTTCCAATATCAGGAAAGAAATAGGATATTACTACAGACCCTACAGATATCAAAAGGATACCAAGGTACTATTATGCGAACTCTATGGGTAGAAATTTGACAACTCAGAGAAAATGGAGCAGCTTACTCAAAAGCACAACTTGCCACAGACATCCAACATGAATTGAAGAATTTGAGTAGTCCTAGCTATTCAGATTCTCTTTATATATATAAAAAAACAATTCTGGAGTTCCTTGTGGCTTCACAAGAAAGTTCCTCCAAGCATTTAGAGATGAAATAAAACCAAGTTTGGTGCACAAAATAAAGTCTTAGAAGACAATTTGGAAAATCTGTATATAGATTCCATTTTAGCTGGTAGTAGGTAGTTATTGTTACTTTTACAAAATGTATAATGGTATTGGTTTTGTAGAAAAGCCAAAGTCACTAATCACATGACCACACCATTATGAACTGCATTTGCAACTGGATGTGCATCCATGAATAAATCATTAGTGGACTGAATTATGCAACTTACGCATGCCTCTAGTTTTAAGAGGAATTGTTTGTTCTCCACTTCCTATCTCTACTCTCCTAGTCAGCAGGGTCATGGACACTTGGTGACCCAGTTTTGACCCAGCAATGAGGACAATGTCCTAGGGTATGTGAGAAGAAAATGGGCCTTTGAAAGGTCTTCTGGACCAAAGACTCCTGGAAACATGGCTCAAACTCCTCCTGACATTACATGAGAGAGAAATAAGATATAATTTGGTCATAGAAAGGGGACCTATAGGTCCTTGGGACAATGCTCAGCTGCTATAACTAACACATGTTTGTTCTACAGGCTGGTGGTCCCTGTCTGCAAAGATAAGGTTTTCCTTGGCTAGTTTAGCCCATCAGCTGGATTAAGGGCAGGACATCTTCACCATCTGTCCCCCATTGCTCCCTGAGTCCCTTCTGTAAAACTACAAGCTCCCAGGGTGGCTGAAGCAGGAAGATCAGAAATGACCAGGAATTGGCATCAAATAAATGTGCAGTGAGTAATCGCTTTGATAATTAATCAAAGCAGGGGACAAAGGTGGCTTGTGTTGTGAGCACTCATGGACACCTGGGAGCCTGGTCCAAACTCAAAGCTCTGTCCTCAGGGTTCCCTTCCAGAATTTGAGAGGTGCTGGGGTGAGGATAGAAAAATGTAAGAGGGATAGATGTCAGGCCCAGGTGAGAAAGAACAGAGGAGGGGGTGGCTGGATTGGCATGGTGACATACGTCCTGTCTGGTGAAGGCGCAGGAGAGAGTACCTAGCAGCAGGACCATCTCCCTCCAGCTGCTCTTTCTTTCTCTAATGCATGTTTATGTCGAAATCTCTAAAAAGCTATGTGTCAAATCTTAACAATGGTCACTCTTGGATCATGGGCTTCAGGGAGGGAAGCTCATATCAAAATTCTACTTTATATCTATAGATTTCCAGATTATTCTGTAATAGGCATGAATGACTGCTTTTAACATGAGAAAAGAAAAGATAAAATTTGAAATGCCTGGTCAGTGGGCATGTTGGCCTCACCCTGGGTTGCAAGTGTTTCCTGGTCCCTCTGGTGGGCAGAGGCCACAAGGGTGTGGGTTTTGGTGACCGCGGGCTGCCCGTCATGCTGCACCTGGCAGGTGAAAACCACATCTTCCGTGCAGGTGGATACATTTACCAGGAGCCAGCTCGTCCATTTAAAGGTCCCATCCTTGTTCTCTATGAGGTTTGATGCCAACGTGGCCGTTTCTGTTCTTGACATGCTTCCGTTCTCCAACCAGGTCAGCTGGAGGCGCTGGGGGTAGAACTTCTTCACTTGGCAAGTGACCTTCACCTGGTCCCCTGTCCCGGGTTGCTGGGCAATCTCCACAGTGGGTGGAACTGAAACAGCACAGAGCAGAAGCTCTGACCTCATGAAACAGACACATCACAGGGTGGGGCTCGAGAACTTAGCTCCCCCCACGCAGCAAGGGAATTACCCAGAACAGTGGGTGCTCAACAACTGAGGGTAGTGTTTGCCTGGGAAAGAAATCCCTAAGCACACTGCTAGGTACTCAGTAGGTGCTCAAGGACTGGTGGCTCCCATTAGGGTAATAATGAGTGAAATCAAGATCCAGAGCCTCTGGCATGCAGTTGGAATAGAGTAACTAGCAAAATACATGACATCACCAAGCATATAGTAGTTAGATTACAGGAGGTGCTCCCAATAGCATGGCTATGGGAAGGTAATGAAACTACCTAGCACAGTACTTGGCACGTGGTAGGGGTTCACATGGAATCTGCCATGTAAAACAGTAGGAGTGACTCTGGATGCCCGGTGATGGGAGGGTCTGTCAGGAGTCACGTTCCGGGGGGTGGAAGGCTGGGAGCACAGAGTGGGGGAGGTGCAGGCTGGGAGGCTTGGGGGCCCGGCGTGGGCTTGGGCTGGAGGTGACGGGCAGATACCTCGCAGGGTGTCGGACAGGTTGGCCGTCCCACGAAGAGGAGGGCCCCCCTGCAGGGTGTCGTGGGCCACCTCGCAGATGAGCTGGGAGCGGACGTCCCCCGGGGCCAGCACCAGCGTGGCGCTGCTGGAGACGCTGTAGGAAGCGCTGTCTCCCTCTGGGTCCACGGTGGTCCGGGAGGCTGGCAGCTCGTTCCCGTTTTTGAACCATTTCAGGGTGACGCTTCTGGGGGAGAAGCCGTGGGACTCGCAGGTGAAGTTCACTGGCTGCTGGGGCGCGACCCTGGCCGTGGGGCCCGACACCACGGGGGGAGAGGGTTTGGCTACGAGAGGAGCATTTATGACGAGTAAGCACGACCGTGGTCATCGTCCCCAACGACAGGTGTGTGACACTGTGCAGAACGTCACACGGATTCTTTTTCAGCCCTTCTGATAGTGCTGGGAGGGCGGGGTCAGAGATGGACTCGGAGTCGGGGGCAGGGCCCACGTGCAATTCCAGCCCAAGTTCAAGGTCTCCATTGTCATCCATTTCAGGGGGCTTTCCACCCCTGAGGGCACAGGAGGGACATTTCTGGTGGATGTCACTCTTGGTCTCCACCGTTCTGAGCTGCCACCCTGGACACGTTACTGACTTCAGAGAGCGTGTGCAGCAGTCAGTGCAGGGGTGGGGGCAGGGGGGGAGCGGGACCCCCATGAGAGCTGGAACCAGGTGTCCAGCCGGCTGGAGGCGGGGACATGGCCCTGCCCAGCGCCCCCTGTGAGATAGGACAGCAGGCCTTTCTCCTTCCCCGGGTGGCAGTGGGGGGCACATGAGGCAATGCAGGCAGTTTTGCTTTGAATTTACCAATGAAAATGCTTCTCCAGAACCACACAAACTCAGATCTATCTTCATCCCAAACTTAATTTACACGTGGAGCTCTCCCTTCAAGTAGTTGTGAATTTACTCTACTTTTCACTCTTTCTACAAATACTCCATAGGGTCTAATCTGCAATCCCTGAATCTGAGAGGGAGGGAATGAGGGGCTGTTTTTCTGAATCTGTGTTCTATTGTTGGGTCAGTGTTGGGTTGAAAACCAAGATCCCTGAGTGCTGAGAAATCAAAGGTGGTTAGTTCTTAATTGTGAAATAATTTCCAGGCAGAGACACCAGCCTACGGAGCAAGCAGAAACTCTCTGGGTCTTGGAAGCACACACATCAGTGACTGGAAAGGGTGGGCATTTCACCCACAGAAGGTCCTGTAGGGTGTCTCCAAATTGTAACTTATTACCCAACACTTTCTAGAACAGTCCGCAGAGGGCACATTTTTAGATACATGTATTTGTGAAAACTTAACTTCCTTTCTAAAACTCAGCAAACGTTCTGAAGACACAGGTAGGAGGTGTCACATGAGTAAGTCAAGTCATGATAATGCCAGCAGCCCTGATACCCCTAGACGGACAAAGTGCTGTGATTGGCTGTGTTGAGAGTGTCTAGGCCCCTGATGCTAGGCTGACCCTCTTACCCTCATCTCCTTCATCCCCGTGTCTGCCTTGTGATGGGGTACATGGTGTGTCCCCAACATTCATGGGACACTGACCATGTGCCAGGCACTGCTGTAAGCACCTTTCAACGCATTCGCTCACTCAGTCCCTGCAGCGGCTCTGTGGGGTTGTGTGGTCACAGACAGATGAGGATGCTGAGCTCAGTGGGGGGGATGACTCATCAGTAGTCACAGGGCCAGGAAGGCAGACCTGGTTGGGAGCTCAGGCACTGGTACTAGCTGTAGTGACCAGGCAAGGGACATACCACTGGGACCTTCTGTAATACTTGCATAATCAGGATCAAGCCACCTTTCCTCCTTATGCCTGGGAGTATGAGGAGACTCAGTTGCTACTGTGAGAGTCAGTCCCTAAATCACAGGAACATTTTCCGACCAGACACACAGTAAGTGACCAACATCTGGCATTTCTTCTACCAGGGGCGGCAGAGTAAACAGGGCTTCTGTATCTCTTCCCCCTGTGATATCCTGGATGTTTGTAAGGAAACTCATCTCCCCCTCCCTGTGCTGGGTGCACTTGTCCTCACTGGAAGGGCTGGGAACATAAGCTTCACGAGAGAGGAAGCCTTACTTGTTTTGTTCTCTATTACTCCCACAGCACCCAGAGCAGAGCCTGCACACAGCAGGTGCTTAGTAAGTGCTGAGTAAAGAGAACACTGGCCATAGAGCAGAGGTCTCTCCAGAGGCTGGGATGTGGTCAGGCTTTGCAACTGGGCAGGTCACTCAGCCTTTTAGTCCCTCATCTCTGGAACCAGAGGGCTGGTTAGGATTGGAAAAGGGAAGACCTTGGAGCCTGAGGACTGCCGGTTCTAGATTTTCCCACCGTTTACCAGCCGTGGGGTCTTCATCAAATAGCACAACCTCTCCAGGCCTCAACTTCTCTGTTCTGTGGAAGAGGCTGATTCAGGGACACCCACTACAGCACCTGATCCTTATCTGTTACTCAAACAATGGAGGGCATTCTTATTGACTTGTCACATCCAGGAGACAAAGGAGGCCCACGCCACACTCACCACTCACGGTGACCTGGGTGCCTGGTCCAGACTTAAACTCCACATCATGAGCCCCTTTCTTGAACTTCACACAGTAGTAAGTTCCCGTGTCTGCTGGGGTGATGTTACTGATACGGATGGAAAAGTCCATTTTTTGCCTTTTCAAATCTGAAATATTTGTTACTCGGGGGGAGTGGCGGTATCCATTGGAGCTGAAGATTAACTCCCGGTCTGGCCCCATCCCCCTGAACCACTTCACCTTCCCAATGGGGAGCAGGGAGGTCACGGTGCAGCGCAGAGTGGCCGTCCCTCCGGCTGCCACAGACACCAACTTCTCAGGCTGGATCACCTGCAGCTCCGCCTCATCTGCCACATCTGAGAGAAAACAAAGCAGGTGTTTCTCATCCTTGTTTGATCCTGTCTGTCTTCTCAAGAGTTTATCCACAATAACTTTCATCGCCTGAGTGCACACCGTGAGTGGGCCTTAAGCTTGCACCATGGATGCACATGGCGTGTAACCCTCATGATGACCCTGGAACACAGGACCCTATTACAGCTGAGGACACTAATCCACAGAGAGATTGACTGGTGTGGTGCACGGCAGGACGGAGTGCCTCAGCCCTCTCTGAAAGTGTTGTGCTTCCCCAAATGACCCTGCTGGTCCACTGTCTGGCCCGTTGGGATGTTATACTTTCTAAATCCTTACATTCAGTGGGACCATGAGACTTCTTTACACCATTGTGTGTGAGTTAAAGTGATGGATATATATTCTGGGCTGTACATTTAACTTCCAGAACCCTCTATGGATCAACTTTCTTCCCCCACAAGCACATACACATGCTGGGGTCTGTTCCATTAGCCTGGATAACTGAGTGGCTGTGATGGGCAGAGCTTTCAACACACAGTAAACATGTACTTAAATGAGAAGCAAAGCATTCTTTCAAAAATCTGTGGGTTTTTTCTTATATCATAATTATTATTTTATTTATTTATTTAATTTTTTAAAATGTTTTATTTATTTCTAGGAGAGAGAGAGAGAGACAGCATGAGCAGGGGAGGGTCAGAGAGAGAGGGAGTCACAGACTCTGAAACAGGCTCTAGGCTCTGAGCTGGCAGTCAGCACAGAGCCCGACGCGGGGCTTGAACCCAAGAACCGCGAGATCATGACCTAAGTGAAAGTCGGACGCTTAACCGACTAAGCCACCCAGGCATCCCCATATTATTTTATTTTTAATATAATTTATTGTCCAGTTGGGTTACATACAACACCCAGTGCTCATCCCAACAAGTACCCTCCTCAATACCCATCATCCATTTTCCCCTCTCCCCCACCCATCCCTATCCACCCTGTTTGTTCTCTGTGTTAAAAGTCTCTTGTGGCTTCCCTGCCTCCCTCTCTGTTTGTAACTATTTTTCCCCTTCCCTTCCCCCATGGTCTTCTGTTAAGTTTCTCAAGATCCACATATGAGTGAAAGCATATGGGATCTGTCCTTCTCTGGCTGACTTATTTCACTCAACATAATACTTTCCAGTTCCATCCACATTGCTGTAAATGGCTTCTCTCTTGTATGTCGCTGGTAGGAATATAAAATGGTGCAGCCACTGTGGAAACAGTGGATTTTTTCATTAAATTTTAAATATAGAATTTACAATGTGATCCAAATATTCCAATCTTGGGTAAATACCCACCAAATTACAGGTATGTTATCAGATATTTGTATGTCCGTGCTCATAACAGCATTCATGACAACTGAAAGGTAGGAGAAAAAACTCATTTCTCTTTTTTTTAAGTTTGTTTACTTATTTTGAGAGAGACAGAGAAAGCATGAGTGGGGGAGGGGCAGAGGGAGAGAGGGAGACAGAGAATCCTAAACCAGAGAATCCTAATCTGCACTGTCAGCAAGGAGCCTGTTGAAGAGCTTGAATGCACAAAACCATGATCATGGCCTGAGCCAAAACCAAGAGTCAGACGCTTAACCTACTGAGCCACTCAGGCACCCCAGAAGAATAACTCATTTCTATCCATAGATGAGTGGATTCACAAAATATTGATAGATATATACAATGGAATTATATTCTGCCTTAATAAGCAGTGAGAGTCTGATATGTACTATGATATGGATGAACTTAAAAAATATCATTCTAAGTGATATATGCCACATATAAAAGGACACATATATGATTCCATTTACATGAAGTAACTAGAAGAGACATATTCATAGATACAAAAAAGTAAAACAGAGGTTACCACTGGCTGTGGGGGCAGAAGGAATGGATAATTCTTGTTTAATGGGTGCAGAGTGTCAGCTGAGGATGTTGGAAAAAATCCTGAAATGTACAGTGGTATTGGCTTTACAACTTTATGAATATACTTAATGCCATTGAATTGTACCTTTAAAAATGGTTGAAATGGTAGATTTTATGTTATGTATATTTTAGCACAGTAAGAATTATGTACTCAAACAAGGTGATCACCCCATGTAGAGCCTTCCAATTAGACTAAATGATTTGAGGAAAAAGAAGGTGTATTGTTCCAGGGGCTGGTAGATTTGATAAACTTGTCCTTGAAGGTGGAGATAGAACCATGAGAGCAACTAACCAAGGAAAATACTAGGCTGCAAATTTGTTCGTGTTCTGAAAAGAGTTGTGGGAGCTTGCCTATGTCTAGACATTGAGTTATGCATTGAAGTGACACAGTCACTTTAGGGGCATTCATTGGTGCAAGACTTTGCAGGTGGATTTTTCACTGCTTCAGTGACTAGCCAGTCTCTGAAGACATAGAAAAAACCCCGAAATAATTCCTTCTTATTGAAGTGTCCTAAAAACCAGGCAGGGATACAAATCAGAGGAGCAGGCTGCTGTGACACCACACATACATCCCGTGTTCTTTCCTATTTCTTAGCTACTACTCAGGGAGAAAATCTATGGTTCACTCTTGCAGAGTGTGAGCTGGTAAAACCATGCACTTAGCACTATCTGCAACAAACTTGTCTCCTAAGGAGGGCACATGCCATTACAGGTATGTCTTTTGTGTGCCAAGAACATCAGGTGGTTGATTTGTAAGTCTGGAGAAGAAAGTTGGTACAACAACATACAGAAGAATAAAACTAGATCATTTTCTCACACCATACACAAAAATAAACTCAAAATGGATAAAGGACCTGAACATGAGACAGGAAACCATCAAAACCCTAGAGGAGAAAGCAGGAAACAACTTCCTTGACCTCAACCGCAGCAACTTCTTACTTGACACATCCCCAAAAACAAGGGATTCAAGAGCAAAAATAAACTACTGGGACCTCATAAAGATTAAAAGCTTCTGCATGGCAAAGGAAACAATCCATAAAACTAACAGATAACCGACAGAATGGGAAACAATAATTGCAAATGACATATCAGATAAAGGGCTAGTATCCAAAATCTGTAAGGAACTCATCAAACTTCACACCCAAAAAACAAATAATCCGGTGAAGAAATGGGAAGACAACATGAACAGACACTTCTCCAAAGAGGACATCCAGATGGCCAACAGACACATGAAACGATGCTCAGCATTCTTCCTCATCAGGGAAATACAAATCAAAACCACACTGAGATACCACCTCATGTCGGTTGGAGTGGCTATAATGAACAAATCAGGAGACTCTAGATGCTGGTGAGCATGTGGAGAAATGGGCACCCTCCCACAGTGTTGGTGGGAATGTAAACTGGTGCAACCTCTCTGGAAAACAGTATGGAAGTTCCTCAAAAAATTAACAATAGAACTCTCCTATGACCCAGCAATAGCACTGCTAGGAATTTGCCCAAGGGATACAGAAATGCTGATGCATAGGAGAACATGTACCCCAATGTTCATTGCAGCACTCTCAACAATAGCCAAAAAATGGAAAGAACCTAAGTGTCCATCAACTGATGAATGGATCAAGATGTGGTATACTTGTGTATTCCATACAATGGAATAATACATGGCAATGAGAAAGAATGAAATCTGGCCATTTGTACAACATGGATGGAACTTGAGGATGGAACTTGAGGCTGAGACAAATAAGTCAGGCAGAGAAGGACAGATACCATATGCTTGCACATATAGGTGGATTAGGAGGAAGCTAACAGAGGACCACGAGGGAGAAGAAGGGGAAAAATAGTTGGGGAGAGGGAGGGAGGCAAACCATGAGAGACTCTTGAATGCCAAGAACAAACTGAGGGCTAGTGGGGTTGGTGGAGAGGGGAAGGAGGGTATGGGCTTGGGGGAGGGCACTTGTTGTGATGAGCACTGGGTGTTATATGTAAACCAACCTGACAAACTGATAAACTATTTAAAAAAAGAGAAATGGGAAGAAATAGGAATGCATCTTGGGGAAAGAAATGAAAGAAACAGGGGAGGGAGGAGGTGAGATGGATTAAAAGGGTCAGGAGGAGCCAGGGAAAGGTGTAAACTCTGCCATCTGTGTATCTATAATTCTCATATTTCCATCTCTGGCTCAGGCCTTGCCCTTGAACTCTGGATTTGTGTGTCCAACCAGCCACTCACCACTTTACTTCGATAGAGGTTAACCTCTCACAGTTAGCGTGTCCCAAACAGAACTCCTCAGTTTCCAATACATCTTTATATATCTCAGCTGAGGCACCTCTATTCTCCCAGACACTCAAGCCCAAGCTTTTGGGAACCTTTCTTTCCTACCCCAAATCCTATGCACCAGAAGATCCTGTTGTTTCCCCTTCTGCATGCACCCGCAATCTGACCTCGTTCCCTTTCGTCTCCTGGCTACTGTTCCAATGCAAACTGCCTGCCCCTGTTCATATGAATGCAATGAGCTCTTTTTTAATTTTTTTTAAAATAGTGGTAAGTTTTTTTTTTTAATGTTTTATTTATTTTTGAGAGAGAGAGAGAGAGACAGCATGATCAGGGGAGAGTCAGAGAGAGGGAGTCACAAAATTCGAAGACAGGCTCCAGGTTCTGAGCCAGCTGTCAGGACAGAGCCTGATGTAGGACTCGAACACACGAACCGCGAGATCATTGCCTGAACCGAAGTTGGACGCTCAGCCGACTGAGCCACCCAGGCGCCCCTGCAATGAGCTCTTGAATGCTCTAGTTACTTATATTTATGCCCTGTGGTAGTCTAATTTCAATCAAATGTTAGAATAAGTTAAAACTCATGTCTGATCATGTAATTTCCGTCTTCAAAACTTTATAATGGCAACCTTTTCACTCAGAGTAAAAGCCCAAATTCTCGAACAGAGCATGGGGATCAGGGCATGTGCACATGCTGTCTCCATGCTGTTCAGGAAGGCTTTTCTTCCAGAAAATCACATGGCTCACACCTCACCTTCTTCTAATCTTTACTCAAATCTCCCTTCTCAGTGATGCCCACCTAGGCTGCCTCTTTAAATACATCCCATTCTAAAGAGTCTCCCATTCTCTTAGCCAGCTGTACTATCATGTTTTTTTTTTTTCTTAACACTCATCACTTTCTAATATACTATGTTATTTACTTATTTGGTATGTCTGTTGTTTCCTGTCCTTTCCTCCACTATGATATAACTTCCTTGAGGGCAGCTACTTTTCTCTTTTAATAACCAGTATGCCCTAAGTTCATAAAGCACTTTCTGACACCTAGTAGTTATCTAGTAAATATTTGTGTAATTTGCAAAATGCCCTGTGCGACCCCTTTCTGAGATATGAAGTCTATTTTCAGTGGAGAATTTCTCAAGAAATTATGAGAAGCTGAGTTTCCAATCAAGATGACTTGGGAGAAACAATCATTTGCATATACACAGTAAGAAGAAGAGCCTGAGAGAAGCAAACCACAAATGCTCTTCTCCACTCCCCCACCCCCACCCTCCACAGTCTTCCTTACACCATTGGCAGAATGGCAAAAAGCTCATGGGGTGAAAGTGGAGCCATAGGGTTTGAGAAGAGCAATGGTTAGACCTGTGAGATCTAGAATCAGACCGTCTGAGTTCAAATCATAGCCCTACCCAATCCCTATCAAAATAACACCAGCATTCTTCACAAAGCTAGAACAAACAATCCTAAAATTTGTATGGAACCTGAAAGGACCCTAAATAGCCAAAGCAAACCTGAAAAAGAAAACCAAAGCTGGAGGCATCAGAACCCCAGACTTCAAGCTGTATTACAGAGCTGTAATCATCAAGACAGTGTGGTACTGGCACAAAAACAGACATCCAGATCAATAGAGAACCCAGAAATGGACCCACAATGTATGGCCAACGCATCTTTGACAAAGCAGGAAAGAATATCCAATGGAATAAAGACAGTCTCTTCAGCAAATGGTGCTGGGAAAACTGGGCAATGACATGCAGAAAAATGAACCACTGGAACACTGTCTTACACCATACACAAAAGTTAACTCAAAATGGAATAAAGACCTAAATGTAAGACAGAAAGCCATCAAAATCCTAGAGGAGAAAACAGTAAAAAACCTCTTTGACCTCAGCCACAGCAACTTCTTACTCGATACATCTCTGGAGGCAGGGGAAGCAAAAACAAAAATGAACTATGGGGCCTCATCAAAATGAAAACCTTCTGCACAGTGAAGGAAACAATCTGCAAAACTAAAAGACAGCCAACAGAATGGGAGAAGATATTTGCAAATGACATATCAGATTGAGGGTTATACCCAAAATCTATAAAGAACTTATCAAACTCAACACCCAAAAACAAATAATCCAGTGAAGAAATGGGCAAAAGACATGAACAGAGACTTCTCCATAGAAGACATCCAGACCATGTTGAAACGATGCTCAACATTACTCTACACCAGGGAAATACAAATCAAAACGACAATGAGATACCACTTCACTCCAGTCAGAATGGCAAACATTAATAATTCAGACGACGACACTTGTTGGCAAGGATGTAGAGAAAGAGGACCTCTTTTGCACTATCGGTGGGAATACAAACTGGTGCAGCCACTCTGGAAAACAGTGTGGAGGTTCTTCAAAAAATTAAAACTGGAACTACCGTATGACCCAGCAATTGTGCTGCTAGGTATTTATCTAAGGGATACAGGTGTACTGTTTCAAAGGGACACATTCACCCCGATGTTTATAGCAGCACTATCAACAATAGCCAAAGTATGGAAAGAGCCCAAATGTCCATTAATGGCTGAATGGATAAAGAAGATGTGATATTATATATACATACATACAATGGAGTATTACTCGGCAATCAAAAAGAACGAAATCTTGCCATTTGCAACTGCATGAATGAAACTAGAGGGTATTACCATGTTTTAGCTATTGTTGGAAAGAGCATAAGTGTCCATCAATGGACGAATGGGTCAAGAAGATGTTGTTTATCTATACAATGGAATACTACATGGCAATGAGAAAGAATGAAATCTGGCCATGTGTAGCAACATGGATGGACCTTGAGGGTGTTATGCTGAGCGAAATAAGTCAGGCAGAGGGCAGATACAGTATGTTTGCACATATAGGAGGATTAGGAGGAACTTAACGGAGGACTGTGGGGGAGAAGAAGGGGGGAAATGGTGGGGGAAAGGGAGAGAAGCAAGCCATGAGAGACAATGCTTGAGATCTTGAATGCTGAGAACAAACTGAGGACTGATGGATGTGGGGGGGGAAGGGGGGAGATGGGCATGGAGGAGGGCACTTGTGGAGATGAGCACTGGGTGTTATATGGAAACCAGCTTGACAATAAACTATTTGAAAAAAAAAAAAGAAACTAGAGGGTATTATACTAAGTGAAACTAGTCAGTCAGAGAAAGATAAATATCATATGACTTCACTCATATGAGGAATTTGAAATACAAAACATGAATATAAGGAAAGGGAAGCCAAAATAATATAAAAACAGGGAGGGGGACAAAACATAAGAGACTTAAATATAGAGAACAAACAGGGTTGCTGGAGGGATTGTGGGAGGAGCGATGGGTTAAATTGGTAAGAGGAATAAAGGAATCTACTCTTGAAATCATTGTTACACTATATGCTATATAACTTGGGTGTAAATTTAAAAATTAAAAAGGAAAAAAAATGTAGCCCTACAATTCACTACTGAGTGACCTTGGACTTTTCTGTGCTTCCTTTTTCTTATCAGTAAGGGACGAAATGTTTACCTTGGATGCAAAGTTCACAGGACATTACAAACATATACATTTCCAAGTGTGTATGGAGCATGGTGAGTGCTTAGGAAGTTGAAAAGTTATTACTCATGAGATTTCTTGAGGCATGGAGGCATCAGCCAACACTAGATGATTAGGGTTAAGATGTGGATATGGATACAATTACAGATGCAGTTCATACAGGCAGGATTCTCCACATCTTGTATCCCCTTCTTTCCTCCCCACCCCAATCCAGCATGGAGGAGGACCTCCAAGGTAGTAATGCACAAAGTTCTATTCATTCTACCCAGAGAGAAGTTTGCTTATCTTAAGGGCTTGTTGGAGGGTATGCAGTAAATTTAGAGAAGTAGAAAATGAGGGTGAGTAGCTAAGAGTCCAGGAACCAAGCATGTGTTCAATGTGCATTTCACGTAGAGTGAGTGGATGTCATGTGAAGAAATCAATAAGAAAGCGTTTTCAAATAACCCACACCCACGTGTGTACCCTTTCTCACACCCACTCATACGTGTACATACACACATACACAAGTGTATTCTTTTTTTTTTTAATTTTTTTAATGTTTTTTATTTATTTCTAGGAGAGAGAGAGAGAGACAGCGTGAGCAGGGGAGGGTCAGAGAGAGAGGGAATCACAGACTGAAACAGGCTCCAGGCTCTGAGCAGGCAGTCAGCACAGAGCCCGACGCGGGGCTCGAACCACGAACCGCGAGATCATGACCTAAGAGAAAGTCGGACGCTTAACCGACTAAGCCACCCAGGCGCCCCTACACAAGTGTATTCTTAAGTATATATAAAGTGTGGCCTAGCATGCTAGTGTACAGATCATTTTGAGGATTACATGAAATTGTAATACATGTTAAAAGCTCAGGAAAAGATTTGGCACATAAGAAACATCCAACACATCAGTAACAAAAGTCTGGGAGTACACACGGCAGAACCGGAACTCTGGAGACCTCAGAGTATGATGAGTGATGCCTCTTCTGTTCTCCTCTCTGTATTTTCTACAGTTTCTGCAGTTAGCCTCCACTGAGAGGCCAAGCAGCATAACACGGTTAAGAGAAGGAACCGTGGAGCTGGGTGGCCTGGACATGAACCCCAGCAGCTGTACTGACTTAGGTAGGTGACATTGGGCCAGTTCCACTCTCTGCCTGAGTTTCTCCATCTGCCAATTGGGAGCACAGTCCTAGCTATCAGGCAGTGGTGTTGTGAAGAGTAGATCACTTAATACATACAAACTTGTCCTTGTGGCAGATTGAAGCATCCCCTGTGTGGATACCGCTGGTAACCAGCTGCAGGTGATGGATCCATAGAGGAAATGCTCACATCCCTGATTTCACGCTCTCAGATGACACCCAATCCTTGACTTTCTCTGGCAGCCCTGGATAGTACATCTGTGCTTACCTGGAGGCCCTTAATGTCCAGGGACATGGTTGAGCTTGAGGGAGCAGGGAAAGAGGGTTGTACCCCAAGGCAATGCTTACCTATGACTCCCAACAGCAGAGCCAGCAGCAGGTAAGGAGGCAGGTGGGGCCTAGAGGCAGGGGCTGACATCATGGAGGTCTGGGGACCGTCTCTGTGCAAATGTGTGTGCTGGGGAGAATGGACCTCTGTTCTGTAGAGAGGAAAGCCCGTCCCCTCCGTGATTAAGAGGAAGTACCTAGGAGGGGTGATATGGCTGTGAGGTAGCAATTTGCTTCTAGATTGTGAAACTGAGGTCATGCAGATAAGACCTCACTTGGTGAGGGGTCCTCTTCTTCTCTTTTTCAGAGAGAGTGAAGAGGTGCAGGAGAGATAGTGCTTCCTTTCTGCATGTGGCCCCTGCCCCCTCCAGTAGGCCCTACCTCCAATTTGAGGCCCCAAATTAGGTGTAGAGATTACAGAAGTCAAATGGATCAATGTTTTCTTTTATAGATTGTGCTTTTCACATCTTACCTTAAAATGCCTCTTCTAATCCAAGATCATTAACCTTTAGTTTTATTTTTTTCCTACAGTTTCTTCTAGAAGTTTGATAGTCTTAGGCTTTAAATTTATGTCTATGATCCATCTGATCATATTAATTTGTTCTTAGTATTTTTGTGTATATTGTACAGTAATATTTGCATAAGTTAATATATTTTTAGAAAATATCAAATTTTGTGTAGTAGACATGGAAATGGTCTAGATTCTCCTTCTCCTTCTCATTTTTCCCTCGCCCTCAGAGTCCTTGTCCTCCTCCTCCTCCTCCTCTTCCTCCTCTTTCTCCTTCTTCTTTTTCTTCTTTCTTCTTCCTCTTCTTTTAACATATGAATATCTAATTGTTTCAACACCATTTGTTGAAAAGACTCTCCTTTCCACATTGAATTGCTTTTGCACTTTTGACAAAAATCACTTGGCCAAATATGTATTATTTATGTTCTAATCCTTTTTTTTCATGCCAGAGAAAATTTAATTTTTTAATATTTAAAAAAATTATTATTAAAGTGACATACAGTGCTATATTAGTTTTAGGCGCACAACATAGTAATTAATTTGATGATTTTATGCATTATGCAATGCTCACCATGGTAAATGTAGTCACCATCTGTCACGATACAATGTTGTTCCAATACTGTTGACTCTATTTCCCTGTGCTCTACGTTCATCCCTGTAACTTATAGGGCAGGGTAGTTTTTTCTTTTTTTCAAAGTTTTATTTAAATTTTAGTTAGGTTAACATACAGTGAAAGATTGGTTTCAGGAATATAGTTTAGTGATTCATCAATTACATTCAACCCCCAGTGCTCATCATAACAAGTACTTTCCTTAATACCGAAAACTCATCTAGTCCACCCCCAACCCACTTTCCTTCATCAACCCTGAGTTTGTCTCTGTCATTAACAGTTTCACATGGGTTCATTCCTTCTCTTTTTCTTTGTTCTCTCCTCCCATATATGTTCATCAGTTTGGTTTTTTAAATTTCACATATGAATAAAATCATGTGATATTTGTCTTTCTCTGACTGACTTCTTTTTCCTAGCATAATATACCTAGCTCCATCCATGCCATTGTAAATGACAAGATTTCATTTTTTCTGATGACTGAGTAATATTCCCTTGTGTATGTGTGTATGTAAGTGTGTGTGTGGCATATATATGGGCCATATCTTTTAAATATGCCACATCTTTTTTTGCTTATATTTGTAATTTATTATATCAAGTATTTTGAAATTGATTTTGAAGGATTTAACACAAATACAGGCTCCTTACCAGTTTATCAATCCCAGAAATAATAGAGGTTGAAGGAATAGAGGAGAAATTCTCTTCATATATTGTGTAGTTATTACAAATATCCTGGAATAGTTTATTACTGAAAAACAGTTACTGCACTCCTTCTATACCTAGACTGTATGCTAGATTAACAGAATCACAGAGATAAATCAAAGAATAGTTTTATTCTCCAAAGGAATCACAACCAGATGACAAACTTCCAAGATATACCACTCTATTTTTCTGTTAGCTCTCCGACAGTTGCAAGCAATCACATCATCCCTGGAGAAGTGGTACTTACACATCTGACAGAGGTAGACAAATAGATTCATTCACACGTTTGGCTGGCTCAAATCACAGCACATGTTTGTGCTGACAGCAAACTCCTTGCTCTGTATTTATTCCCTAAGTAATGTGATTAAAACCTCATGTACACTGACAACACAGTAGATCATAATTAAGAATCATGTTCAAATGTATAATCCTATATATGGTGCCCTCAGGAATAAATGATCGCTGAAATTTATGTAGCTGCTAGAAACAAAACTCTAAGAAACATGTAAGTCTATGTACGTCATAGTAACTAGTTCCACATCTGACTCCTGGTAGGTTTGACTAGTATTTATTTCACTTTATTTAAAACTGTTCTGTAAAAAAAATTTAAGTATTTCATAAGCACCTTAAAACCACAGAAGTACAAGAAAAATGTTATCATCATTGAATTTAGAGCTTTTCATATGTTGTCCATAGACCTGTACTATATAGGAATATACATGGTAACCTGAGTATGAATGCATTTATTCTTATTTAAAGCAAACCAAAAAGAAAATCAGTTTATGAGTTGGAGGCCTCTAACCAACCTTAGGTAACCAAGAGTTACCTAACCTCACAGTGAAGAACCATGTTGAATAACATTTATACCCAACATGTACTGATTCATTTGTGGTGAGCTAGGAAATTAACAGTTGAACTAAATAGTAAATTTTAACGTTTTTTGGTTTTAATTTAAATTCAAGTTAGTTAACACATAGTGCAGTATTGGGTTCAGAAGTAGAATTCAGTGATTCATCACTTATATACAACACCCAGTGCTCATCCCAACAAGTGCCCTCCTTAATGCCCATCACCCCTTTAGCCCACCCCCCACCCATCTCCCCTCCAGCAACCCACAGTTTGTTCTCTATATTTAAGAATCTCTTATGGTTTGCCTCTATGTTTTTACCTTACTGTATTTTTCCTTCCCTTCCCCTATGTTCTTCTGCTATGTTTTTTAAATTCCACATGAGGGAAATCATATTTCTGTCTTTCTCTGACTCACTTATTTTGCTTAGCATAATACACTCTAATTCTATTCACACTGTTGTAAATGGCAAGATTTCATTCTATTGGCTGCCAAGTAATTTTCCATCATATATATACCACATCTTCTTTATCCATACATCAGTTGATGGACATTTGGGTTCTTTCCATAATTTGGTTATTGTTGATAGCACTGCTATAGACAATCGAGTGCATGTGCCCCTTCAAATCAGCATTTTTGTATCCTTTGGATAAACAACTAGTAGTGCAATAGCTAGGTCGTAGGGTAGTTCTATTTTTAACTTTTTGAGAAACTTCCATACTGTTTTCCAGAGTGGCTGCCCCAGTTTGCATTCCCACCAACAATGCAAAAGTGATCTCCTTTCTCTGCATCCTTACCAACATCTGTTGTTTCCTGACTGGTTAACTTTAGCCATTTGGACACCTGTAAGGTGGTGTCTCATTGTAGTTTGATTTGTATTTCCCTGATGATGTGTGATTTTGAACATCTATTCATGTGTCTCTTAGTCATCTGGATGTCTTCTTTAGAAAAATGCCTATTGTTGTCTTCTGCCCACTTCTTTACTGGATTATTTGTTTTTTTGGGTGTTGTATTTGATAAGTTCTTTATAGATTTTGGATAATAACCCTTTATCTGATATGTCACTTGCAACTAACAGTTGCCTTTTAGTTTGGTTGATGTTTTCTTTGCTGTGCAGAAATATTTTATCTTGACAAGGTCCCAATAGTTCTATTTTGCTTTTGTTTTCCTTGCCCCTTGAGACATGTCAAGTAAGAAGTTGGTGTGGCCAAGGGCAAAGAGATTGCTGCCTGTTTTCTCCTATAGGATTTGATGGTTTTCTGTCTTACATTTAGGTCTTTCATCCATTTTGAGTTAATTTTTGTGTGTGGTGTAAGAGGGTGATCCAGTTTCATTCTTCTGCATGTTGCTGTCCAGTTCTCCCAGCACCATTTGCTGAAGAGACTGCCCTTTTTCCACTGGATATTCTTTTCTGCTTTGTCAAAAATTAGTTGGCTATATAGTTGTGGCTTTATATTTGTTGGCTATATATTTGTGGGTCCATTTCTGGGTTCTTTTTTTTTTTAATGTTTTTTATTTTTATTTCTAGGAGAGAGAGAGAGAGACAGCGTGAGCAGGGAAGGGTCAGAAAGAGAGGGAGTCACAGACTCTGAAACAGGCTCCAGGCTCTGAGCTGGCAGTCAGCACAGAGCCTGACGCGGGGCTCGAACCCATGAACCGCGAGATCATGACCTAAGCGAAAGTCGGACGCTTCACTAAGCCACCCAGGCGCCCCATGGGTTCTTTATTCTGTTCCATCTATGTGTCTGTTTTGTGACAGTACCATACTGTCTTGATGATTACAGCATTGGAATAGCTTGAAGTCTGGAATTGTGTTGCCTCCAGCTTTGGTTTTCTTTTTCAACATTACTTTGACTATTCAGATCTTTTCTGGTTCCATACAAATTTTAGAATGGTTTGTTCTAGCTCTAAGAAGAATGCTGGTATTATTTGAGAGGGACTGTATTGAATGTGTAGATTGCTTTGGGGAGTATAGACATTTTAACAATATTTGTTTTTCCAATCTATGAGAATAAAATGTTTTCCCATTTCTTTCTGTCTTCTTCAATTTCTTTCATAAGTGTTCTGTAGTTTTCAGCATATAGAGCCTTTATCTCTTTGGTTAGCATTTTTTCCCTAAGTATCTTATGATTTTTGATGCAATTGTAAATGGGATCAATTTCTTGATTTCTCTTTCTGCTGCTCATTGCTGGTGTATAGAAAGGCAACTGATTTCTGTATGTTGAGTTTATATCCTGTGACTGCTGGATTCTAGCAAGTTTTTGGTAGTGTGTTTTTGGTTTTCCATGTAGAGTATCATGCATCTGCGAAGAGTGAAAGTTTGACTTCTTCCTTGCCGATTTGTATGCTTTTTATTTCTTTGTGTTGTCTGGTTGCTGAGGCTAAGACTTCCAGTACTATGTTGAATAACCATGGCAAGAGTGGACATCCCTGTCATGTTCTTGACCTTAGGGGGAAAGCTCTCAGGTTTTCCCAGGTGGGGATGATGTTAGCTGTAGGTCTTTCATATACGGCTGTAATGATGTTGAGGTATGTTTCTTCTGTCTCTACTTTCCTGAGAGTTTGCTTTCTATTTTTTACCAGGAAATATGCTGTATTTTGTCAAATGCGTTTTCTTCATTTACTGAGAGAAGTATGTGGTTCTTATCCTTTCTTTTATTAATGTGGTATATCATGTTGATTGATTTGTAGATATTAAACCAGCCCTGCAGTTCAGAAGTAATTCCCACTTGATCAGGGTGAATAATTCTTTGATGTATTGTTGTATTTGCTTTGCTGGTATATGTTGAGAATTTTTGCATGCATGTTCATCATGGAAATGGAATGTAATTCTCCTTTTTAGTGGGGTCTTTGTCTGGTTTTGGAATCAAGGTAATGCTGACCTCATAGAATGAGTGGAAGCTCTACTTCCATTTCTATTTTTTTTTTTCAGAACAGTTTGAAAAGAATAGATATTAACTCTTTTTTATTTTATTTTATTATTTTATTTATTTTATTTTGTTTTATTTTTTACAAATAGTTTATTGTCAAGTTGGTTTCCATATAACACCCAGTGCTATTAACTCTTTTTTTTTTACAAATAGTTTATTGTCAAATTAGTTTCCACATAACACCCAGTGCTCATCCCCACAAGTGTCCTCCTCCATGCCCATCCCCCTCCCCCCACATCCATCAGTCCTCAGTTTTTGTCAGCATTCAAGAGTCTCTCATGGTTTGCCTCTCTCCCTTTCCCCCACCATTTCCCCCTTCTTCTCCCCCTTGGTCCTCCATCAAGTTCCTCCTAATCCTCCTATACGTGCAAACATATGAAATTTGTCCTTCTCTGCCTGACTTATTTCGCTCAGCATAACACCCTCAAGGTCCATCCATGTTGCTACACATGGCCAGATTTCATTCTTTCTCATTGCCATGTAGTATTCCATGGTATAGATAAACCACATCTTCTCAATCCATTCGTCCGTGGATGGACACTTAGGCTCTTTCCATGTTTTAGCTATTGTGGAGAGTGCTGCTATGAACATTGGGGCACATGTGTCCCTATGCATCAGCATTTCTGTATCCCTTGGGTAAATTCCTAGCAGTGCTACTGCTGGGTCATAGGGGAGTTCTGTTGTTAGTTTCCTGAGGAACCTCCACACTGTTTTCCAGAGGGGCTGTACCAGTTTACATTCCCACCAACAGTGTAGGAGGGTGCCCGTTTCTCCACATCCTCATCAGCATCTAGAGTCCTCCGATTTGCTCATTTTAGCCACTCTGACTGGCGTGAGGTGGTATCTCAGTGTGGTTTTGATTTGTATTTCTGTGATGAGGAGGGATGCTGAGCATCGTTTCATGTGTCTGTTGGCCATCCGGATGTCCTCTTTGGAGAAGTGTCTGTTCATATCTTCTGCCCATTTCTTCACTGGATTGTTTGTTTTTCGGGTGTGGAGTTTGGTGAGTTCCTTATAGATTCTGGACATTAACCCTTTTTCTGATATGTCATTTGCAACTATCTTTTCCCATTCCGTTGATTGCCTATTAGTTTTGTGGGTTGTTTCCTTTGCTGTGCAGAAGCTTTTAATCTTGATGAGGTCCCAATCGTTTATTTTTGCTCTTGATTCCCTTGTTTTTGGGGATGTGTCAAGTAAGAAGTTGCTGCGGTGGAGGTCAAGGAGGTTGTTTCCTGCTTTCTCCTCTAGGGTGTTGATAGTTTCCTGTCTCACGTTTTTCTCCATTGAGAGGTAGCATCTGTGTAGTGGTAATACGTGTAAAACTCATGTTTTCTAATCTTAGGGGCTAAAAGATGAGAACTCTCACATGTGCTGCATTGAGCCCCGGGACCATGGAGGGGAGGTGTATCCATTATCCAAACAAAAAGGTGTGGAACAGACATGACTACTGGGATATTTTGTGAACTGGGGGCCATTCCAACTGAGTTCTGTAAATTCTGGCTCAGAAAGAGAAAACCTTCCCCCAAGAAATTCTAGGGAAACAGGTAAGGAGAACACAGTAAAGGGGTATGGGGAGCCCCCGTGAAACACACCTGAGGCCCCACTCACCTGTGAATCTCAGAAGCAAAGTCAGCAGCAGGGAAGGCCAAGGTGGGCAGGGTTGGGAGGAAGGGACAGGCATCCTTGTGGCCCCTGGATCCTTCTCTGTCTGAGTGTTGTCCTGAGAGGCCCGGGACTCTGTTCTCTGAGGAGAGAAGCCACTTCCTGCTTTCATGATGTCAGAGGAAGGGGATTGTGATGAGGGGAAAGACCATAGAAATGTAACACCTTTTTTTCTTTTCTTTTCTTTTTTTTTTTTGAGATTATCAGTTGAACAGACAAGGTGGCTATAAGCTGAGAAGTTGCTGCTGGCAATGCTTGGGGTTTCCAGAGTTAAGAGCATGACACTCACAGACTTGTGGTCATTCCTGAGCCTTGTCCCATCTGAGGTTCTCCCCAGCCCACACTCCTGCCACTTTTGAGGTCCCAGAGGCATGATGTGGGAAGGAGGTTAGAATTTTGGACATGGCGATGATTTGTGCTTTACAGGATGGAGGGGGCCACAAGGAAGGTGGGGCTCAGGAAACACTCCAAGAGGAAAAGCAACACACCCAGAAACACACCTGGGAGGGTGAGGGCTGCCTCTGCTGTCTGTGCTGGGTCCTGGGCCAGCTCAGGAGGAAGGGAATGGAGAGACTCAAGAAACACTCTCAGAAAGAGAAAGGAACCAGCATGTTGGCCTCCATCTCTCTCCCCTCCAGAATGGTCTGTACCCAAGCACACAGGTTGTCTTCAGGGACTCTCAGCCCACACTCAGAATGTGACCCTTTAATGTCCATGAATCCATAGTCATGCACTGACTGCTATGGCTATTTTTCTACTGCTTTCTTGTGAGCCCTTCATCCTCTTAGGTGTATACAGGATGTTAAAACCAGGAGAGGTGTTACAACAAGAGAAGAATGCCAAGCAGGCCCAAACTGCCTGTAGGAGAGGACAAGACTCCCCTTTCCCAGTGATGTCACTGTCCTATCACATTGTTCTGAAATGACAAATTCCATGCTGGGAGGCCATCCATGACCCCTGCTGAGGATTGGACAGAATCTTCCCCCCAGTCTCCAGCATCCTACCCTTCCTCCCATTTCCAGGAGACTTCACACCTTCCATCAGACTCTAAACTCTTCGGAGACTTGGATTTTTAGTGGCTTGATGGTCAAGAGCACTGGATTTGTGGCAGATGCAATCTAAGTTCCAATCCTGAATCCACTTCTTGGGGACTGACCTATATATCTCTTGAATTTGAAATTATCATTTGTATAGTCCAAATATTCAAAATTGAGTTCATAGTCTGCACTCAGATATTCTCTTGTCACCTTCCACCCTGTTCAGTATGTGTTACATCCTCTACCCATTTAGTCAAACCAAGAAGGGACCCATATTCTACACCTTCATTTGTCCATTCTTGTCTGCCCGCTACTGGTGCCTGTTAGTTTTACCTCCTAAATACCTATTGAATCTATTCTCCATCACTGTCATCATCTCTTGCTTGAATGAAAACTATTACTTCCTAATAGGCTACCCCCATCTTGTTTTTCCTGGTGTAAGCTCTGCCTTGGCTTTCTTCCAAGGTCGTCTTCTACAACAGAGATCTGATTATACCCCATTTTTGCATAAATAGTTTTGTTGTTTCTCATTGCTCTTGTAATGAGTGAGAGTGTTTGGTATACGGCATATGGTATGTAGTGTGTATATATGGTATGTGGTATATGATATATTTTATATGTCTTATATTGTAAGTGGTATGTGGTTTTGGTATGTGGTATATGGTGTGTGGCATATGGTATGTGATATATGGCATATGCTGTATGGCCTATGGTATATGATATATGGTATATTGCGTATGGCATTGGTATGTCTTATATGGCATGCAGTACATGGAACATGGTTTTTCATATATGGCATATAATATGTGGTATATGGTATATTGTATATGTCTTATGGTTAGTGGTATGTGGTTTTGCTATGTGGTGTGTGGCATATGGTACATGGTATATGGCATATGGTATGTGGTGGTATAAACAATGTATCCTTCCATGAATGGCTTGGTCCCTAGAGACAAAAGGATCCCTCCCCTTTTCTGATATCGACTACTGCCCCTTTGTTCCATATTGGGTTCCCTGGGAAACAGGTGTTGAGATGAATATTAACAAGCAGGTATTTTCAGGAAGCACTTTAGGATCAAACCTGTGGAAAGGAGGAGAAAGGAGCAGAATTGTTTAAAAGAAGTCGAGCTATAGAGAGGTCCCATGATCACTTCAGTTGAGCTCCTGTGGGTTCTGGTGCTAAGATGTTACTTCAGTGTTGTCTTGAACTGGGGTGGGAGGGCTCAGCCTTTACATCCCCATGTTGAAGAGTCACTGGATGTGGCTGGTTACCAGACATGACCTTGGAGATTGTGGCTCTCCTCAGGTGAGGCCATCCCAAAGAGGGTAATGGGTGAGGGCCACCTCCTGAGACCTGCTTCATCACTGCATCTACCTTGCTATGAAAAACCCCTTCCAACTCTGTTTTTGGGCTCAGGACATGGATTAAATGCCCCCCACTTGAGGTCTTAAAACTACCCCACTCACCCAGGGGCCCAGAGTTCTCTGAGCACACTTGGACCAACTTGGGCTTTACTACTTGGAAATGTTTGGGATGACTATCATGGGGACTGAGAAGCAGCTCCTTCTGGGATCCCTGAGTGCCTGGCTCTGGAATGAGCTCTGGCAGAGGACAGAGGAGGGAAGAGAAGGAACCTCAGACCTGGAGTGAGATACAACCTGGATATAAAGACATGATCCCCCCACTATTCATTTCCTTGCAGTGTCCCCAAGGGGGTGCAAGAAGAAGATACAGAGCTGAGATGAGATGTTGAAGTTTTTTTATTGGACTCAATTTTGTGGAAGTTTTACATTCAGAAAAATCTTACAACAATCATACAGAGTTTCCATATACAGCCGCAGTTTCCCCTCTTATTAACATCTTACAGCAGTACAGTACATCTGTTATAATTTAATGAACCAATATTGGTACATTATTATCAAGCAAAGTCCATAATTTATCTAGATTTTGTCTTGGCTTGGGCTGGCTACTAGAAGAAAATGCTGTAAACTAGATGCCTTGAACAACAGGAACTTATTTCTCACTGTTAAGGAAGCTGGAAGTGTGAGATCAGGGTGCCATGATCATTGGGTTGTGATGTGTATTTGCTACAACAGCAAAGCAGGTGATTGTGTAGTCTCCTGGTCTTCCCATAAGCTTGGGTGACATTGTACAAAAGTGAAAAAATGGCAGAAGGGAGTGGGCACAAAGCTGAAAGTGCACGGGAGAAACGAGGAAAGATGAAGCTAGAGCTGAAATTCAAACTGAATGTGGGAGGGGTTCATGAAGCCATGGTGACTTTCATGGGAATAGTGTCAGGGATATGGTTTACAGAGTGTTTCCAGAGTCTAGATATGCAGGCAGAGGAGCAAAGTGAAGACAAACTTACCATGTATCCGAGAAAGGGGGGTGGGTGGGAAATGTCCTGGAGGGAGTGACACCAGCATATATTCACATTAATGTTGTAAAGATATTGCAGCATTGGAAATGCAAGGGATGGAGTGTTAGAAGTTGATCCCAATTGAGAAAGGAGTGAGACTGCAGTTAGAAGAAGACAAGCACACTGCAAACTACTCTAGATAAGTCTTTACAAAAGATAAAACACTTCCTTCTTCAACATTTCTAATGTTTCCAATGACCATATACCAAATGAATAACAGTTTTACTGTTTTATTTTTCATGTCCCTATACATTCCTAACTGATAGTTCAAAGCTTTCCAATGTGTTGAAAAAAGTTTTTAAAGGTCACAGAAAAATTGTTACTTTTCCCAGTGATTACTGAGATCACTTCACATGTTTACAGCTGCACCATCATTGCTGTGGTCCCATACCATTGTGCAAAGGGAGCATTGTCTCCATTTACTGTGTCAGCTGATCTTAAGTTCTAGGAAACAACTCAGTTTGGGGATGAGCTGTGAAAACACAGAGGGAGAGAGTGGACTTAATATTTGATGTGGGACAGTTTATGGAAGGTGCTTTTAATAAAGTGGTCAGCAGAGCTTAAAAGAGGGAGAGATTGAGGCATGCATATCTGTAGGGGGAAAAAACAGAGGAGGGATACAGTTTGACTTCTACTTCCATAGGATCACTGTGGCTAAAACTGGAGAGTCTGTTAGAGACATAGCAATGGTCCAGGAAGGGATGCTGGTGGCCTGGACCAGGGAGCAGCTCAGGAGTGAGCAGGGTGCAGGTTCTGGGTGGAGCCCACTGGTATGTGGGAGGAGGCTTGCACTCACACCTGAGAGATTTTCAGGAATTTTTCAAGCCAGTTGTTCAAACATTGGTAGCTTGAAATTGGACACATTGGAAGTGTAGACACCACAGAAATCAACAAGCACTACAAATCAGGCTTCTTTTTCTTTCTGAGAAGTGGATTGTTTAACATCTACCATCTTGCCACTGGACGTAGCTTTATGAAGGCAGAAATGAACATGGAATATGAAGAAGGAAATCATAGAGGGTCCTTATTTCTGGACTGTCAGCACATGTACATGAGTGGGGGGTGGGGGGTTTGGGAAGGATGAAGGTGACAGAAGAGCTAGTGTTCCCATCACAGGGAGAGAAGGAAATATTCCCCTGTGGGCTTGAGTAGAGGGACATGTAGGCAAAGAGGAAGGAGAATCCCTACTTTTCTTCAAACCAGGATAGGATTCATTTGCACTCAGGAGGCTTAGAGAACCTTACCCAGGCTGGTGAGTGTGGGGGTTGGCAGGAATGACCCATGAGAGCATGGCCTTGAGTGTGTAGTTTAGGTCACAGTCCCTAAGAACTGGATGAAAGATAGACTGGTACATGAACATGTGACTTGTTTCTCACATTTTAGAAAGATACCCGTGTGTCAGCCCCTAGAGCGCATTCCCATGCCCCCTGCTCAGACCCAGGTATGAAGACTGAGCTCTGGGGCGTCAAGGATGGTGAGAAGGAGCATCAGGAACTATGGGCAGGTGGGTCTCTGGGGAAACAGGCATTTGGAGCAGGGTTGTAGAAGCTTCTAGTTGTTCCTTGTTTTAGTCTGGGCTTCTCAGGGAAGGAAGGAGGCAGAGACCGAGGGTGGCATGTAGCAGGGGAGCAAGGAAGGAGCTGTGGACCCATGTTCACATTTTATGATCTGCTCACCATTCCAGAAATGTTCTCCTTGTGTCTCCTATGTCCTTGGTGCTATTTTTGTCCCAAAATACCTGTTGTGAGAGGACAGGCAGCCCCTGACTCTGCCTCCTCAGCCTTCCACTCTGGGTCCTGATTCCCTCCCCCAACCCTCCAGTCTGTCCCCCAGAGGGTCAAAACGGGAGCTCCCCCCAGAGCAGCCAGCGGTCACCTATCAGCATTCCTCTAACTGTGGACTCCTTGTGCCCTAGTAATCTATAGATGGGTTTCCCATTCAGTTGGCCCTCATCCAGCAGCTCTACACACTTCCTTCTGAGAAGCCCTAGGACTCTGTGCATATCCTTTGACAGCTTTTGACCCCACCCGCTTCCTGTAGGACCCCACAGTCTTCCTGGAAGTTAGGAACCTCCCAGAGGGATCCCTGAGGCTCCAGAGGGTGTGAAGGGAGGTGTGTCACCTGCTCTTTACCCCAGGTGGGCACTGACCCTGTGTGACCTGTGGGCTGCCCCTCCCACTGACCTGGCTCCTCCTGGGATGGACCTTGCCCTGCCCTCCTTGTCCATAAATCACAGTCAATCCATTGCTTCCTATGGACATAGATGGCAGAGACAATGATGAGCAGCAGCAGCTTGGGGCCCAGGTAGAAAGCCACCAGGAGTGGAGTGGAGAGTTCTAGGTCTGGAAATGAAGGAACAGGATGTAATATTACAGAGAGATCCAGGAGTCCATTCCCAGGGGCCTCCACTTACTCCATCTAAGGGAACCTTAGATCAACACTCTGAAGCTCATGAATCTCCCTGTGAGAGGCTTGAGGCAGATCTCAGGGTAAGAAGTACTTCATTTCATTCACCTTTTCCCGGGATGCCAGCTCTTCTTTCTGAGGGAAGAGATGGAGACAATGAGCACTCAGTAACTGGCAAGTGAGCTTTACTGACTTGGTCCCCACACCCAGTGGGGCGGATCTTACATCTTTCTGACAAAGGAACAGGCTCATAGTTCATGGAGGGTAACAAGATGATTGGGAAATTCCTCACTGCTGTCCCAGAGGATGACTCTGAGACCTTGTCTTTGGACCAAGACATGCCCAACCTCTCAGGGTCAAGGAACCAGTATCAGCCCGGCCTCAAGTACAGTGAGGACAGTGTCATGGTGAGTGAGGTGCAAGGCTGGCCTGCTTTCTTCCATGCACGGACCTAAGTGAACCCGTGTTCTCACATGTTGAAAGAGACCTCAGGGTGACCTGCCTCCTGGACAACACCCTAGAGAGGTAAGGAAATGGGCTTCAAACATCATCCTGCCCACCCGGACCCCAGTGCCAACATCAGGTCCCATCTTTCTGTTGCACATAGATCATTGGATCTGGATGCACAGCTTCAGATTCTTTGCCTTTTCACAATGACTGCTTTTGCTCTTAGACTTACATCAAGAAATTCAAGTAAGTTTTCTAAATATATGGAATAATCTTAGAGGGAGAGGCAGAGACTACCAATTTTACCCCTGATGTGTTGGAGGACGGCAGCTCTCAGCTGGGTGGCCCTCTGTACTTTTTCTCAGTTTAAAGAGCTGCATTGCCCATGTTTGCACCTGCTTCTAGAGGGCGGCCTATAGCAGAGGCCTGGAGGAAGAGCCGGTCCAGAGGTTTTGCCCCTCTGCTCCATTTAAAAAAGTCAAAAATGGCATCCAGCTTGCCTGTTCTCTGTCCAAGTATGATTCTTCTGCGCTGTATTGTGTTCAATGTCTCCCTTTGCCAGTCTTTCCTCCTTCCTTGTCTCACACACGTGTGCATCAGACAGCACTCCACAGTGAGCTTGCCCCCTTCTCCTATAACTTAGAGGTTGCTTCCCAAGAGAGTTGACTTATGACGCTTGTCTGGGAGGGGTCTGGAAACCCAGTTGGAATGTGCAGATACACACCTGGGTCTTAGTCAGCTGAGTGGCTAAGAGGTCCCCAACCTGGTGGGCAGAGGAGCAGAGGAAGGTCCCAGCTTTCCCTGATATTGTCACTGCTAAAAGCTCATAGTGGTGACCTGGGATGATGTAAGCAGAGGATGGGAGTGCCCTGGTAATCTGGAAGTGAGCTGGTAATTATGAGAACTGTGGAATTGGATGGGTGTTGATGGGCATCAACCCTTCAGAGAAAGACAATGTAAACTAAGACCAAAGAATCACACTTGAAAGGTCACGTGTGAAAGAAGACATCTGGGCAACATTGGAGACTCACACCTCCTAGAGCTGGAGGGTAGAAAAAGCTCAGGACATAAGTGGGCCCACCATCCTCATCAGAGCATCAGTGCTGCAGAGAGAATTGAATTCTCAGCTTCAGTGCACCTCTTTGCCAGAATAGGGCCCAGGTGGGGAAACATGGGAGACAGATACTGAGATGTGCGGTAGAGACTTTGGGGACAAGGCATTCAAAGCCCTCAGGCCACTTGTGTCTGCTGAGGACAAGGCAGCACCTTAGTTACTCATCTCTGAATACAGCTTCTAAACCCAAAGAAAAAAAGCAATAAAAGGACAGTAAATTCTATGGAAACCTGGCTCTCAATAGCCCCTGAAGAGCAATGCCCAAACTGCAAAATCTCTGGGAGACAAAAGAGAAAAATCACCAAATTCAAAAACTCAGTCGCTTACGCTGTTGCCTGCCCACCCTCACCAGCTGCAGGAAAGGGCAGGCGAAGACGACAAGGAGCTGACCAAGGAGCCTGAGAGTTATTTACAAACCCCACTGCCAATATTAAATCCAACTTAAATTAGAAAATATTGAAATATGCCCTGCACAGCAGGACACAGATTATAGGAAACTGTTTCAAAGTGTGTTTGACTTAGGACTTAGGGTGATTGGCCAGATCCCTCAGAGTCTGTGAATATGGCACCTTACATGGCAGTAGAGACTTCGTGGGCATTAGGTGGGGTTTTGAGTGGGTCATTATCTTGGACAACAGAGTGGAGCCAACGTAATCACAGAGACCTTTACAAGTGAAGGAGGGAGGCAGGAGAGAGGCAGCAGGAGGCATATTGACCACAGCAGCGGGTAGTCTGGAACAGGAACCTCAAAGTGGAACAGCAAGGACACAGACTCCCCACCAGGGTCCCCAGAGGGAATGCAGCCCTGCCAACTCATTGTAGACTTTCTGCCTCTAGAAATGGAAGAAAAGGATGTGTGTCATTTTAAGCCACTAATAGTGTGCTAATTATTACAGCAGCAATAGGAACCTGATACAGGGAGGCAGGGACATTTTAAGAGAACAATGCAAGATTTTCAAGAAGGTTGGAGCCTTCTCCCACTTTGACCAATACAGTGAGTGTGCAAAGAGCAGCTCAGGCTGCTTCAGGTTTAATCATGGCTCTTTTTGCTTGCTCAGGTCAAATCCCCTGAGCCTCAGTGTCCCTATCTCTAATAGGGAAGAGGAGGTCCCTCCTTATAGCTTTGGTGATGAGGAGTAGCTTTCATGATGAAGATACAGCATCTTGCCTGGTGCCCCCCAGGCTCCTCCTTCTTCATCTGTTCTCATTCAGGGTTTCACCTGAATGGACAGCTTGGGGAAGAGGAAGAAACAATCTACTAGCGGCACATATCTGCCTGGCGGAGCAGCCAGCTACTAGCTGTGGTGCTTAGACAAAGGATGCACCACTGGGAACTTCTGTAATACCTGCACAATCGGGAAAGCCACTTTTCCTGCCTATAGTCAAAGGATGTGGGAAGACTCAGTTGCTATTATATGATTTAGTCTCTGAATTGTATGAGGGTTTTCTGGACAGACCCACAGCAAATACCCACCCTCTGGTATCTTCTCCAAACTGGGCTGTCAGTAAACCATGAGCCTGTGCTGCTTCTCACTGTGACTTTTCTGAAGATGAAAGAAAGAAAGAAAGAAAGAAAGAAAGAAAGAAAGAAAGAAAGAAAGAAAGAAAGAAGGAAAGAAGGAAAGAAGGAAAGAAAGAAAGACAGTGTCCCACGTCCCTTCCCTGGGTGCATTTGTCCTCATTGGAAAGGAAGGGAACAGAGAAAGACTTTGTCTGTTTTGTTCCCTGCTACTCCCACAGCACCCAGAGCAGAGCCTGCACACAGCAGGTGCTTAGTAAATGTGGAGTAAAGGAAACATTGGCCACATTGAGGGGAGGTCTCTCCAGAGGCAGGGGTGAGGTGAGGCCTTGTGACTGGGTAAGTCACTCAGCCTCTCAGTCCCTCATCGCTGGAACCAGAGGGCTGGTCAGGATTAGAAAAGGGAAGAGCTTAGAGCCTACAGACTGAGGTTACATATTTCCCCACCGCTTACCAGCCATGGGGTCTTCAACAAATAGCACAGCGTCTCCAGGCCTCAACCTCCCTGATCCGTGGAAGGGGCTGTTTCGGGGCACCTACCACAGCGCCTGATTCTTATCTGTTGCTCAGACAATGGAGGGCTTTTTTATTGACTTGTTGCCACAACCAGGGGACAAAGGAGGTCCATGCCATACTTACCACTCACGGTGACCTGGGTGCCTGGTCCAGACTTAAACTCCGTATCAGGGGTCCCTTTCTGGAACTTCACACAGTAGTAGGTTCCCGTGTCTGCTGGGGTGATGTTACTGATGCGGATGGAGAAGTCCGTGTTGTTTCGCCTTGTGACGTCTGTAACAGTTGTTACTCGGACGGAAGGGTGGTATCCTCCTCTGGAGCTGAAGATTAACTCCCGGTCTGGCCCTGTCCCCCTGAACCACTGCACCTTCCCAGTGGGGAGCAGGGAAGTCAAGGTGCAGCGCAGAGTGGCCGTCTCTCCGGCTGCCACAGACACCGACCTCTCAGGCTGGATCACCTGCAGCTCCGCCTCACCTGCCGCACCTGGAGGGAACACAAAGCAGGTGTTTCTCATCCTGTGTGATCCTGTCTGTCTTCTCACATGTTTATCCACCACAGCTTTCACTGACCGAGTGCACACCATGAGTGAGCCTTGAGCTCAGCACGCTGCATGTACACGGCACCTAACCCTCATGATGAGCCTGTAACATGGGACCCTATTACAGCTGAGGACACTAAACCACAGAGAGATTGAGTGATGTGGCACCCGGCAGGAGGGAGTGCCTCAGCCCTCTCTATAAGCTTCATACTTCACCTAATGATTCTAGTTGTTCACTTGCTGGCCTTAAGGAGTGTTACATTTTCTGAACCCTTTGCATTCAGCAAGAGCATCAGGCTGTTTTAGACCATTGTGTGTGAAGTGAGTGATGGATGTATTTTTTGGGCTGTGCATTTAACTTCTAGAACCCGCTATGGATCAACTTCCCTCCTCCACATGCTCATGCACATGCACATGCTGGGGTCTGTTCCATCATCCTGGAAACTTGAGAGACAGTGATGTGCAGGCTGTTCAACACACCATAAACATGTAGTTAAATGAGAAGTAAAACAGTGTTTCAAACCTTTGGGGTTTCTCCTATACTACCATCATATTATATTAGTCTCTGAATGCTGCTGTAACCAGTTATTAGAAATGCAGTGCCCCAAAACTGCATAAATGTACTGTCTTACAATTCTCAAGATTAAGAGTCCAAATTGGTGTTGCTAGACTAAAATCAAGGGACAGCCAAGCTCTATTTCTTCTGGAGGCCTGTGTTTTTGTCTTTCCAAATTCTAGAAGCTACCCACAATCCTTTTCTCATTATTCCCAACTTCCTTTCATTATAGATTCTCACTTCTATTGTCACTTTTCATTCTCTGACTTCCTTGCCTCCTTCTTATAAGGACTCTTGTGAATATATTTGGGCCATTTTGATAATCTAGGATAATCTCCCCTTTTAACAGTCTTCAGTTAATCACTTCTGCAAAATCTCTTTTGCCGTATACAGAAAGCTATTCATACGTTCTGGGTATTAGGATATGGACCTCTTTGAGGGGCCTTTGTTCTGTCTATAATGCATGCCTTCCGGGATTGTTACAGAAAGCAGTTACCATAAAAATAACGCTTTGTGGGTCATCATCACACAGCCTAAATGAGCAGGCAATTTACTGGAATCTAGAAGAAGGACTCTTCAAGCATGAACTGGTAAACAGTTTGTGAAATAAAACTCAAAATCAACAACAGAAGTAGATATGGAATATTCTCAAATATATAGAAATAAAACAACATACTCTTTAAAAATTAAAACTGCAAAAAAGGAATCACAAGAGAAATTAGAAAACACCTTGAGATGAATTAAAATAGAAACACAACTTGCCAAAACCTACAATCTGCAGTGAAAACAGTGCTAGAGGGAAATTTATGGCTATAATGCCTACTTTTAAAGAGAGGAAAGATCACAAATTAATGAACTCCTGTGGACCTTAAGAAATCAGAAAAAGAAGAGAAAAATAAACCCAAAGCTAGCAGAATGAAGAAAATAAAAAGGACTACTGTAGAGATAAATAAAATGTGTATAGAAAACAACAGGGAAAATCAACAACACCAAGAGTAAATGTTCAGAAAGACCTGTTTAGTTGGCAAAACTTTAGCTAGACTGACTAACAAAAAAGAAAAGAGAGAGAAAGAGAGAGAGAGAGAGAGAGAGAGAGAAAACTTCATCAACTAAATGAGAATAAAAGAGAAAGACATTAGTAGGCATTTTATAGAAATAAAGGGGATTCTAAAAAAGTACATCAAACAATTATACATCAATAAAATGAGTAACTTAGATTAAATGGTCAAATTTCTACACAGACACAAGTTATCAAGACTAATCTTGAAGACAGAAAATCTGAATAGACTAACACTAGTAAGATGATTGAATCAGTAATCAAAAATTTCTCAATAAAGGAAAGCCTAAGACCATGTAGTTTCACTGGTTAATTCTTCAAAACATTTAAAGAAATGTTAACACTAACCTTCTTCAAACCATTCCAAAAAATTAAAGAGGAAGGAAGACTCCTAAGTCATTCAGGGTTATTCTGAGGCACATTTTTAGGGCAGTGTTATCCTGATATCAAAGTCAACAAAGGCACCACAAGAACTACAAGAACAGACCAACGTCTTGCCTGAATATTGATGCAACAATGTTCAACAAAACACTAGCAAACCAAGTTCAACAGTACATTAAAAGAATTATACACAATGGCCAAGTGGGATTTCTTCCTGGAATGTTAGGATGACTCAACATATGAAAATCAGACAATGTGATAGGCTACATTTATAGAATGAAGAAAAAAAACACAAAGTCATCTCATTTGATGCAGAAAGTTATTTGATGAAAGTCAACAGTTTTCATGATAAAAACAATAAACTAGGGATAGATGGAAACTTATACAAATGATAGTCATATATGAAAGATCTATAGCTAACACATCCTTCATGACAAAAGTCTGAAAACTTTTCCTCTAAGATCAAGAACAAGGCAAGGATACCCACTTCACCACTTCTATTCAACACAATACTAGAAATTCCAGAAAATGCAATTAGGCAAGGAAAAAATAGCACTCAAATTGCAAATGTATAAGTAAAACTATCTTTCTTTTCACATGACATGATTTTTTAAATAGTTCATTGTCAAATTGGTTTCCATATAACACACAATGCTCATTCCCACAAGTGCCTTCCTCCATGCCCATCACCAAGCTTCCCCTCCCCCACCCCCATCAGTCTTCAGTTTGTTCTCAGCATTCAAGAGTCTCTCATGGTTTGCCTCCCTCTCTCTCCCCCACTATTTCCCTCCCCTTCTTCTCTCCCATGGTGCTCCATTAAGTTCCTCCTAATCCTTCTATACGTGCAAACATATGGTATTTGTCCTTCTCTGCATAACATCTTATTTCGCTCAGCATAGCACCCTCAAGGTACATCCACGTTGCTACACATGGCCAGATTTCATTCTTTCTCATTGCCATGTAGTATTCCATGGTATAGATAAACCACATCTTCTTGATCCATTCGTCCGTGGATGGACACTTAGGCTCTTTCCATGTTTTGGCTATTGTTGAGAGTGCTGCTGTGAACATTGGAGTACATGTGCCCCTATGCATCAGCACTCCTGTATCCCTTAGGTAAATTCCTAGCAGTGCTATTGCTGGGTCATAGGAGAGTTCTATTTTTAATTTTTTGAGGAAACTCCATACTGTTTTCCAGAGAGGCTGCACCAGTTTAGATTCCCACCAACAGTGTAGGAGGGTGCCCATTTCTCCACATCCTTGCCAGCATCTAGAGTCCTCCGATTTGCTCATTTTAGCCACTCTGACTGGAGTGAGGTGGTATCTCAGTATGGTTTTGATTTGTATTTCCCTGATGAGGAGGGATGCTGAGCATCGTTTCATATGTCTGTTGGCCATCTGGATGTCCTCTTTGGAGAAGTGTCTGTTCATATCTTCTGCCCATTTCTTCACTGGATTGTTTCTTTTTCAGGTGTGGAGTTTGATGAGTTCCTTATAGATTTTGGATACTAGCCCTTTATCTAACCTAACCAAAGATATGAAAGATCTGTATGATGAAAACTATAGAAAACTTAAGAAGGAAATTGAAGAAGACACAAAGAAATGGAAAAAAACATTTAATACTCATGGATTGGAAGAATAAATATAGCTAAAATGTCATTCCTACCCAAAGCAATCTACACATTCAATGCAATCCCAATCAAAATTGCACAAGCATTCTTCTCAAAACTAGAACAAACTATCCTAAAATTTGTATGGAACCACAAAAGACTCTGAATAGCCAAAGTAATATTGAAGAAGAAAACCAGAATGGGAGGCATCACCATCCCAGACTTTAGTCTCTCCTGCAAAGCTGTCATCATCAAGACAGTATGGTATTGGCACAAAAACAGACACATAGACCAATGGAATAGAATAGAGAACCCAGAATTGGACCCAAAAGTGTACAGTCAACTAATCTTTGACAAAGCAGGAAAGAGTATCCAATGGGAAAAAGACAGCCTCTTTAACAGATGGTGCTGTGAGAACTGGACAGCAACATGCAGAAGAATGAAACTAGATCATTTTCTCACACCATACACACAAAAAAAATTCAAAATGGATAAAGGACCTGAACGTGAGACAGGAAACCATCAACACCCTAGAGGAGAAAGCAGGAAACAACCTCCTTGACCTCAACCGAAGCAATTTCTGACTTGACACATCCCGAAAGACAAGGGAATCAAGAGCAAAAATGAACTATTGGGACCTCATCAAGATTAAAAGCTCTGCATGGCAAAGGAAACAATCCATAAAACTAATAGGCAACCGATGGAATGGGAAAAGATAGTTGCAAATGACATATCAGATAAAGGGCGAGTATCACATGATATGATTTTATCAGGAGCAATCCTAAAGGATCCAGATGTAAAAGTAAACTGTTAGAGTTAATAATGAATTCATCTAATTTGTGTGATACAAAATCAATGGCCATATTCCACTCTGTGTGTGTGTGTGTGTGTGTGTGTGTGTGTGTGTATCCATTCATCAGTGATGGATATTTGGGCTCTTCCATAAGTTGGCTATTGTTGATAGTGCTGCTATAAACATTGGGGTACAATTGCCCTTCAATTTGTATTCTTATATACTTTGGATAAATACCTAGTTGTGCAATTGCTGGCTAATGGGGTAGCTAGCTCTATCTTTAACTTTCTGGGGAATCTCCATACTGCTTTCCAGAATGGCTGCACCATGTTACATTTCCACCAACAGTTTAAGGAGGTTTCACTCTCCCTGCATTCTTTGCCAACATCTGTTATTCCTAAGTTGTTAATTTTAGTTATTCTGACAGGCATGAGTGGTATCTAACTGTAGTTTTGTTTTGTATTTCCCTGGTGATGAGTAATATCGAGCATTTTTAAAATGTATCTGTCAGCCATTTGTATGTCTTCTCAGCCATCAAAAAGAATGAAATATTGCCAATAGCAATGACGTGGATGGAACTAGAGTGTATTATGCCAAGCAAAATAGGTCAGTCAGAAAAAAATAGATACCAAATGATTTCACTCACATGTGGAATTTAAGAAACAAAACAGATGAATATAGGAGAAAGGAAGGAAAACTAAAATAAGATGAAAATAGAAGAAGAACAAACCACAAGAGACTCTTAACTATAGAAAACACTGCAGGTTTCTGGAGGGGAAGTGGGTGGGGGGATGGGCTAAATGAGTGATGGGCATTAAGAAGCACAGTTATTGTGATGAACCCTGGGTATTCTATGTAAGTAAGTATTCTATGTAAGTAAATAATGAATTACTAAATTCTACTCCTGAAACCAATACTACACTATATGTTAACTAATTTGAATTTAAATAAAATCTTGGAAGAAAAAAACCCCAAAGTCAACAGTCAAAAATAAAGTGCATTTCACCAAGAACCATGAAATACCTAGGAATAAACCTAACCAAAGATGTAAAAGATCTGTATGTTGAAAACTATAGAAAACTTAATGAAGGAAATTGAAGAAGACACAAAGAAATGGAATAACATTCCATGCTCATGGATTGGAAGAATAAATATTGTTAAAATGTCAATACTACCCAAAGCAATCTACATATTCAATGCAATCCCAATCAAAATTGCACCGGCATTCTTCTCAAAGCTAGAAAAAACAATCCTACAATCTGTATGGAACCACAAAAGACCTCAAATAGCCAAAACAATCTTGAAGAAGAAAGGCAAAGCAGAAGGCTTTGCCATCCCAGACTTTAGCCTCTACTACAAAGCTGTCATCATCAAGACAGTATGGTATTGGCACAAAAACAGACACATAGGCTGATGGAATAGAATAGAGAACCCAGAATTGGACCCACAAATGTATAGCCAACTAGTCTTTGACAAAGCAGGAAAGAGTATCCAATGGAAAAAAGAGTCTGTTTAGCAAATGGTGCTGGGAGAACTGGACAGCAACATGCAGAATGAAACCAGACCACTTTCTTACCGCATACACAAAAACAAACTCAAAATAGATGAAAGACCTAAAAATGAGACAGGAAACCATCAAAACCCTAGAGGAGAAAGCAGGCAACAACCTCGTTGATAGCCTCCACAATTTCTTACTCAACACATCTACAAATGCAAAGTAATTAAAAGCAAAAATGAACTATGGGACCTCATTAAAACAAAAAGCTTCTCCACTGCAAAGGAAACAATCAACAAAACTAAAAGGCAACCAACAGAATGGGAAAAGATATTTGCAAATGACATATCAGATAAAGGGCTAGTATTCAAAAATCTATGAAGAACTCACCAAACTCCACACCTGAAAAACAAATAATCCAGTGAAGAAAAGGGCAGAAGACATGAATAGACACTTTTCCAAAGAAGACATCCAGATGGTCAACAGACACATGAAATGATGCTCAGCGTCCCTTCTCATCAGGGAAATATAAATCAAAGCCACACTGAGATACCACCTCACACCAGTCAGAGTGGATAAAATGAGCAAATCAGGAGACTATAGATGTTGGTAACAATGTGGAGACACAGCAACCCTCTTGCACTGTTGGTGGGAATGCAAACTGGTGCAGCCCCTCTGTAAAACAGTGTGGAGTTTCCTCAAAAAATTAAAAATAGAACTCCCCTATGACCCAGCAATAACACTGCTAGGAATTTACCCAAGGGATACAGAAGTGCTGATGGATAGGGGCTCATGTACCCCAATGTTTATAGCAGCACTTTCAACAATAGCCAAATTATGGAAAGAGCCTAAGTGTCCATCAACTGGTGAATGGATCAAGAAGATGTGGTTTATCTATACAATGGAATACTACTTGGCAATGAGAAAGAATGGAATCTGGCTATTTGCAGCAACGTGGAGAGAACTGGAGGGTATTTATGCTGAGTGAAATAAGTCAGTCAGAGAAAGACAGATACTATGTGTTTTCACTTATATGTGGATCTTGAGAAACTTAACAGAAAACCATGGGGGAGGGTAAGGGGGAAAAAGTTACAAACAGATAGGGAGGCAGGAAAACCATAAGAGACTCTTAAACGTGGAGAACAAACTGAGGGTTGATGGGGTGGGGGAGAGAGGAAAGTAGGTGATGAGTATTGAGGAGGACACTTGTTGGGATGAGCACTGGGTGTTGTATGGAAGCCAATTTGAGAATAAATTATATTTAAAAATAAAGTGTTAAACATGGTAAAAATTAGAGTGCATTTCTGTACGCGAGTGGTGACCAATTAAAAAAGGAAATTAGCAAACAATTCCAGTTACACTAACATCAAATAGTATAAAAATACTTAGGAGTAAATTTTCACATGGGAATGAAAGACAACTACGCCAAAAAGTGTAAAACATTGCTGAAAGAAATGAAAGAAGACATAAACAAATAGAAAACCTTCCTTTGTTCATGCATTGGAAGACTAAATATTGTTAAGATGTCAATACTACCTAAAGCAATCTACAGATTCAATACAATTGCTATCAAAACCCCCATGGCATTTTTTTTTCAGAAATAGAAAAGCCCATTCTAAAATTCATATGCAATCTCAAGGGATGCAGATCACCAAATATCCTGGAAAAGAACATAGTTGGAAAACTCACATTTATTGATTTAAAAATCTACTAGATAGTATAATAGAGTACTGCAATATTGAAAATGAATAGAGATATAGAGCAATGGAATAGAATGGAGAGCCTAGCAATAAATGCTTACATATATGGTCTAAAGATTTTCAACAAGAGTGCCAAGACCAATGAGGGAAACAGTAATCTTTTCAACATGGGATGCTGGGAAAACAGGATATCCACATGCAAACAAAGAGGTTCAACCCTCATCTTACTCTATATAGAAAAATGAGCTCAACTGGATGAAGGGACCTAAATCTGTAAAACTCAGAGAAAAAACTGTAGGCAAAACTCATGATATTGGATTTGGCAATGATTTCTTGGCTAAGAAACCAAAGGAACACATAACAAAAGAAAAATATATATAAATTTGACTTCATCAAAATTAAAAACTTTTGTGTGGCAAAGGACAATATTAAAAGTGAAAGAGGAATGCCTGGGTGGCTCAGTCGGTTAGGCATCCAACTCTTGATTTCAGCTCAGGTCATGATCTCACAGTTTATAAGTTCAAGCTCCATGTCAGGCTCTGTGCTGACAGTGCAGAGCCTGCTTGGGATTCTCTCTCTCTCTCTCTCTCTCTCTGCCCCTCCTCCACTTGTACTCTCTGTCTCTTTCAAAACAAATGAACAGAAAAAAAGCAAAAGAGAACTCACAGAATGGAAGAAAATATTTGTAAAGCATATGTCTCAGAAAGAATTAATAACCAGCATGTATAAAGAACTCCCACAATTCAACAACAAAATATCAAATAGCCCAATTGAAAAATCACCAAGAACTAGACTAGACATTTCTACAAAGAAGATATTCAAACGGTGAGTAAGCACATGAAAAGATATTGAACATCACTAGTCATTAGAAAAATGAAAATAAAAACCACAATGAGATACCCTTTCATCCCTGAGAATGACTTTTATCAAAACCAAAAGAAAGCAAAACCAAAATACCAGAAAATGAAAAATTAGAAAACAAGGATTGAGTAAGCTGTGGAGAAATCGAAACTCTTGTATGTTGACGGTAGACATATAAAATGGTGTAGCCATCATGGAAACAGTTGTGTTTTCATTAAAATTTAAATATAAGAATTTACCATATGATCCAACAGTTCCACTCTTAGGTAAATATCCTGCAAATTACAAGTAAGTGCTCAGATACTTGTACATCCATATTCATAGCAGCATTATTCATGATAACTGAAAGGTAGAAGAAAAAATTCATGTCTATCCATAGATGAGTGGATAAACAAAATGTTGATGTATATATGCATGTGTGTATATACACACACACACACATATACATGCATACACACACATATATGTTCAGAGTTTTATTTGGCCTTAATAAGTATTAATAAGCAATGATAGTCTGGGGGCACCTGGATGGCTCAGATGGTTGTGCATCCTACTTTGGCTCAGGTCATGATCTCATGGTTTGTGAGTTGGAGCCCCACATTGGATTCTGTGCTGACAGCTCAGAGCCTGGAGCCTGTTTCAGATTCTGTGTCTCCCTCTCTTTCTGCCCCTCTCCTGCTCACAATGTCTGTCCTTCTCTCTCAAAAATAAATGTTAAAAAAAAAACCTTCAAAAAACAAACAAGAGGAACCAGGGAAAGGTATAAGCTGTGCCATCTGTGTATCTATAATCCTCATATTTCCATGTCTGGCCCAGGCTTGTCCCTGAACTCTGGATTTCTATGTCCAGTGAGCTACTCAACAATTTTCATAGATAGAAGTAAACCTCTCACTGCCAACACGTCCCAAACTGAACTCCTCAGTTTCCCCCACATCCTTGTACATCTCGATGAGGCACCTTTATTCTCCCAGACACTCAGGTCCAAGCCCTTGGGAACCTCTCTTTCCCACCCCAAATCTTATGCATCAGGAGATCCTGTTTGCTCCGCATCTGCATGCACCTGCAATCTGACCTCTTCTCTTTCTCTCCTGGCTGCTGTCTGGGTGCAAACTGCTTTTCCTTGTTTGCATGAACACAATGAACTCTTGAATGCTTTAGTTGCTTCTATCTGTGCCCTATGATGTCTAATCTCAACCAAATGCTAGAATAAATTAAAACTCATGGTGGATCATGTCACTTCTGTCTTTAAAACCTTGCAATAGCAACCATTTCACTCAGAGTGAAAGCCCAAATCCTTGAACGGAACAGGAGGATTCTACTCTAATGCTTTTCCTGTGCTGTTCAGGAAGGCACTTTCCCCAGAAAATCACATGGCTCACACTCCAACTTCTTGTAATCTTTGCTATAATCTCCCTGTTCAGTGATGCCCACCCAGGATACCTCTTTAAATACATCCCACTCTGATGAGTGTCTCATTCTCTTATCCAGTTGTACTAGCATGTTTTTTCCTTAACACTCATCACTTTCTAATATACTATGTTATTTATTTATTTGGTATGTCTGTTGTTTCCTGTCCTTTTTCCACTACAACATAACTTCCACAGGGGCAACTACTTTCTCTCTTTTAATAACCAGGATGCTCTAAGCTCTTGTAACAGTCCTTGCACCCAGTAGTTACCAGTAAATATTGGTGTGATGTGTGTATTTCCCAGTGTGATCCCTTTCTGAGACCCTGCAGTCTATTTTCAGTGGAGAATTTCTCAGGAAATTATAATGAGAAGCTGCATTTCCCTTGAAGATGACTTGGGGGAAATAACCACTTACATATACTCAGAAAACAGAAGAGCCCTAAAGAAACAAATCCCAAATGCTCTTCCCCACACTCACCCTTCCTATACCCATTGGAAGATCTGCAGAAATCTCATGGGATGGACATGGGGCCATAGGGTTTGAGAAGAGCAATGGTTAGACCCACAAAAACCACAATCAGACTGCCTGAGTTCAAATCATAGCCCTACTATTCACCACTGAGTAATCTTGGACTTTTCTGTGTCTTCTTTGCTTATCTGTGAATTAGGAGGACAGAAATGTCTACCGTGGACACAAAGATCACAGGACATAACAGACACATGCATTTCCAAGTGTGTGTGACACATGGCGAGTGCTCAGGATTGGAAAGTTATTACTCATAAGATTTCCTGAGGCCTGGTGGCATCAGCCAACACTAGATGATGGGGACCAGGATGTGGATATGAATGTAATTACAGGTGCAGATCATACAAGCCGGATTCTCCGCATCTTGTATCCCTTTCTTTCCACCCCAATCCAGCATGGAGGAGGACCCCAAACGGAGTAATGCACAAAGTTCTACTCATTTTACCTAGAGAGGAATTTGCTTGTCTTAAGAGCTTGCTGGAGGGTGAGCAGTAAGTTTAGAGGAGTAGAAAAAGAGACTGAGTAGCTGGGAGACAGGGAACCAAACTGTTCATACATTTCATGTAGAATGAATGTGATGTGAAGAGAACAATGAGGGAAACGTTTTCAAATATCCCATCTGTGTGCACACGTCCGTGTGTGTACCCTTCCTCACACCCACTCATACATGTACACATGAGTATATTCCCTATATACATGAAGCATAGCCCAGCACACTAATATTCTGATTATTCTGAGGATTACATGAAATTGCAATACGTGTTAAAAGCTCAGGAAAAGATTTGGCACATAGGAAACATCCAACACGTCAGTAACAAAAGTCTGGGAGTACACACGGCAGAACCGGAACTCTGGAGACTTCAGAGTGTGATGAGTGATGCCTCTTCTGTTCCCCTCTCTGTATTTTCTGAAGTTTCTGCAGTTAGCCTCCACTGAGAGGCCAAGCAGCATAACACGGTTAAGAGAAGGAACCGTGGAGCTGGGTGGCCTGGACATGAACCCCAGCAGCTGTACTGACTTAGGTAGGTGACATTGGGCCAGTTCCACTCTCTGCCTGAGTTTCTCCATCTGCCAATTGGGAGCACAGTCCTAGCTATCAGGCAGGGGTGTTGTGAAGAGTAGATCACTTAATACATACAAACCTGTCCTTGTGGCAGATTGAAGCATCCCCTGTGTGGATACCGCTGGTAACCAGCTGCAGGTGATGGATCCATAGAGGAAATACTCACATCCCAGATTTCATGCTGTCAGATGACACCCAGTCCTTGGCCTTCTGTGGCAGCCCTGGATAGTACACCTGTGCTTACCTGGAGGCCCTTAATGTCCAGAGACATGGATGAGCTTGAGGAGACAGGGAAAGAGGATTGTACCCCAAGGCAATGTTTACCTGTGAGTCCCAACAGCACAGCCAGCAGCAGGTAAGGAGGCAGGTGGCACCCAGAGGCAGGGGCCGACATCGTGGAGGCCTGGAGACCCTGCTCTGTGCAAATGTGTGTGCTGGGGAGAATGGGCCTCTGTTCTGTAGAGAGGAAAGCCCGCCTCTTCCCATAATTAAGAGGAAGTTCACATGATGGAGTGATGCGACTGTGAGGCACGACCTGCTTCTAGGTTGTGAAATAGAAGTCAAACAGAGAAGGCCTCATTTGGTGAGAGGTTCTTGTCTTCTCTTTTTAGAGAGAGTGAAGAGGCGCAAGAGAGATAATGCTTCCTCCCTGCAATGGGCCTCTGCCCCCTCCAGCAGGCCCCTCCCCCCATCTTGACGTCTTCAAGGTGATTCCCCACTTGGGAGCCCCAGGCCAAGACGGATCTGCAGTTGGGGGCTGTGTCCCAAACTCCTGGGCCCGGGCCACTTAGGAGTGCCTGGCTTATGGCCTCATTCTCCTCCAGCCTGCCAAACTGCAAGGGAGATGTCTAGAAGTGATCCTGTAAGCACGCCCTGGAGCCTCTCAGCAGGAAGAAGGAAGGGGCTCACCACAGCCTGCCAAACTTGGTGACTGAATGAGGTCTGTTCCAGAAATGCCTCCCCGTTCCAAGCCTTTATGTCACAACTGGTAACATTTCTCCCAAATGCACAGTACAGCGTAGGCCTCTGAAGTTGTATGTGTTTAGGACACCTGGCTGGCTGTCCATGGAGCCTGTGACTCCTGATTTTGGGGTCCTGGGTTTGGGCCACACCCATGCAGATTACCTAAAAATAAATCTTAGAATAAAAAACAAGAAGTTGTATGTGCTCGTATCATTGTCTCTCCTCTTTCAGGAGAGGAAGTGGGTTATAGATCCCAGACATCACACTCCCAGGCATTTATCTGAGTGAAATAAAGACCAAACCCTCACAATAACCCATGTGGGAATGTTTAGAACAGCTTTCTTTGTAATGACAAAAGACTGGAAACATCCAAAATGTCCAGTAATAAGGGAATGCTTGAACAAACTATAGTGCATTCACAGCAGGAAATACTTCTCAGCAATAAGAAGGGATAAATTATTTACATGTGCACAGCTTGTAAGTTTCCAAAGGCATTATGTTGAATGAACAAAATCACTCTCAAAATGTCACACACTGTATGAATCCAGTTACACAACATTCTTGAAGTTGTAGAGAACAGATGGGCACGTGCCAGAGGTTTGGTGTGGTGGGGCTGGTGGGCACGATGAAAGGCCAGCACAAGGGAAATCATTGTGGCCATGGAATTGTTCTGTACCCTGAATATGGTGCTGGTTACACAAACTACAAGTGAGCAGAAAGACACAAACAAAAGCTGGGAATGTTACAAGATTGAGCTGTAGAACACAATGCTATTGTCGCAATAATGTGGACACTGACTATGACATTATCGAAGATTAACATATTACAGTGATGGGGAAGAAATATGCACATGGGGCGTGGGGTCCGGAGTACCAGAGCGCGTGTCAGTGAATAATGCATACAGGGGAGGTGTCTAGAAGGGACAATGTAAGCATGCCATATGATTTCTGGCTATGACATCTAGAATAATCAGTTAAAAATAATCAATTAAAAGAATGGAAAATGGTGGCCTCTGACAGGGGAAAATAGGGAGATTCCGGTTTTAATATGTAGAAATATAGATTCTTTGTCTCTTAAACCGTGTGCATATGTAACTTTAATAAAGGGGAAATCTAATCTGGTTGAGTAGATCAGTAAGAGCTACACATAAAAGAATGTCCACATGATAAGCAGTAATGCAGGCTTGATAAGCTTGCTGGATATAAGATCAATGCTCAAAACTCAATTACAATCCTATACAAAGGCTCCAAACCCAGTGCAAACAGTAATAATAATTTTTAAAGATTCCATAAACTGGAAAGTATTAAAGATAGCTCTAGTTAGGGAAGCATAAGAACCATGATAGGAACAAAAAGCTCTGTAAAATGGTAAATTAAAAGTCATCAAGGCAAAACGAAATTGAGGTATCTCATGTCCATGAGTGGCAAAACCCCGTATCGGAAGATGTCAGTGCACCCAAATGAGTATAGAAAACAAATCATAATCTTTAAAGTGTTTATAATGAAAGTTGACAAAGCGATTCTCACATGCATGTGGGCCAAGGAGAGCCCCGGCTGTTCTGAGGAAGAGAACCAGGTGGAAAGTTTGCCTCAAAGAGGGATCGAAACATGTTATAAAGCTGTTCTAATAGAGATAGAGCAGGGTTTTTTTTTTTTTTAATGCATTTTACATTTTGTTCTTCGGCAGAGCAGCCACTCAAATCTTTTATGCGCGTGTAAAATGGGATTGTTTGTCTTCTTGCTATTTTGTTGTTAAACTTCTTCAAATACTGTCTCTCAGGTGTCAGCGAGCTTTGTCTTAGATGGCCGGACAGTAAATGCTTTATGGTCGTGGGTTGTCAGGTCCGGACAGCAATCACTTCCCTCTGACATTTCGGCCTAAAAGAAGGCACAGATCATAAAACTTGACTTGCACAAACTGGCGGCTGTAACTTGTCCACCTCTGTCCCAGATACAAGTCCTTGTATACATTTGTTTAATAAATACTCTCTTCTAGTCAGTCACCTTCTTTTTTTTTTTTTTATCAATAGTATCTTTTGAGGAACAAGTTTTAAATTTTTATAAAATCAAATGGATCAATATTTTCCTTTATAGGTTGTGCTTCACGTGTCTTACCTAAAAAGTCTCTGCCAACCCAAGACCATAAAGATGTAGTTTTGGTTTTCTCCCATGGTTCCTTCTAGAAGCTTTACAATTTTAGGTTTCAAATTTAGGTCTAAAAAAAAAATAGGTCTATGATCCCTCTAACCAAATTAATTTGTTCTTAGTATTTTGGTGTATATTGTATAATAATATTTCTATAAGGTAATATTATTTTAAGACAATATTTAAATTTTGTATATGTTCTAAGGAAATGGTCAAAATTCTTCTTTTTGCATATGAATATTTAATTCTTTTCAACGCCGTTTGTTGAAAAGACTGTCCTTTCCATATTGAATTGTTTTGACACCTTTGTCAAAAATCACTTGGCCAAGTATGTATTATGTATGGGCCTATTTTTTTTATACCAGGCCACATTTTATTTTTTTAATATTTTAAAAATCATTATTATTAAAGTTGACATACAGTGCTATATTAGTTTTAGGTGCACGACATAGTAATATGACAATTCTATGCACTATGCAACTCTCACCACGGTAAATGTAGTCACCATCTGTCACCATACAATGTATTCCAATACTGTTGACTGTAATTTCCTGTGCTGTATGTTTATCCCCGTGACTCACAGGGAGGGGAGGTTTGATAGATATAAACAAATAGGTCAATGGCAATAAGACATCATCAAATGGACCACACATTTATGGACTGGGTTGCTCTATGGCAAAGGCAGTTGTGCTGATCAATGAGTGCTGAATAATTTATCCCAATGAGAGAAAAAAATATAAGATAGCTACCATTTATAACACACACACACACACACACACAGCTGAGAAAAATAAAACTAGATCAAAGGTACAAATAGGGGCGCCTGGGTGGCTTAGTCAGTTAAGCGGCTGACTTTCGCTTAGGTCATGATCTCGCGGTTCGTGGGTTTGAGACCCACGTCGGGCTCTGTGCTGACTGCCAGCTCAGAGCCTGGAGCCTATTTCAGAGTCTGTGTCTCCCTCTCTCTCTCTAACCCTCCCCTGTTCATGTTCTCTCTCTCTCCTAGAAATAAATAAAAAAAAAAGGTACAAATAGAAAGAGCAAAACTTCATCAAAAATTGGAGCACCTGGGCGGCTCAGTCGCCTAAGCATCCGACTTCAGCTTAGGTCATGATCTCTTGGCTTGTGAGTTTGAGCCCCACATCAGGCCCTCTGGTGTCAGCACAAAGCCCACTTCGATTCCTGTCTGCCTCTCTCTCTGCCCTTCCCCAGCTTGTGTTTTCTCACTGTCTCAAAAATAAATGTAAGCTTCAAAAATTTTTTGAAAAAAAAAGTCATCAAAAATGAAAAGTTTTTTTTTTTTATTTGAAAAGCTCCCAAATGATACTAATACTGCTGCTGTGTGGACCACAGCAGAGGAACAAGAGAGACTCTCCCTCTTGTGCCCAAGGAAACAGAGAGAAAAATGCTCATTGCAAAGTTGTATTACCCAAACAGCAGATAGAGCTTTAATACCATCCTGAGAGCCATCCCTAAGTTGTAGAATATTCTTACAATATTTTTTTTAATGTTTATTTATTTATTTCTGAGGGTAGGAGGGTCAGAGAGAGAGGGAGACATAGATCTGAAACAGGCTCTGTTTCAGCTGTCAGCTCTGAGCTGTCAGCACAGAGCCCAACATGGGGCTCAAACTTATGAGCAGTGAAATAATGACCTGAACCAAAGTTGGATGCTTAACCGACTGAGCCATCCAGGACCCCTTAGAATATTCTTATAACAGAGAGCCATAGAGATGTGGGAAATCAATAAAATGGAGCACGTTTATCAAAATGAAGAAATCCCACATGCTGCATTGGCCATTAAAAATAAAAGTTCCAGAGTGCTGTATACAGTACAACAGCATTTATATAAAACTTAGAACATGCAAACTAAAATGGTATATTCCTTAAGGATTTATAATACGTTGTAAAATTTTAAAACCCAATCTGAGATGGATAAACATGAAATTCAAAACAGTGTTTTTAAAAGAAACAGGAGACCATATCCTCAATATATTAATATTTTTCAAAGATAGGATGGTAAAGACCAAGGATTTCTTATATATTTCTTATATATATTTCAGAACCAAAAATACGCCTATTCCATATAGTGATTTCAAAACATATAGGTGTTAAAATAAATAAAATCATACTTGCTGAAGGTGTGTATACAAGTAAGATGTGTTCATCCAAAATATGAAAGCAGCTCAAATGTCTACCAGTAGATGAATGGAGAAAGAAGATGTGGGATATATACACTTAAATATATATATGTGTATATACAGTAGAATATTACTCAACCATAGAAAGGAAGGAAGTCTTGCCATTTGCAACAACATGGATGGAGCCAGAGAGTACAACACTAAGTGAAATAAGTTAGTCAAAGAATGATAAATACTATATGATTTCACTCATATGTAGAAATGAAACAAAACAAATGAACAATTTAAAAAAGGAGGCAAACGAACAAACAGACTCTTAACTGTTGAGAACAAACTGATGGTTACCAGGGAGGAAGGGGGAATGGGAGAAACGGGTGAAGGCAGTAAGAGTACACTTAATGGTGATCAGCAGTGAGCAACGTATAGAATTGTGGAATTACCATATTGTACACTTGAAACTAACATAACACTGTGTGCTAACCATGCTGCAATTCACATGTTAAAAAGAAAAAAACAAAAGTGAAATGTGCTCTGAAAATTAAGGGTTGTTCCTGATCACAGACAGAATGGAAACCATGTTTTCCTGACCCATCTGATTGTCTTTTGGGCAGAAGCAGGGCCAGTTTGAATTTCAATGCATCAGGGTCCCTGGGCCCCTCAGACCAAGGTCTGTCCTCGACGGAGCTGTGAAGCCCAGAGAGAAGAAACACCAGGAGGGTGCGAGGAAGGGAGCATGTCCAGGATAGAAGAGGGGGTGGCAGCTTCTCCCCCAAGGTAAGCCTCTCGGACAGAGGGAAAGGCAATGAATTGCAGAGCATCCAGGAGTGGTTGTGGAAAAATCATTCATTCATTCACTCATTCATTCATTCTTGTATTAATTCCCCAAGTACTTATTGAGCACATATGTGGTGGGCACTCTGCATGCCTGGATTCATGGTAGATCAGAAATAAGACCCCTACTCACTACACCCCACCCCCTCTGTCTGTATTCTGAACTCCCCCACACTCACACCCATGCTTGCTAGTAGTCTGAGCTTCCCAGTCCATGAATGGGCTACATTAGTAGATATTAGTAACACTTTTCTAATTCATTCCAAAATATGTCTAAACGGACATATATAACAGTACATGGGGGTACTCTTTGGAGTTTAGGGCTCAAAGCTTTGACCTTCATCACACCTCCCCATCTCAGATCCCCACCCAGTATTCCAAGGGACTTCATTTAAAACCTTGAAACCCCAGGGCACTGCGGGATGTATGAGATCTGGAAGCCTCTGAAATTTCCCATGGACATTTAGAGAAAACAAGAGTATTTTCTTTGCCGGACCCCCTGGGAGGCACAGTATGAAACAGTGGACTTACCTTAGACTCCTCTTGCTAGCCCATGATGGTGACCGTGACCTCTATCCCTATGTACCGAGACCTGACCCCAACTCACCTGTTACAGTTTCTGCCACCTGCAGATGTAGGTGACTATGAAACTCATCACCAGCAGCACCTTGAAGCCCAGAAGGAAAGCCACAAAGATAAGGGCAGGCATCTCTGGACCTAAGTACCAATGGGCAGAAGGAGACAGCAAATGCGGCTCTGAGTTTAAAGACCTCACTTCACTCAGGAGACAAAGGTGACCCAGTTGCTCAGAGCAGTCGAGGTGGGCTTACCTGAGCTTCCAAGGGGCTTGTATGTGCCGTGTGCTTCCACAGACAGGATGAGGTTGGCCTGGATGGAAGGCTGGTCCTCATGCTGCACCTTACAGGTGAGCACCTGCTCAGACCGCTGTCCTGACACATTCACCAGATGCAAGCTTTCCAGGGTGTAGGTCCCATCGCTATTCTGCTTGGATGTGAGTTGCTCAGCTCCCTTGATCGTGCGACAGTTCTCTATCCAGGTGAGATGCATTCTCTGTGGGTAGAATCTCTGCACGTGGCAGGTAACCACCACCAAGTCCGAGGAGGGTGAAGATTGGGACAGTCTCACTGTAGGGGGAACTGACACAGCCCGGAGAAAGCAGACAATTACTACAGGAAGTCCACTGTGGGAGTCAGGGAGCTCCTTGAAGGTGGCCATCTGCCCAAGGGCTGCCCCAGAGGAGGATTCAGGTGCTTGTTAACAGGTTCCCGCATAGATAAATGCATGGCTGAATGAGGGTGTGCATTGAGTGCATGCTTGATGCATGGTTGGATGGATGAACGCATGGATGAAAGAACGAACGGGGTTGATGAAAGCCTCAAAATCTTTCTCTCTCTTTTTTCCCCACTTCGGCCATGAAAGATGCAAAGATGGACATTAAATACCATTTAAGAACCTACGAGTCAGGTAACTCACTCCATGACTTGATAATTCTAAGATTTTAAGATTCGCAGACTCCATGCCTTTATGACTCCAAGATACTGAGACTTTACATAGGAAGGAGCTAGGATTTGGAGAGGTTCAGTAACCTGCCCAAGGTCACAAAGAGCAAAGCTGGGATCACGCCAGACACAGCCTGATGTACTGTCATGCAAGTCAGACATCCCAGCTTTAAGGCTATATGCATTTATGATTCCTGGCTTCTGAAGTCATGATCTAATAACTTCTAGAGCTCTTCGCAACTGGGCTTTCAGCTGTGCAGTAGAATGTGTTCATAATAAGGAAAATTTGGAAGATTCCTTTTTTAAAATAGTTTATTGTCAAATTGGTTTCCATATAACACCAAATGCTCATCCCCACAAGTGCCCTCCTGCATGCCCATCACCCCCCTTCCCTTCCCCCCACCTCCATCAGTCCTCAGTTGTTCTCAGCATTCAAGAGATTCTTAAATATGATACAACCTTATATATCTCAGTAGAATTCATATGGGCACAGCGTCTAACACTAAATCAAGGGCAGGGAGATCCAGATTTTGGTCCCCGGACTGACACCACAGCCAAATGCAAGAACTTGTGTGAGTCACTTTCCATCTCTTTCCAAACTCTTTTTTTTTTTAATTTTTTAATGTTTTATTTATTTCTAGGAGAGAGAGAGAGACAGCGTGAGCAGGGGAGGGTCAGAGAGAGAGGGAGTCACAGACTGAAACAGGCTCCAGGCTCTGAGCTGGCAGTCAGCACAGAGCCCGACGCGGGGCTCGAACCCACGAACCGCGAGATCATGACCTAAGCGAAAGTCGGACGCTTAACCGACTAAGCCACCCAGGCGCCCCTCTTTCCAAACTCTTAAATTATGCAATTGTCTAAGGTCAGATCATGTTTCACAGGTCTAGTTAAGGCAGATTTCAACCCTTGGTGTAAGGTAGAGACAGGAACTCCTTATGCAGTGCAACTAGAAGGAACAAAGGGCATCTGTCTCCTAAATTCCTTTCCTTCATACTCAGCCCATCCAGATCGATCATGTCTGTCAGTGATGCTTAAAAAATGGGTGATGCAGCCCCTCTGGAAAACAGTGTGGGATTCCTCAAAAAATTAACAATATAACTCCCCTATGACCCAGGAATAGCACTGCTAAGAATTTACCCAAGGGATACAGGAATGCTGATGCACAGGAGCACATGTACCACAATGTTCATAGCAGCACTCTTAACAATAGCCAAAACATGGAAAGAGCCTAAATGTTCATCAACTGATGAATGAATCAAGAGGTGGTTTATCTATACCATGGAATACTACATGGCAATGAGAAAGAATGAAATCTGGCCATTTGTAGCAACATGGATGGAACTATAGGGTGTTATGCTGAGCTAAATAAGTCAGGCAGAGAAAGACAGATGCCATATGTTTTCACTTATAAGTGGATCAGGAGAACCTTAACAGAGGACCATGGAGGAGGCAGGCAAACCATGAGAGACTCTTTAATACTGAGAACAAACTGAGGGCTGATGGGGGAGGGGAAGGGGGTGATGGGCATGGAGGAGGGCACTTGTTTGGATGAGCACTGGGTGTTATATGGAAACCAACTTGACAATAAATTATGAAAGAAAAAAATTTAAAAAATAAAGATGCAGAGACAAACTAAAATAAATAAATAAATAAATAAATAAACAAATGGGTGGGACAGGGGCACCTGGGTGGCTCAGTCGATTGAGCGTCTGACTTCGGCTCAGGTCATGATCACAAGCCCCGCCTCGGGCTCTGTGCTGACAGTTCAGAGCCTGGAGCCTGCTTGGAATTCTGTGTCTCCTTCTCTCTCTGTCCCTTCCCCCACTCATGTTCTCTGTCTCTCAAAAATAAGTAAGCATTAGAAAGATTTTTTAAAAAAAATATGGGTGGGAGAGCCAAGGCAGGACACCCTCCCCAGAAGGTCGCTATCTGTACTCAGCCTTTCCCCTTCAGCACACAGGCAAGGATTATTCCCAAGCAAAGTGGAGGAGCCAGAGAGGGAGTGCTCAAGATGGAGGAAGACTGGTAGCTGGGGTGATGTCCAGGAACGTTTGGCCAGAGGAAGGAACCCCCAAGCAAGTATTAGGGCGTTAGAGGATGCCAACCACCGCAGAAAGGAGGGACTGGCTCAGATGCCCTTTCTTGCCTCCAGTGAGCTCTCCTGCTGTGTAGCGTCCAGGCAGCGTCCAGAGGACAGAGACCCAGCCATGGCGGATGATCACTGTTTCCACACACAGAACAGCAGCCCATGTGTGGCCCCCTCGAATCCTCACAAAACCAAATGAGCTAAACAGAGAATGCTACGCGGTATCGGAAAACAGCAACAAAAAGCCACTCAGAAGGAACCTATGCAAAACAGGCCCCAGTCTCATAAGAGTTCGCAAGGAAAAATTGGGTTGAAACTTCAGCTTGAAAAGCATTTTAATGATGAGAGGCACCTCGGTGGCTCAGTTGGTTAAATGTCCGACTTCGGCTCAAGTCATGGTCTCGCGGTTCACGAGTTCGATCCCCGTGTTAGGCTCTGTGCTGACAGCTCAGAGCCTGGAGATCCTTCTGATTCTGTGTCTCCCTCCTCCTCTCTGCCCCTCCCTGGCACTCTGTCTCTTTTTCTCTCTCAAAAATAAATAAACATTAAAAAAAATTTCAATCATGACACTAATTTTGTTTAATTTATGTTTTAATTAAATATAAAATATAACCACAACTATGAGCCAACCCTTGGAAGGAAGAAGTGCTGTGAGTGTCAGGAAGTAGAAATAATTTTCTCCCAAACCTGGCATGGCGGTGCCAACGAATCCGTACAGCACTTGCACATTTCCTATTTGTGGCACCATCCTTAAGAGGTAATTGAAAAATTATTTGAATGTCCTATCAATTTTCACAGGGGCCTCTTTCAATCAATGTATTCTCCCTTTTTAAAAAAATGTTAATACTTATATACTTTTGAGACACACAGAGAGAGAGAGAAAGAGAGAGAGCACAAGCAGGGGAGGGGCGGAAAGAGAGGGAGAAACAGAATCTGAAGCAGGCTCCAGGCTCTCAGCTGTCAGCACAGAGCCCAACATGGGACTCAAACTCACCAACCATGAGATCATGGCCTGAGCTGAAGTTGGACACTTAGACGACTGAGCCACCCAGGCACCCCGACAACAATGTTCTGTTTTGAAGTGCCCATGGAATGATGAGGATCATGAGTTTTCTTTTTCTTTTTCCATCTCAAGGCACCCAGAGGCTTTGCCTGTGATGCCAGAAGTTCCCCCCATCATTGGCCTCAACTTCTTGAAATACAATTTTTGCAAGATTTCTGATTTCATTTCACAACGGAAGCAGATTCTTTCTGCATAGTGCGGTCTCTTGCTTGCCACACTTCAACCCAGGCAACACTGATGGAGAGCAGAGGGTTTCTAGACTTCACACCACCTCCTCTCGCTGCTGGCTCAGGGCAGCCATGATGGGCGGTGCCTTGTCCCTCCTGGAACCCCTCAACGCTTCGCACTTTCTCTGCCTTGGGATTTCTCCATAACCGTGAAATGTCACCCAGACCATGCAAGCACATCCCAGCTTCCCTCTCCCTTCCCCCACAGGGACAATCCCCAGTTCCTGAGAGGGGCTGAGCCTCACTGTGTCCACAAGGGCACCTAGTCAATAACCACCCCCCTTTCTTGAGTGTCCTGCCTTCCCTGTCTGACACTCCGCACCCTTTATCCCAACCTCTGAGCCTCTATGGATCATTTCCCAAACACCTGCACCTGGTCCTGGCTTCAGTTTCCGCTGTCAGGGGAACCCAGATAAAGACACCCAGCAGTGACATTTCTGGGGCGGGAAACCCAACGAAGATCAGTCAGTGCTGAGCAGTGAGGGGTTTGAGTGGGGGCTAATTTTACAAGTAATTCATTTGTGAACATTTGTATCTTCTATGATTTTCGCTTTTCCACACAGCTGTCCTAACTCCAAGGAATCATAGAACAAATACTCAGGTAATGAAGAACTCCCTGAATCATCATTTTCCTACTTTACACTCAAATAGACTGAGGCCGGGAGAGCCTAAGTAACTAAGCAGGCAATCCCACGGGTGGTAAGAGTGGATAGAAGCCCGAGTTCACCTCCTGCACTGCTGGTGGGAATGCAAACTGGTGCAGCCGCTCTGGAGAAGTGTGGAGGGTCCTCAAAAAATTAAAAATAGAACTACCCTACGACCTGGCAATTGCACTACTAGGTATTTATCCAAAGGATACAGGAGTGCTGATTTAAAGGGGCACATACACCCCAATGTTTATACCAGCGCTATCGACAATAGCCCAAGTATGGAAAGAGCCCAAATGTCCATTGACTGATGAACGGATAAAGAAGATACACATATATACATATGTGTATACACACACACACACACATACACACACACACACACACACACTGGAATATTATTTGGTGATCAAAAAGAACGACATCTTGCCCTTTGCACAACGTGGATGGAACTAGAGGGTATTATCCTAAGTGAAATAAGTCAGTCAGAGAAAGACAAACATATGATTTCACTCATATGTGGAATTGAAGAAACAAAACAGGTGAACACAGGGGAAGGAAAGGAAAAACAAGATAAAAAAGAGAGGGAGGCAAACCACAAGAGACTCTTAAGTACAGAGAACAAACTGAGGGCTGCTGGAGGAGCGTTGGTGGGGGGATGGGCTAAAGGGGTGATGGGCATTAAGGAGGACACTTGTTGGGATGAGCACTGGCTGTCATCTGTAAGTGACGAATCACTAAATTATACTACTGAAATTATTACACTATATGTTAACTACTTTAAATTTAAATTTTTAAAAAATAATATGAAAAGAGAAGCCTGAGTTCATACAAAAAACCTCTCACCAGCGTTGCAACCTGGGGCCGACTTTACCTCTTTGAACCTCAGTTTCCTTCTGTAAATCCTCAATGGGACAATTGGTATAGGACAATGGCACACATTTAATTAGTTAACCCACACGAGTGTGCTTTACTGACAGTGTGCGATGCTCATTTGAGGTGTTAGTATCAATATTTTATTTCATGTAAAATGCTGTCTTTCCTGACATAATACTCGCAAAAATAATGAGGAAAATGTTTAAATATTTGAAGCTTATAAAGTTTAAAGTCCTATACGCATCCTAAGGAATTAATTTTACTGCTGTGCAACCTTGGACCGTTCACTTGCCTTCTCTGGGCTTTAGAGTTGTCATAAACAACGGGATGATCACTATAATTCCTTCTAGGCATGATATCCACTGTCTCATCAAAGTTACATCCCTGCCAGGCATTGATCCAGGCCAGGAAAATCAACAACAACAGAAGAAAATCAGATGAAAAATTATGCCCTTACCTAGGTATGAGTCATCACCCAAAGACATCATAGTCCTTAAAATTTAGAAATTTCAAAGACTTACATCCTCTTCATTTAAAAGAACAATAATATGAACATTAAATTCCTGGAAGATACCGTTCCCTGTTTTACAGATGAGGAGACTGAGGTTCAGAGAGGGGATGTGAAGCGTACGAATAATACTTAGTAGCCACCCCAGCAACTGCTGCCCTGAACGGTTAGTATGAGCAAGGCACGTGTTGTGCACTTAACAGGTATGATTTCACCGAATCCTCGCCACGGCCCCTGAGGGCTGTACCGTTTTCAGAGGAGGAGACGGAGGCAGAGACATCCACAGCCCAGCTCTGCGCTGCCCCACCTGAGCGCGAGAACGTTCTTACCACGGAGGTACTGGTCCAGGCTGATGGATTTCTGGAAAACCAGGGTGGATCTGTGGCTGACGTGGCACACGACAAAAGAAAGCACGTCGTCAGCTTGCAGCGGGACGAGCACTCTGCTGGTCACATTGTATGCGTCTCCACTGGGGTGGACGTGGGTCTGCGTCTTTGGGAGCTCGTGGTTCTTCTTAAACCAGGTCACAGTGACGTGGCGTGACGGGAATCCGGAGGACATGTAGGTCAGCTGGATGCTCCTTCCCGGCTCGGATCGCTGAAGGGGGCCTTGCAAGGAGTACGAATAGGTGCCCTGGCCTGCAGGGAGAGACGCCCCCACCCGTGAGAGGCACGGAGGTGCCCCAAGGCCACGGCTCCTTGAAAAGCCCCAAGGCATCCTCCCCCTTAGGGTGTAAAGGTGAATTCCACAGGAGTTGGATTCGGAGGCCGCCATCAGAGGCCAGGCAACGACTGGACAGGGAGCACAGCAGTGTGTGTGGGGCCGACTCCCACCCACCCCTAGAGGCAAACACCCCCATCCCTGGACTCTGCTTTCCAGCTCTGCTAACTCACCAGCTTCTCGCGGCAATGCTAACAGGCGGGAGCTATTACCATCTCCATTTCACAGATGAGGAAACTGAGGCCCAGACAGGCTAGGTAACTTGCCCATGGTCCATAGCTGGTCAGTGGCAGAGCCAGAGTTCTTAGACAGTCAGGCCCCTGGGTCTTTGTCTGAGGTCTCTGCTCAGGTCTGTCCTCCACCCCCAAAAAGGGAACGTCAAGTCCATGCTCAAAGCCCAGGTCATAGAAAAGCAGGTGGCACAGAGAAGAGCCTAGGAGCAAAAGCTTCGGGGGTCCGGCTCAAGTTTGCAGTCCTGGCCCCTCCACTGGCTGAGCCTGAGCAACGTAACTCTCTAAGCCTCAGCTGCCCCAACTGCAAACAGGGGAGGAGTCTTAATTTTTCAGGTAAGTACTTCTCTAGCTAAGTAGAATATGGTGATCACACAATGATCACTCCAAAACAGGTGTGTCATCATCCTATGCTCACAATAACCATCTGAGAAAGTGTTGTTAATGGTATTTGTAACATTAGAGAAAGAAAAGGCGCATAGAGGGTTAGTGACTTGCCCACGGACCTCATAGCATCCAGAACCCATGTTCCAAACCCAGGGTCAGGACTTCAGGTCATGGGCTCTTTCTGTTATATCACAGCTGCCTTTACTTCTCTACAACTGGTCGCATAATGACCAGTGAACTATAATATTTTACCACTTGTAGCCCAGCTGGGCTGGGCACCCCAGGGACTGCAAACAGTCATGGCATGGCACCTTCTGGGGACCCCACTGTCCAGATGTCAAGCAAGGGTCAAGGAGAGGAATCCCCAGCGGGTCCCACGGGCCAGGCAAGCACCACAGTTATCAGGACTCAGGTGAGGAACTGAGCCCTGGACAGGCAGTGCTTTGCCTGAGGGCTCAGACGGCTGGTGGCAGCCTTGTGAGGGGACACCGATCTGCTCAGCTCCAGAGTGTGGATGCCTCTGAATACAAGATCCAGAGTCTGCTTCAGAGGAGTGAGGGTCCCATCACGGAGGAGAGGTGTCGGCGAGCAGACGGAGCCCCTCGGCAGGACGCCCTGGGGGCCAAGTACCACTGCGATGACAGAACCATGCACACAGTGGGGCCCTTCAGGGACAAGGAAATATCAGAAACAGAGCACGTGTGACTGAGTTCGAGAAGAGACGGGCAACACCGAGGTCTGTATTCTCCGGCAGGATGGGGGAGAAAAATACAAAAGAGCACATTCAATTTGCAGACAGACCACCCTGCTTTTTGACCCCAGCTCAGACCTCTCAGACCTCAGCCCCTCCTGTCCTTTGTCCACCAAGCTACGCAAGCACGACTGGGACACGGTAAGTGCCCTGCGGGTGTCAGCCAAATGCAAACAGAGGCCGGAGGTGGGGATACCAAAGAAGGGCTCTGTGGGCCACCTGGAGAGGTGTACTGTGCAGGTGCGCTCGCACCAAACAGAAGGGGCCCTGAACGCCAGAAAAGAAAGAAAGATTCAGGCAGAGAGAGGAAAAACTCAGAGTGAGTCAGTAAAGAAGTGAGTCAGAAAGAAATAACGATACTTGCTTCTTCGAGGACAAAAGGCCAGTTTGGAGTTTTCCACCCAGATCTGTATATCCCTCCAGGGGGGAACCCTCTTATTTCTGCTGGACATCGACAGAAAAGAACCTGGAGAAACTGAATGGTGAGTGGGCTTATTCCCCAAGAATTCTTACAGCAGGCAGATCAAGGCTGGATCTGTCCGGGAGAGATAGGTAGGATGCAGGGTCGAAGCCCTGGCCAGGAAGATGTTCTGCCAGCCCAGCCTCCTTCCACCCTTCGCTGGGAGCCACAGGGGCCCTACTACACGCACACAGATGCAACCATTCATACTCGCTCACACCTCTTGTAGGGAGCTGTCCTTCCCCACTTAGTGCGGTCCTGGAGGGCTGTCAGTCCACACTGGGGCTCCCCTAGGCCTGGCCAATCACAATGCCCTCTTCCCTTCCCACCCCCACATCCCCTCCTGGCCAGTCATTCTCCCAAGCTGATCCAAGTGGGACCAGGTAAAGCTGCTTTGGCTTCTGGGTCTGAACTGCTAGCAGGCAGCCCCCCCTAGTGGACAAAGTCACGCACGGCCACAAAGGGCGAGACAGGAGGAGTATAGAGAGATCAGGATGGGGAGGGGGGGAGGCAAGGGGAAGGAAGAGCAGGAGGGAGGAGGAGGAGAAAGGAGAAAGAGAGAGAGAGAGAGATTGAGAGAGAAGTGAATAGCAGAGAGGAGAATCTTACTCCGGCGCCCACTCTGTTTCCCAGCTGAGGGAGTTGAGAATTCTGCCCTCTTTAAAATGGACTCTCAGAAACTTCCAGCTGAACCAGTCTTGACTGAAAACCTCCCTAGAAGAGTCTTTGGTGCCCAGCAGTCCATACTCTCTGCCCTTTCCTGCAGAAATGTTAAGGCAGAGGACTTCGGACCTGAAGAGCGCGTGGAATTGGGAAAGGGAAGTCCTGCTCCTTCTAGGCGAGGGTGTGGGAGAAGGAGGAAGGGAGGGAACTTAGGGGACAATGGCTCAGAGTTTTGTCACCAGCGCAGGGCATCCTCTCTTCCCTCACCTTCATCCAGCACTGCCCTGAGCCCCTAACCCATATGGCCTGCACCCCTGGCTGCTGGCTGGTGTTTTCATGCCTGACTCCCAGCCATGCCACCCAGAGGGGCCAGCAAGAGACCACGCCCACCTTTCCCCAGCTTGGGTGCCTGGGCCCGCAGGGTGATGTTGGCCCTGACCGGCGGCTGCTCGTCCTGGACCACCCAGCAAGCAAACTCGCTCCCGTCCAGCGTGGCTTCCGCCTGCCACGTGTGCTTCAGAGAGTAGGTCCCGTCTGGGTTCTTCGTGGCCTGCGGGGACTCCACTGTGTGGACCTTGTGTCTGTTCTCCATCCAGGTGAGACACAGGTGCGAGGGGTAGAAGTGGCTCACGTGACAGGTGAGGTTCACTCTCTGATGCACGTGGATATACGCCCCGGAGGCCTTGGTGGTGATCTTCACGGTGGGGACAACTAGACAGGCGGAAAGAAACATCTGCTGAAATCCCCCTGCCCGGCCAGCCTCTTTCCTTCTCCCAAGAACTAGACACAAGACCTGTCGCTCTCTCATCCATTACTGGTTTTTTTTTTTTTTTTTGGAAGTAATGTTTTCTTGTATGCTTTAATGTAAGGCAAGTAAAGTGAAATGTTAACGTTCATTAAATATGGGTAAGGGTACCTAGGTGTCTGGTATGTTATTTTTTGTATGTTCGAAATATTTCATACCGTGAAATACAATTTTAAGAATTACTAGGGTGCCTGGGTGGCTCAGTTGGTTAAGCGTCCAGCTCTTGATTTCAGCTCAGATCATGATCTCACTAGTTCGAACCCTGCAGCGGGCTCTGTGCTGACAGTGCAGAGCCTGCTTGGGATTCTCTCTCTCCCTCTCTCTCTGTCCACCCTCTACTTTTGTTCTCTCTCTCTCTCTCTCAAATTAAATAAGCAAACATTTAAAATATAAATTAAATACATAAAAAGAGTTACTAAAATATGACACCCACAAGGACAGGGATTTAACTGTATTCATTGCTGTATCCTCAGCACCTAGAACAGTGCCTGGCTCGCAGTGGATATTCATTATTTGTTGATGAATAAGACATTTTTTAAGTTTAAAAATAATAACAATGATATTAATAGAGCAGAGATGCTTGGAATGGAACGTTGAGACAAGATCATAAGAGAATAGTAAGATGACGATGGTGATGATGGTGATAAATGGAAGGCTGGGGCCAAACATTCATAAACAACTTACTGTGTGTCAGGCACTATTCTAGAACATCATAAGGATTAACTCATGTGATCCTTACATGAAACCTACAAGGGCTTACTTTTATTCCCACACAAAGAAGTCAGGTAACTTACCCAAGATCACACACGTTGGAAAGCCAGGATTAAACCCAGATGGTCGGCCCCTGAAACGTATGCCTTTAGTGGCTATGCTGTGTGGTCCGACCGAGGAACCTCGGCCACCTGGGGGGTGAGGTGGGGGCTTGGGGTAGAAGACTCTGAAAGCCGCTACTGCTGGGAAGTGACACGTCTCCCCCCACACTTACTTCCCACCCACCTTGGAGCACTTGGGAGAGGTTCATGGTCTTCCGCAGTGGCTCCCCTGGCATCCTGTGGGTGACTTGGCAGGTGATCTCCAGTGAGATGTCCTGGAGGGTCAGTGTCACCCACACCTTACTGGTGACAAAGTAGCTGCCCTGGCTGTTAGTCACCAGGTGCTGAGCTGAGGCTGGGTGCTCATCTCTGCCCTTCATCCAGGTGACATTGAAGTCCCAGGAGTTGAAGGGGCCGGCGGTACAGTTGAAAGGTGCTGGATTTCCTGGGCTTGTCCTCCAAGATGGGCCCGTTAGAGAGATGAAGGGCTGCCCGGCTGTGAAAGAGAGCTTGTGACCATGCAAGGCGTGGTTGACACTCAACAGCCTGTAAACTGCCTGCAGCATGTCAGGCCTCGTGGACTTACTATGTGCTGTGTCTGGTTCCCACCTCGGGGGAGGGGGGGGAGGGGGGCATGAGACTTATGGTAACAAGTAAACGTATCATTATAACTGGGGCTCGACCTCAGGGAAACAGAGTGCAGAGGTAAAAAAATGCCAGAAAGCTTATTCTAGAAGAAAATAGAAGGCTTCCTGGAGAAGGTGACATTTTGAGCTGCAATGGAAGGATGGATAGGAGCCAACCATGAGAAGGGGCATGGGAAGAACATTCTAGAAAGTGGGAATGGCAGGTGAAAATGCCTTGGAAGGAAACACATGGTGGGCTTGAGAGACTGAGAGATCTGTAGGACCCCAGCATCATGGGCAAAGAGGTCCAGATGGGGAAGAGCTTGTGGTACAGGGTGATGCCCCCGACTCTGTTCTGAGTGTGACCGGAAGCCGCTGGAGACTGTGAACACGGGGCCAGGTGGCCTCGTGGATGTGGTTTAAAAGGATACGGTGGTTGCTGAGTGGAGGATGGAAAGCAAGTGGCAGGAAGGGAGCAGTGACAGCAGTGAGGAGGGGACGCCTGGACCAGTCCGGTGAGCGATAGGGGGCCTGAGACCCATTCGGCAGATGCAGCCACCAGGACCTGGTCACAGACTGATGGGGTGTGGGGGACACAGTGTGTTATGGGGAAGTGTCTCCCAGGCTTTTCTGTAGGGCATCTGGGTGGATGGTTCCAGTTTCTGGGAGAGGTGTGGCGAGGATGCAAAGATCTCCCTCATGGACACCAGTGTGACGTCGAGGGCCACCTCGCGCAGGGGTGGCCGGCCCTCCTAATCAGGTCCTTTCCATCCACATCTGTGCTTGCTCACCTCCAGGGACAGGGACCTTCCTCCACCTGAGGCAGCTCTCCCCTTTCTCCCGAGAGTCATCCCGGGACACCTCCAGGGCCAGACTCCCCTCCCCCTCACGACAGCCTGCAGGGACATGACAGCAGTGATCTGTGCAAGTCTTCACTGCTCCCGTGCCCCTGCTCTGAGCCCATCTGTGAGCCGGGTGCCGGGTACACACACATGTCAGGCAGGACCCCATGCTTGAGGAGCACCTGGTCAGGTGTGCGGGTGTGAGGAGGACAGAGAAACCAGCAGGGACAACACAGGATTCTGGGTGACAGAGGGCAGCTTAGGAGCTTGCGGAGCATGTCCTCTTAGCCCCCAGCTCCAGAACCTTCTGCATCGTGCTCCCTTCTGAGCAGACCCTCATGATAATTGTCACCCCACTGCCCAGCGCACCCTGTGGTTCATAGGACATTTCTGGAGCGTGTTTATTTTCATCCGCATCCCACTGTGGGAGGCTGGTATTGTCCCCGCTCTCCAGAAGAGGAGATGGAGACAGAGAGATTTAGTGACTTGTGCGAGGTCACACAGCCTGCCGGGGGCTGGGGGGGGGGTGGGTCGGGCATGTCAGTCTGACTGAGAGTCCTGGAATCTTCCTGCGAGGCCAGAGGCGCCATCACTCGGAGGGACGGGGGCTCCCTTTCTGTCTCTCCCACCCTCACACCCTCTCTGACCTAGATCTGCGAGCCACTCAGACCAGAGCCGACATCAGGGAGGCTGAGCGGGAGGGGGACTCCTCCTTCCCCCCACCCTCCCCCAGTCTCTCATGCTTGTGTCCTCCTGACCCCCAACACCATTACTTTTGTTCCCACAAGGGAGGATGAGGCACAGGCAGCACCCTGGCAGGTAGACAAAGGGCTCCGTGGGGTCCTCTGGGCCCCGGGCCCCTGCCATGCAGGCAACTGGATTTGGTAAAATCCCAAGGGCCTCCCTGCCAGCTCTGAGGGTGTCTCTGGGCAGCACCCAGGACTTACCTGTGAGTCCCAGCAGGAGGGCAGGCAGGACCGAGGTCAGGGCCTGCCCGCGCTTAGCCGCCATGGTGAGGAGGCTCCGGGTTCCCGGTCGAGCCGGGCACCAGGCCTGGATAAGGCTCTGCACGAGCCCAGAAGCCACTGCCTGGTCTCCCGGCAGCCAAGGGCGGGCCTCACGCTTCCTGGACACGCACCCTCCCTGGGCTTGGAGCTGTGGCTTGAGCCACAGGGACAGAAGTGGTCACTGTGGCCCAGGCCTCCTTCCAACCCCAAACCCTCAGGCCCTGGGTCTGTAGCTGGGGAGGTGTCTGCTGCCTCTGGCCTGGGTGCTGACTGTCCCCAAGGCCCCACTAAGGGGAGCCATAAGGGACTGGAATCCCCCCTGCCCTCCCCCCGCCACGCTTGGAGCCACAGGCCCCCTGTGATGTGATGACAGCCTCCTCCGTGTGGCCGACAGCCTGCTCCAGCCAGCCCATGGCGGCTCCTCGGTTTGCAGAACTGGTCGGTTGGAACCCTGGACCTGGAAAACCAGCCCCCACCCCACCGCTTCCCTGGGCCGGCACAGTGTGGCTCCGCTTCTCTCGTTGCCAGAATCCCCTCCGAGGCTGCAGGCTGGGGGAAGCCAAATGTCAAACATGGCTACCGATGCCTTGGGTCACTCCCCGCCCCCTTAGGCTGCTAGCCCCGATATGTTTCCTTACTTGCTCTTGATCCCTTTCCCCCATACACAATGATGGACCATGACTATTGCTGTCACTAGCATCTAGCACTGTGCTGGGCACATAGTAGGTACTCGGTAATAACGAATGAGACCAGAATGGGAACAGGTATGTTCTGGGGGCTAATACACAGCAGCAAAGTCTGGCTGGGCCCCAGCCCTCCCACCTCCCCCAGGCTCTGTTCACCCAGCTAACTGTGGGGAGAGCTCTCAGCCTGGGGGAAACGTTTGGACTCTCTCCTGTCACTGTCTCAGCTGAGCAAGGCACACTTGGCACTCGCCAAGACTGGGGAGCCTGCGGGAAGAGGAAGCCCATTTGGTCCCCTCCAGGTGTCTCCTGAGGCAGATGGTGGACTTGCCACGCTGGCCAGAGAAAGAGGAACTGAAACCAGACAGGGTAGTGGAGGTGCAGCCTGAACTTCCGCCACATTGCGGGGGGCGGTCCTCAGGGAGCCCCCAGGGAGGGAGGTGGATGGTCAAGCTTAGAGCAAGCTGTTGGTGGCCTGCTCAAGTGGGCCCGGAAAGCAAGAGACTGCAGGGTGGAGTCTGGGGAACCAGGCGAGACCGTGCATGAGGCACCCCGCCACCACACACACGTGTGCGCCCACCTACGCATGCAAGGACACAGGGCCCCCACCTGGGACCCGATGCAGAGACGGGAGGAGACATAAAAGAACCACTTTGCTCCATGCCCTCCAGATCCCCAAGCCGGGACTTGGGGGCGGTGCTGGCTGCGGTGAGTGAAAGCCTGATGCTGCCCCTACACCGTCGGTGGCTTTGACATCTGGAAACGGCTTTGGAGGGCTGGGCTTTAAAATAGGGCCTGCCTGATACAGAAAAGCTTTTTCATAAACGCTTGATGAAACAGTTCATCCCTGATCATCCATTCATTCAACTACCGTAGAGCATCTTCTGACATGTGTCCAGAAATGTGGGCTCTGCCTAAGGGGTAGAGAGGAAATATGACAGGGCCAAGCCAGAAGCAGGGTTCGGAGATAAATCAAACCGGTTCAGACTGGCGCCCATGAAAAGTTCAATGAAGTGGCTGCACCAACCACAGGACCTTGGTCAAACCCGAGTCTCAGTTTCCTCATCTGTAGCAAGAGGCTAGTGATATCTACCTGTGACTAAGTCTTATGGATGTAATATCTAAAGTCCTGAGCAAAAAATAAAAGCTGAATAAATGAGCTTTTCCATCCTGAGAAATACGACCCCCTCCTGATACTTCTGATGCCTCTTCTACCTATTAACTCCTCCCACTCACCTTTCTGCCCTGAGCTCAGCTGTCTCCATGGAAATAGATCAGGAGCCATAGAGAGTTTTAGATTTCTAGTATCCACATTGAAAAAGCAAAAAGAAACTTGAAATTAATTTTAGCTGATGCATTTTCACCCAACATCTGAAATCATATCATTTCAACATGTAAACACTATAAAAATACTGTGATATTTTATATTAGTTTTTCCTCTAGTCTTTGAAAGTCTCAACAAAGTGAAATGCAGCCCTACTAAAGCAATAAAGCAGTGTTTACTATAATACACATATTTTTTTACACTGCTTCAGTTTTAAATTTTAAATTAATTAAAATGAAATATAATTAGGGGTGCCTGGGTGGCTCAGCCGGTTAAGCATCTTTCAGCTCAGGTCATGATCTCACTGTTCGTGGGTTTGAGCTCCACCCATGTCGGGCTCTGTGCTGACAGCTCAGAGCCTGGAGCCTGCTTTGGATTCTGTGTCTACCTCTCTCCCCGTCCCTCCCTGGATTGCATACTGTCTCTCTCTCTCTCCCTCAAAAAGAAATAAACATTAAAAAATTTTAAAGAGGGGCACCTGGGTGGCTCAGTTGGTTAAGCATCTGATTTAGGCTTAGTTCATGACCACACAGTTTGTGAATTTGAGCCCTGTGTCAGGCTCTGTGCAGACAGCTCAGAGCCTAGAGCCTGCTTGGGATTCTGTGTCTTATTCTCTCTCTGCCCCTCCCCTACTTGTGCTCTGTCTCTCCCTGTCCATCAAAAATAAATAAATGTAAAATTTTTTTTTTAAGTTTTAAAGAAAAACAACTAGAAATTCAGTTTCTCCACCAACCACATTTTTCACAGAACTAGAACAAATACTAAAATGTGTACAGAACCACAAAAGACCCTAAATAGCCAAAGCAATCTTGAGAAAGAAGAACAAAGCTGGAGATATCACAATCCCAGATTTTAAGATACACTACAAAGCCCTAGTAATCAGAACAGCATGGTACTGGCACTAAAACAGACACACTGGTCAATGGAACAGGATAGAGGGCCCAGAAATAAACTCACGCTTATATGGTCACTCGCTTATATGTAACCATGCTTATATGGTTACAACAAAGGAGGCAAGAATATGCAATGGGAAAAAGATCATCTCTTCAACAAATGGTGTTGGGAAAATTAGACATCTACATGCACACGAATGAAACTGGACCACTTTCTTACACTGCACACAAAAATAAACTCAAATAGATTAAACACCCAAATGTGAGACTGAAATCATGAAACTCCTTAAAGAAAACATAGGCAGTAATCTCTAGGACATCGGTCTTTGCAACATTTTTCTAGATCTGTCTCCTGAGGCAAGGGAAACAGAAGCAAGAATAAACTCTTGGGGTCCCATCAAAACAAAAAGCTTTTGTGCAGAAAAGGAAACCATCAACAGAATGACAAGACAACTTACTGAATGGGAGAAGATATTTGCAAATGATATATCCACTAGGGGTTAATATCCCAAACATACGAAGAACTTCTACAACTCAACATGAAAAAACAACAATAACAACACAGACAATCTGATTTTAAAACGTTCAGAAACGTTTTTCCAAAGAAGACATCCAGATAGCCAACAGACACATTGAGAAGATGCTCGAATCACTCATCATCGGAGAGATGTGAATCAAAACTACAGTGAGATATCACCTCACACCTGTCAGAATGGCTAAAATCCACAAGATGAGAAACAACAAGTATGGGCAAGGATTAGGAGGGATAGGAATGTTTGTGTTCTGTTGCGGGGGTGCAAAGTGGGGCAGCCACTGTGGAAAACAGTGTGGGCGTCCCTCAAAAAATTAGAACTACCATATAATCCAGTAATTCTACCACTGGGTATTCACCAATGAGAACACTAATTTGAAATAATATATGCACCCTTACATTTATTGCCTTATTTACAGTAGCCAAGATATGGATATAACCTAAGTATCCATCCAGAGATGAATAGATAAAGAAGATGTAATGGATATACACAATGAAATATTACTCAGCTATAAAACAAAATGAGGTCTGGTCATTTGCAACAGCATGGATGGACCTAAAGAGTATGATGCTAATTGAAATAAATCCGACAGAAAGAGAAAAATACCATATGATTGCACTTCCATATGGAATTTAAGAAACAAAACAAGTGAACAAATTAAGAAAGAAAAAAGAAACCAACCAACTAACCCCAGACTCTTGAATACAAAGAGCAAACTGGTGATTGCCAGAGGGGAGGTGGGTGGGGGTGGGTGAAAGAGGTAAAGGGTATAAGAGTACACTTATCATGATGAGCTCTGAGTGACATACAGAAGTGTTGAATCACTATATTGCACACCTGAAACTAATATAACACTATGTTTACTTCAATTTATATATATATAAATAAATTGAATTTATATAAATTAATATATATAAAATAATATATATTATATATAAATATATAAATTATATAAAATTATATATTATATATAAATATATAAAATAATATATATAAATTGAATATATATAAATTAAATATATATATATTTAAATTTCATTTCCTTTATGGCACTGGCCACATTTCAAGTACTCAGTAGCCAAATGCAGCTAGTGGCTGCCATTTTGAGCAGTACTGTGTTGGGTGAAACATTCCTTCCTCAAGAAAGCCGTCCCTACCCTGACCCCCACCTCACCCTACCTCACCCCTCCCCACTGCATAGGTTCAGGAACTTCTCTTGCATAGCATTTGTCACAGCTGTAATTTGTTTTTAAATTTGCAATTAGCTGCATAATTTCCTTTATTAGACTATGAGCTCTGTGAAGGCAGCTGCCACGTTTATGTTCACCACTGTGAATACGTGCTAGGAGCTTACTAAGTGCTCAATGAATGTTGGTTGGTTGGATGGATGGATAGATGCTTGGATAAATAAGCAAACAAACAAGAGAGGATGCGCACTCTGAGGGTAAGGAAAAGGAGGAGGCACTACTAATGCCAAAGCACAGAAGGCTTCCTGGAAGAAGTGATTTTGCTTTCAAGGGCCCTGCTCTGCCCTTAGGCTACCATCTGCAAGAAAGAAAGAGACTGACAACACCAGGCCAGGGCTGTAGGGGGTGGGTAGCCATGGGCAGTGTGTCATGTGGAGCTGGGAGGCTTGAGGAGAAGTGGGAGATAGAAATCCTTTTGGGGGTGGTCTGAGGAGTGCCAGGGTACCCACAAGGCTCACCCAGGCTGGGCCTCGTGCCCACTGGGGAAGGCTGGGTTTCCTGAGTGGAGTCACGCCAGTCTTCTTCCTGATTCCAGAAGCAGCAGGAAGTGGATCTCAGACAATGTGCAAGCATGTCTTATGGGGGGAGGGCCCCAAGAGATGTCATCACGCATGTGGACCTCGACCCTGGCTAATGGGCTGAGAAGCCAGGGAGACAGAGAGCTCCTAGTTCTTCAGCAAAAGGACAGCAATGGTCCCTAAAATCCACCCCCTTACTGCAGGGACCCATTATCATTCCTCTCCACCTCATCTTCTTAGACAAGGCTTAGACAGCTTCCACAAGCCACCCCTGTCACCCTACTGCTCTCCCAAAGATCTGTGTTCCTCCAAGACGGCGACCCAACTCCTTGAGGGCAGGCACTTTGTCCACTTGCTGCACGTCTGAGTCCTCAGTGCCTAGCCCAACACCTGACACAGAATCACCTCCTAATACGTTTGCTGAATGACTTCATTTCATTATTAGTTTGTTCCTCCCTGCGAGAGCTCTTCATAGAACACTGGTTGCGCCAGCCTCCAGCAAGGCACCTCGCAAGTGAGCAGTGAGCCAGGCAGGCCTCCACCCTCCAGCGAGCCATGTTCTAGAGGGGATCCTGAAAATAAAGGAACAAGTATGCACCGTACGTTCAGGGAGGGTTAGCTGGCAGGAAGGACTGCATGGGAAAACCTCCTGGGGGAAGAGGCTTGTGGGACGAGACCTGAATGAAGGGAAGTCACGGGACCATCCTGGGGAAGAGTGTTCCAGAGAAGGAATCTGCATGCAGGGTGGGCTTGAGCTGGGTGTGGTTAAATGACAGCAAGGTCACTGTGTGGGAGCAGAGGGAAGGGGCAGATGGTCATGGGAGAAACCACGGGGCCTGATCTTGTGCGCTGTGGCAAGAGGTGGATTGCAATCTGGCTGCCATGTGGCAAGAGGTGGATTGCAATCTGGCTGCCACGCAAGATAGGCTGAGGGCTGCGGAGCTGCAAGACCTGTTTGTGAATTAAAACTTGGACTCAGGGGGCTCCAGGAGTGGGGGGAGGAGGGTCAGAGAGGAAGCGTAGGGGGTGGTAGGAAAGGAAGCAAGAGTCCAGGGCAGCTGTAGAGTCTGGAGCTTGAAGAAGAGACAGTGGGGAGGGGAGATAGACATTTGTAAGATGTCAGCACATAAAGGATTTGCATACGGCATTGGGGGAGGGGCGACTGGAAAAGAACAGAGAGGAGAGCGGGGAGGGCTGCAGGGCTGGGGTCATGATCCAGCTCTGGCACCAATTTGCAGCATGACCTTGGGCCATCTCTCTGGGCCTCCGATTCTACAACTGGACATGGAGGGGTTTGGGCCAGGTGGCCTCAAAGGTCCCCCTTGCTTGAATTTTCATGAGCCAGGTTCATTTCTTGCAGTCTGGGAATGACTCCCACAACCCAGGCCTCCCTCACACGATGTGTGCTGAGCCTGCTTCCCCAGACAAAGGGCAGGGTCAGCATGAAGGGCACGAGACCCCTGCAGTTGTGTGGGGCCCACATGGGGACAGACGCACACTTGATGCTCTACCATCACTGGCTTGAAACACTTCATGAGTTTGGAACAAGGGGCCCTGCATTTTCAGTGTGCACCAGGCCCTGTTAATTATGTGGCCTGAGCTACCACAGGCCCTTGGCCTCCACAGAGAGAGGAGGTGAGCTGCCCCAGAGGTAGAGGGCATCCCGCAGCAGGGTGGTGGCAGGGAGTGGGGGAGGTCGCTCGGGTTGCTGCACGCCAGGACCAGCGACCCTGGCTGGGCCCCTCTGTGGCCCCTGGGTCTCTGCCATCGCTGGCGCCTCCCCAGCCTTCCAGACTCTCTGATCTCCCCCCACAGTGCCAACAATGTCCCTGTTCCAGAACCGAAGACTTTGACCACTTGGATGGATTGACTCCAGTGACCCCACTCCCATAAAGCAAGAGAAAATAAAAGCAAATAACAGGAGATGACAGGTGAAGATCAAGGCCCAAAGAGTGGCTTTGATAATGGACTTGCAGGCTCCCTGCACTTAGGGAGGGGCCCCATGCGTGGGAGCAGTAGGAAGAAAGTGAAACCTGGGGAGAAGAAGTGACTCGCTTCACAGAGACCCGCAGCCACACGGGAGCGAACGGGGAAGTTCCAGGGAGGTGTCTTTCACCTTCAGAGAAAGAAGGGCTTTCTAACAATGAGTGCTGCTGTCCAATAGTGAAACCTCGTACCACCTGAGGGGGACTTCCCTTCCCCAGGAGCCTGTGAGTCCTGTGATGGGCCTGGACACATGTCATGGATGCTGGAGGGAAGTTTTGGCAGAGTGGTGGGCTTTTCAAACCATGGGCCACAATGCAATCTTGGGGCATGAAATCAGTTGAATGGACCTACAGCAGTATTTTTTTTTTTTTTAATGGAAAAGATAGGAGACGAAGGGAGCTTGGATGGCTCAAGTTGGTTGAGAGCCCGACTTTGGCTCAGGTCATGATCTCATGGTTCATGAGTTTGAGTCCCACGCCGGGCTCTGTGCTGACAGCTCAGAGCCTGGAGCTGCTTCAGATTCTGTGTCTCCCTCTCTCTCTGCCCCTCCCCTGCTCACGTTCTGTCTGTCTCTCCAAAATAAACATTAAAAATTTTTTAATAAAATAAAAGAATGGACAAGATAGGAGATGACATAAGAGAGGACAGAGGAAATTTCTGGGTTTATCCCACTTAGGAAAAATGCCGTATTGTGAAACTTTCTGTGTGTGTGTGTATATGTGTGTACATACGCCTGTGTATGTGCGTATATGCAGGTGTGTGTGTGTGTGTGTGTGTGTGTGTGTGTGTGTGTGTGTGGTCATATTGGATAGCGACATAAAGTGCATTCCTAATGGTAGGTGCTGGTCCGAACGATCAACAGCCTCAGAAAGTTCTTCTCCAAGAACCGTCCAGCTTTGAGGCCAGGTGAGGCAAGCTTCTTCGATTTTATGTATGGAATTCTGAGACTAGAATGCTGAGACTCATTTCTTTCTTTTTCATTCATTTACTTCACATTTATTGAACAGCTCTTGTAACCCCGCTGGGTGCCGGGGGCACAGAGATAGATCAGAATCAGTCCCTGCCCTCAAGTCAAGTGAGGGAGAGAGACATTTAAGCAGATCATTATCTACAGCTTCATATATAATGACACTGAGCTTCAGCGAGCACTTGGCCAAGGCGTGTGCATATTTCACCCAAACCCGTGAGGGGGGTGCTTTTCTCAGTGCCTATTCTGCAGGTGAGAGAAAAAAAAATCAAGACTCAAATGGTCACACAAACGATTAATCAAGGACACTCAGCAGAGCCCTGATTTACACCCAAGACCACCTGAGGGTACAGGTTGGGGCAGTGGGGGCTCAAGGAGGAAGGGTCTGATTGAGACAGCTGGGGTGGGTGAGGGAGAGTCCAGGAAAGCATCGCAGCAGAAGGGACCCTTGAACTAAGTCTTGAAGGGAGAGTAGTAGTCTGATGGCTTGGCAAGGTAGCAAAGGCATTCCTTTCCTCAAGAGACAGCCAGGAGCCATGTAGAGAATAGGAAAGGGTAGGATTTTAGAGGAAGCAGGCCCAGATGGAACTTTAGTTCCAGATTTTACTAGCTGTGTGGCCCTGGGCAAGTCACTTAACCTCTCTGGTTCTCAATTTTTTTTTCATGGAAGGTTATCGTGAGATTAGAGACCCTGTATGCAATGCATCTAGCATTAGCACACTACTAGGAGCTCCATGCTGATTAAACCCATTGATGAAGTTTCTGTGAGTTCAAGTCCCAGGTTTGGCACTTACCATCTGGGTGACCTTGGGTAGGTTGCTCACCTCTCTGTGGCTCATCTTTAAAATGGGAATAATAATAGTATCTGCCACATAAGGCTAGGGAAATAGAATTAATCAATATGTGGGAAGTGCTTAGAAGAGCATCAGGCACAAATCAGGTGCACGGCAGAGGCTGGCCACTGTTAATACTTCCATGTGCTATGGGTTGTGATCAGAGCTTTGTAATCGTATTCATTCATTGGATTAACAAACGATTGTTGAGGGATCGCCATGTTGCAGGCAATGTTCAAGGTGCATCAGAGAATCTCATGTAGTTCAGAAGCACAGGCCGGACCCCTGAGTGTGACACTGAGTTGTCTCCTGGGGAGAGTGGCAGCGGGGTCGGGATGTGGGTGGTGAGTGATGAGGCTGGAGAGATGGGATGGGCCGTACTGAAAAACATTTCAGGTCACATTTATGATCATTGCTTGAGCACCCTGTAAGCAGTGGAGAGCCCAGGGTCATTTTCAATCTGGGAAATTTTTGTTCTTAGAGTTTATGATTCCCCCATTGCAAAACCCTAAGTCTATGTGCCAATGTCTTTAGGATCCCAAGATTATAGCCCCATGATTCTGTGACCCTTAATATTTCATACTTGCAGTGGTAGGTTGATATAAAAAATGGCCACAAAAGGGATTTCTGGTTTCAAGTCTGCCACGTTAAGAGCTGAAAAGACACTACTTCTGCCTTAACAATAGGCAAAAGTTGGGTGAGCTGAGAAACAATGGCTTTTCTTGAATCTGCCAGAGGACTGAGGTTTCAAGGCAAACAACTGGCACCCTAGAATCTGAAAAGTCGGGCATATCCTAAAAGATAAGGCACCCAAGATGGGCTTAGCTGCAGCAATGCCAAAAGTTGTGAGAGACCACTTAGGTAGTCATGAATGCTCATGAACCACGGAAGGCAATTTGCGCACCAGCATCAGAGACAGAAGCTCCCGGGGACCCTGGTCATGGACAGTAGGCAAGATCTACCTTTTGTAGATTTTCCCTCCAGGAACTTCACCAGGTTCCAAAGGGGGAGGATCTGAGAGAGCTCCCCATGTGGCTCTGGCGGGGAGAGGCAAAGAGAGGCTATGGTGAAGCCCTCCCGGGAGCCTTCCTCCTCAATTCTAGTGGATAGGACTTTGCCAGAGGGCAGTTCAGAGAGTTCATCATAACTAAGGCAAAAGGAATTCTATGCCAATCCAGTCCTCTTCAGGCTTCTCGTTTCACTCAAGGGCGTGGGTAGGTGGTGTGGTGGTGCCCTAGACAACAGAGTAAACAGGCTGGGCTGTTTTAGCCAGAGAAGACACCAGAAGCTGGGGGAGGGGAGCTCTGCCTCAGGAGGAGGAATAGAAACACTTCCATTCTCCTGAGATAAGAGGAACCCACTAAAAGCCTGAAACTTCATGAGAAGGTTAGGGATGCCCACCCTCTTCCCAGCTCTACCATCACACGAGCAAGGCTTCAGTATCATAATAGCGCATTACGGCTGAAACGCCTACAAACCACAAGACGTTCCAGAGCTGAAAAAGAAAGAGAGAACAAGGGCACAGAGGAACTTGAAACTCCTAGAGCTACACCAAGTATTGAACGCAGCTGAACTCCTAGAAAGATGAGCGCCAGCCCTCAGTATTTATCAGCCTATACAACACGTCCAGCTTGCAACAGAAATTTACAAGGCATGCTTGCGTTAGTTTCCTGAGGCTGCTGTAATGAATTGCCACAAACCCAGTGGCTTAAAACAGCAGAAATAGGGGTGCCTGGGTGGATCAGTCAGATGACTGCCGGCTCTTGGTTGAGGCTCCGGTCGTGCATGATCCCAGGGTCATGTGATCAAGCCCCAAGTCAGGCTCTGCGCAGACCGTGCCACCTGTTTAAAAGTCTCTGTCTCTCTCCCTCTCCCCTTCTCCCCCATGCATGCTCGCAAGCGCTCTCCCTCATAGGCAAATAAATAAATAACAAAAACAGAAATGTATTTCCGTACTGTGCTGGGGGCCAGAAATCCAGAATCAGTACCACCGGGTTCAAACGACAGGAGGGCCGCCTCCCTCTGATGGCTCTAGGGGAGAAGCTCTTTCTTTCATCTCTGGCTTCTCACGGTGACTGCCATTCCCTGGCTTACGGCGGAGAGTCTCTTTGTTTGCTTTCTCCATGGTCACATTGCCTTCTCCTCTTCTGTGTGATTACATGGGTGGATGTGATTGCATTTACCCTGGACAGTCCAGGATTATCTTTCTGTCTCCAGATTGGGTTATTCGGCCTCCCGCAAAGGAAAGAACAAAAGGCAAGGGGCAAAACAAAAGCAGACATCAGGAGCAGCCTCGGAGAGGACACTGATGCTGGAACGATCAGACAGGGAATTTAGAAAACCTTCAACTATGATGTTAAAGATTCTAACGGAAAAACATTCTCCAGGATTCCATGTGGTAGGCCACACATAAACACACAAAAGAAAAGGATCCTTGGTGTAGACCTTATACTTCACATGAAAGTAACTTAAGTGAACTCACATCATAGACCTAAAGGTAAAGCACAAAACAATAAGGTCTAGAAGAAAACAGGAGAAAATCTGCTTGGCTTTGGGTTTGGTGGTGAGTTTTTAGATACAAAACCAAACATGCAATCCATGAGAGAAAAAAATGGATGAGTTGAACTTCACTAAGCTTTGGCTCTGTAAAACGCACTGTTTTTAATTTTTTTTAATTTATTTTTGAGAGAGAGACAGAGCAGGAGAGGGGCAGAGAGAGAAGGAGACAGAGGATCTGAAGCAGGCTCTGTGCTGAGAGCAGAGAGCCCCAGGTGGGGCTCAAACCCGTAAACTGGGAGATCATGACCTGAACCAAAGTTGGACATTTAATCAACTGAGCCACCCAGGCGCCCTGTAAAATGCACTGTTAAGAGGATAAAAAGACAGGCCACTGGCTGGGAGTAAATATTAACAAATCACACGTCAGATAAAAGATCATATTCAGAATATGCACAGAACTTCAAAAACTCACCAAGAAGAAAATAAACAACCCAATTTTAAAATGGGCAAAAGATATGAACAGACACCTCAGCAAAGAAGCTACACAGGTGGGAAATGCAAATTAAAATAAAGTGCAAATGTAAACAACGACTACATGCCTATTAAAGTGGACAAATCCCTCCCCACCCCCACACTGGCAAAGCCAAGTACAGATGAAAATGCAAAGCAGCAGAAACTCTTATTCGTTGCTGTTGGGAGTGAATAATGGCACAGTTACTTTGGAAGACAGCTTGGCAATTTCTTATAAAGCTAATCTTCAAGTTACCATATGACCCAGCAATGTACCCAACTGATTAGAAATATTATGCTCACACAAAAGCCTGCACACAAATATTTCTAGCAGCCTTCTATTCCCAATAAAGCTGGAAGCAGCTAAGATTTCCTTTAATAGGGAAATGGATAACAGTGGTGCATCCATACTGTAGAATGCCATTCAATGATGAAAAGGAAGCAGCTGTTAAGTCATACAACAGGGTGGACAAATCTTAAATGCATATTGCTAAATAAAAGAAGCCAGACTCAAACGCTATAGACTATTTGATTCCATTTATATGATTAACAGGGGTAAAACTATAGAGATCAAAGACAGACCAGCGGCTGCCATAGGTTTGAAAAGAGGGGGATGGCTGACGAGGTGAAGCATCATGGGTATTTTAGAGCAGTGAAACCATTCTGCATGGTGCTGCAGTAGTGGGTACCTGACTATGCATTTTGTCAAAACTCAGAGAACTTTATAGAACAAGAAGTGAAGCTGATCATAAGGCAGGCAGAGTTTAAAAAGAGTTTATATTACAAACATCTGACATAATCTCACTGAATGATGTGGGCAATAGATGTGCTGACCTAAAGAACTTTAGAAAGAACTGGAAACAACCCTACAGACCAATGAGCTGTCTGTCCCTGTACTCTAGCTGGTAAAGTCATTTCTCACGGGAGTATGGGTTGACAATTCAGAAACTCCTAAGCATGTGTGCCGGAAGTGAACAATTAAATAAATTGGGATGCCAGATGGTGGGAGCACGTGTCTGCTGTTGAAGTGGAGGGTTCTAGATAAGCAAGGGGAGAAAGGAAGAATGAATGCTGTGAATGGGCTTGAGTTGGAGGCATTAGCATGAACTCATGTTTCACTTAATTTGGATACTAATGGATAGATAGAGAAATACAGGTGTGTGTGTGTGTGTGTGTGTGTGTGTGTGTGTGTTTGTGTGTGTGTGTGTATTATACGCAGTACCCAGTGAGAATGGACCCCAGTCACAACAAGCACGCCCAGCACACAGATCTTAATTTTTTAATACCATTCTTCAATGAAAAGAAGCAGGCTCCTTGGAGAAATGGCTGATTCTAGGGCTGGGACAGAAAACCAAGATGAACTTGGAGGCACTTAAAATGTCAGAAAGTAAGGAAGTGCTCAAAAATAAAGGTAAAACTAAACACAAATAATGAGGGCATGTCACAAGGGCACAGGGCCAACGCCCATCTTAAAAGCCAAAACAGGAAAAATGTGAGCAGCAAAATATATAACATAGAATTAGATGATGCAAAGTATAAAAGAAATAAACATGAGTCCATGTCAGTAGCATACATGACTGAATAAACAAGGAACAGGAGAGTTCTAAACATCTTATGTAGACACTGCCCCTCAAGGAAACAGAGAATAACTCTTCATGTCTTAACCGTGGGCTATGCACAGTGACTTCCTTCTACAGGGAACAATATGGAAAGAGAAAGAAAAGAGGAACATTCCAGTGGACAAACCTGGCAACGACTACCTCATCTAGGCGGTTAAGGTTAACATCGTTAAGGAGAAGTGGCGCTGAGAGCGTGTTTCCTTGATGTAATGTGTTGAGAAATCCAGAACTCCCTCTAATCGTGAGAAAAACATCCAATAAACCCTAATTGAGAGACAGTCTCCCAAAACAATTGATCGGCACTCCTCGAAATCGTCAAAGAATCCAACACAAGGTAAGTCTGAGACACTGTCACAGCCAAGAGAAGCCTAAGGAGGGGCGCCTGGGTGGCTTAGTCGGTTAAGCGTCCGACTTTCGCTTAGGTCATGATTTCGCGGTTCGTGGGTTCGAGCCCCGCGTCGGGCTCTGTGCTGACTGCCGGCTCGGAGCCTGGAGCCTGTTTCAGTCTGTGACTCCCTCTCTCTCTGACCCTCCCCTGTTCACGCTGTCTCTCTCTCTCCTAGAAATAAAAATGAAACATTAAAAAAAAAAAAAAAGAAGCCCAAGGAGCTAAGATGATTAAGTGTAATATGGTTTTCTGGATGGGATCCTGGAATAGCAACAAGACGTTAAGGAAAAACTAATGAAATCTGAAGTTAACTAATGGTATGTGTCACTATTGGTTCTTTAGTTGTGACAAATGTACTACAGTGATTTAAGATACTATCAGTGGGGGAACCTGGGTACAGGAGTATACAGGAACTCCCTCTATTAGCTTTGCAACTTTTTTGTAAATCTAACTATTGTAAAATAGAAACATTGTTTAAATATTTTTTTAAAATGAGGCAATAGTTCACCTCCCTTGCATCATACCTTTTGCAATGTGGCTTTGCCGCCCCTCCCTTGGAAAGCTGGTTTCTATTTGAATCTAGGCTAGCCCGTGACTTGCGTGGGCTGAAAGAATGCGACAGAATGTGATACCAGTCATGGAGTCTCAAAAGGCCTTGCAATGTTGAGACATCATCCAGGCACCCTTGAACCCCAGCCAACAGCCAACCAAACACCAGATACGTGATTGAGTCCCTTCTTCCTAGACAAGGACCTTCAGACCTTCTCTCTGCTCCCGACACAGGGAGCCAAGGAAAAAGTAGCTCAGCCCTACCCAAATGGGAGGGGCCACCAGTGATTCTTACGAGCCATAACAAAAGCTTTCTATTATCCACCTATAGCTAAGTGATTCATTCATACTCGAGCATAACGGTGTGTGTACAAGGTTATTTGTTGCAACGATATGATTATAAAAGATCATCGGTAAAGGCTCATCCGTAGAAAACCGATGAAATAATTATGAGATCTGTATCACGGAATATTATGCAGCTGTTCAAAAGAATGAGGCCGCTCTGTACCGGTCGCTATGGAACAAATCCCATGATACATCTTCTAAGCAGAGCAGCGAGATGCAGAAGAGCACAGAGAGGAAGCTACTGATCCTGTAAACTCTTTATACTCGCTGTAGACTTTCCGCTGGAGGCTATACGAGGCGGGTGACCATGGACCTGGCTGCTGGGAACAACAGTGGAAGGGACACTCCCTTTTCACTCTACCATCTTCTTTGTCTTTTGAATCACGGAAATGTGTTATCTATTCAAAAATAAATAAGAGCAGAAAGAAAAAACCCAAACCTCCTGCGCCTTTCAGGTTCCGTCCGGTATTCTGGACTCCCGAGATTCCCCAGATCCACGGGGCTGCAAAGAGCAGTGGGGGACCCGGGCTGCATCTTCTGCCTCCCTCCCCGCAGCCAGCCTCCACCACGTGCTAAGGGAAGCCAGGGTCACCGGTCCCTCGTTCGCCAGCCATGCCAGGCCGTCACGCCCTCGCCCGCCACTGGAGGGCGGCAGGACGCTACCTTCTCGGGAAGCAACCGCGGAGAGATGGACGTCTGCCCAGAATAGCATAGCAGGCTGGCTGGCTCCTACAGAAAGCTCTCGGGCTTTACGTATGAAACATCATAACAACCATAATTATGATAAATAAAACGAATGGTTTCGATTTGGGACAAAAACTCATCTCCAACCCCCCTCCAGCACTGGATCATCCAGCTGTTACCCACAGAGTCCCCAGGGGAAGCCAGTGCATCCGTAGGGGTTGGGACAGGGTTGAGGGTGCGGAGGCAGAGAGGCATGGGGGAAGAGGAGGGAGATGACCTTGCCCTTCACCTCCACCGGCTCTATAAAACCTTCGGGAGAACTCGCCCTACAAGCTGCTGAGACTAACAATCCTTATACTCGGGACATCTGGAGGCTTTGCCATTGACCCCCTGCGCGACCCTGAAAAAGCCCCTTTTAACCTTGAACCTGCTCCACATCTGTAAACTGCTAAGTGGTTATTATAAGAAGTGGTGAAAAAGTGGTGATTATAAAAAGGAATTACGCAATTGATCTGTGCCCTTGACCTGCGAAACTTCTGGGCTCCTCTATCCCCATTTTACAGAAGCTGAGGCTTCAGGAGCAGAGAGTAACTTGCTCCTGGCTATATGGCTGCCAAGCGGCGAGCTGGATTCGAATCCAAATTTCCCTGGTTCCTGACTCCCAGCTCTTACTACTTAATTTCTTCTGCCCCCAAGGGCTGAGGGCTGCCGAAAGGGATTGCATGGGAGAGGTGGTTGGAAAGGGGCCCGAGGCCGCGTTCACGGAGTCCAGTCTGCGTGCCGAGCGTGCACGGACGGCTCAGGGAAGCTGCTTCCTCCCCCCCCCCCCGTCCGAATAGTCTAGATGAGCCGGCCTTGGCTTGCTCCCCGCCAGCTGCTCCCGCGGCCCCGCCGTCCCGGCGGCCCCGCGAAGGGCGCGCGGCTGCGGGTGGGGGGGTGGGGGGGGGCCCGGGGCGCACACGGCACTCGGCAAACCCGGCCCTTCAGCAAACGCAGTTCTTGTTTGAGCTCACAGGCCTTTGTTCACGCACCGGGGACGGACACCGCTTTCCCGCGGTCCCTTCTGTCGCGTCTTGAAACACACACGCGCCAGGAACAAAAACGCCCGCTGCGGAAACCCGCGCCGGCGCTGGGAGCGCGTCTCCGTGCCAGCACCGCGGGACTGGTCCCTGCGGCCCTTCGCTGCCAGGCGCTACTCCGTGCCTCAGTTTCCCCATCTGCACCCGGAAGTGGTGTGTATAGGCCCCAGTCCAGTGCCGGGTGGGCAGGCACGGGCTGGAATTCAGTCTTTCCAGGCGCTGCGGGAGGCAGCCAGGAGCAGGGCAGATGGGGCGCTGTGCAGAGTCTGTGTTTCCCAGGGAAGAGGAAGACGATAAACAGGTGAAGGATAAGACCGACAAGATAATTGGAAATAACAGCAAGTGTTAACATAATAGAAGCGCAAGTAAGTGTACAGTTTGTGCCAGGCTCCCTTCCGAATGCTGTAATGTCTGGGTTGACAACCCCAAGTTCACAGCAAACCTGAGGGAGATTTTCACCCCCCTTTCAAAGATGGGAAAGTGGGGGCTGAATCGTCTCTTGGAGGGAAATGAGAAGTTGAAGTGGTTGGAACAATTTCCTCGAGTGTCCAGTAAATGGTGGAGGCCAGATCTGGACTGCACACAACAGCTGGGCTCCAAGCTTGGCCTCGTAATCACTCCAGTCTGTCACTCCGGCTGTGTGAGGAGGGATGATGACTTCAGAAAGAGAGCGCTGAGGCTAGAGGAGGGGCTTTCCCAAAAGGGTGTCAGGGACCATCTCTGTGCAGTGGCCACCTAGGCGGAGGCCCGAGTGATGAGAGCACCCAGCAGTGCAAAGAGCTGGGCGCACCAGGCAGAGGGAAGAGCAAGGGCAAAGGCCCTGGGGTGGGAGCAAAGGACTGAGACACCTTCATAAACACGAGGAAGGTCAAGGGTGCTGGAGCTGAGGGAGCAATGGCAAGAGTGGTGGGCAAGGAGACTGCAGATGGCCAGAGGCCAGGTGGGGCAGGTTCTGCAAGGAGTTGGGGATGTCGTTTCTGTTGTGACGGGAAGTCCTGCTGTTATGATGGATGCAGGTGCTGTGGGGAGGACCGGGCTAGGCTTCCTTAGAGGAAGAAGTCAGTCACTTAGCTCTTAAACCCGCCCCCTTGTCTTCTGACCTCCTGGCCTCTAGGAAATTCCGGGTGACATTCACCAGCCCTTGGTCTCTAACACAAACTTGGAGGCATCAGATCAGCTAAGCCCTCTTTTTTTTTTTTTAAAAAAAATATTTTATTTATTTCTAGGAGAGAGAGAGGGAGAGAGACAGTGTGAGCAGGGGAGGGTCAGAGAGAGAGGGAGTCCCAGACTGAAACAGGCTCCAGGCTCTGAGCTGGCAGTCAGCACAGAGCCCGACGCGGGGCTCGAACCCACGAACCGCGAGATCATGACCTAAGTGAAAGTCGGACGCTTAACCGACTAAGCCACCCAGACGCCCCTAGCTAAGCCCTCATTTTATAGACAGACTGAAGGGATGGGTCAGGTAGCTTGTTGCTATCTGTTTCGTTCCCTAATGAGCCCCACCAGCATAGGCCAGACCCGGCCCTTAGATCCAGGCAAGGGGTACCCTACCCTTGTCCTCACGCATTAAAGGGCCTCTCTCTGGCCCTCCTCCAGCTGTTTATGACCCCTCCCTAGCCCAGGGCCAAGGGCACATAGCCACCCAAGCCTTTATCTCTTTTCTAGACATACTCTGAGTTCCCAGGATTCCTGAAATCCACAGGTTCCAAACTGGCTGCCAGGGCCTTTTCAAGCCTCTTTCTGGTATGTTCTTTGGAGGCAGAACACTAGGCCTGGGGGGGTAGGCCAAGGGCAATGTGGCGGGAGCTTGTAAAGGCACAGGATATCTGCACGCACGCATGGGGGGTCTGCACAGCACGGCATGGGGCTGGGGATGAGAAGGGTAGGGGTCCGCTCTCCCCCTCACCACTATTCTGCATGTCTGAAGAGTCTGAGATCTCCAAACTGAACCTGGCCTTCCAGGTGGTTATGAAGTTACTTACCGTCATAGAGGAGAAGGATAGAACATGCTAAACACAATATATTAGCTTGAGGTTTAAACATTTCGATTGGGGGGAGGAGGGAGGAGGCCCCAGGCCCCGCCACTATCAGGAGTGGGTCTGGCCTGGGACATAGGAGATATTCAGCATTTATCAACCAGATGGATTCATCTCATTTAATTTAATCCTCACACAGTCTGTACGAGGGAAGTAGCATCGTCTGTGTTTTATTGATGAGGAAACAAAGCTCAGAGAGATTTAGTGACTGGTCCAATTTTTCACATTAGAAAGTAGCAGAGTTGAGCCTCCAGCCCTAACATATCTGATTCCAAAACCCATTGCAGTTGGTCCCTGACAAGTGCATACCCATTATAGACACATAAAATGTATCATAACGACTTGAGCACGCCATGTGGTCTTTTTGGATATATGCACTGTTTGTATTATATGAAAAAGGTCTCTTCTTTTTTTGTTTTTAATATTTTTATTTATTTCTAGGAGAGAAAGAGAGAGAGACAGCGTGAGCAGGGGAGGGTCAGAGAGAGAGGGAGATACAGACTCTGAAATAGGCTCCAGGCTCTGAGCTGGCAGTCAACACAGAGCCTGACGCGGGGCTTGAACCCACGAACCCCGAGATCATGACCTGAGCCGAAGCCGGATGCTTAACTGACTAAGCCACCCAGGTGCCCCAGTCTCTTCTTGATTCTTACTCTGACCTCTAAGGTACTTCAGGAAGTAACAGGGCAGGCATTAATGCTCCATTGAATAATTGTGAAGAAACTGAGGCTGCGAGCAACGACCCAAGTTTTCATCAAAGTTTAAACAGAGTTTACTTTTCTTGTAGGACAAAAACTCTGAGGGTGGCCAGACTTCCAGATGGTGTAGTTCTTACACCGTCCTCAACAAATACCTTCTATCTCATGGTCTGTTCTGGTTATTCATTGGTACATGACAAATAACCGCCAAACAATAATCCTTTTATTATTTTCTAAAATTGTGCAGATCTGAAAGTTGGCCAGGGCTCAGTTGGGTGATCTTTCTGATCCATGGGCATCGACTAGTCACTTGGTAATGTTCAGCTGATGGTTGGACTCATCTGGAGGATCAAGATGGTTTTACTGGAAAGACCACAATGCTGTGCTCAGCTGGGACCCTATTCCTTTCCATGAAGTGTCAGAGCTTCTCTGGATGGTCTCTCCAGCAGAGTGGTTTGACCTTTTCCATGGCAGCCATGGGTCCAAGAGACCATGGCAGAAGCCCCAGTGTTCTTAAGGGCAAGGTCCAGAACTGGCAGAGCATCATGTCCACTATACTCTGTTGGTTCAATAGATCACAGGCCAGCCCAGATTTCAGAGGAGAGGAAGTAGACTCTTCCAAAGAAATGCTTCCTCTTGAAGGAAGGAAGAAGGACCAAAGAATCAGTAGTCATCTTTAATTCATCGCATGGTTCAAGATGGCTGTTTGAGATCCTGTCATCACATTTCAAATCCCAGCCAGCAAAGAGTAAGGTATATACCTTCCATTTTAAGACATTTTCTAGAAGCCACACAAAACCATTTCTCGTTGGTAAGAACTCAAGGGACAATAGCGAGACACGTACTTAATGGACATGTTTGCTTCCATTATTGTCCCTCCTGCCACATCTTCCACACTGTCACCAAAATAACCTTTCCTTTTTAATTACCTTTTTTTATGTTCCTAAAAGGTACATCTTTTAATCATTCCCATGCCAACAGCAAGTTCTGAAGTTTTTTTGTGTGTGGAGGGACCAGGGGATTTTAATGCCTAAAATAACAATAAAAGCATAGGCACTTTACCAAGCACCATAGGAACATATCTTACTCTGTCCTCACAGCAACCCAATGAGAAGGGATCATATATGAGGAAACAGAAGCCCGGAGAGGCTACGTGGCTTGCCCCGGGCCACACAGTGAATAGGTAAAAGGTGGAGATTCAGATTCTTGTCTGTCCGATTCCAGGGTTGTGCTGAGGCACCCACACGTGGACCTGCCAGGACCATTTACTGGAAATGACCCTGGGTCACAGGCAAGGCCCATGCTTGGAGTGTAAGTGCCAGAAGAGGTGAACTTGAGCCATGAGCCTGCAGATGCCCCCTCCTTCCTGGGAGCCTTTGGTTGGGGGTCAGCAGGTATATCTCATTAAATTAAGCTGGCACCATAAATTCATGTCATCCCACTTCCTTTACAGTGGTCAGGATACAGATCCGGGGACTTCCTGGCCTCTGCCGGCCCAGTGCAATGAGGCGCCTCCCAGCTCTGAAGTTCTCTATTCTATCCCCAGGTTCTTCTTGCCTTAACTTTACCCACTTCCAGAACATCCAGTGACTCCCAAATCCCTTTGGCTTCAGTTTTGCCCTGCAGGGCACGGGAAGGATGTAGGAAGGGAAAGGGACAGACAAACCTGGGTTCAAATCCCGATTCCATCCTTTTTGTGAGTCTCAGTTTTTGCATCTGTTAAATGGGAGGAATAATCCCTGCTCTGCTGACTGATGGAGGTGTTGAGGACCACATAGGACAGCGATAGGAATGGCCTTTGCAGATCAGAGCTGGTGAGACATGCAGAACGCACTCTAGCAGTTTGCATTGTCTCCTTGGAGGGTGGGGAGAGCTGGGGTGGGGGTGGGGGCCGTTTCAGGCAGAGTGCTGCCCCTTGCGGGGGGCTCCTACCCACAGCCTCACAGAGGAAGTGGCCCACAGTAGGCAATTACACATAGGTGCCAGGTCAGGAGACATGGTGATTCAGAACAATGGTTCTGGATCAATGGCGGTTCAAACCTTGGTTGCAATCTTGGCTCCACCCCTCACTAGCTGTGGGACCCTTGGACAACTCACATAACTCCTCTGTATCTCCATTTTCACACCTATAAGGTGGGATTAAAAAGACAGCCTTTTGCATTGGCATTTTGTGAAGAATCGACTGAGAACGTGCCTTTAAGACACTTAAGTGCGGAAGAACGGTCCAACCAGTAGTAATGACAACAGTGATTACATTTTTAATTACACTTTTGAATGCAACCCTAATTAAATAAGTCCTGTAAGTGTTTCATTGACTAGCTTAGTACTCCTCACCACAACCCTAAGACGTAGTTAACAATATTATTTCCCATTTAAAGACGGGGAGATGGAGGCGCCGTTAGGTTGAAAGCTGCTCAAGGTCACCATAAGTGGTAGGGGCACGATTTAAACTTGACCCAAACTGTCTGATCCAGAGTCCACCGTAATCAATACGCCAGGCTGCCATCACTTCTACCCTCATTGCTACTGCGGCTCTTATATTCGGTACCCGCATTCGTAACTGTCCCAACAGCTGATTGGAGCAGGAAAAGTCACCTGACCCAAAGACTGCCAAGAGATAGGCTAGACAGCAGCCAATGATATAGCTGGGAGCAAAAGCTCCACCCAACAGAACTGAGTGTGGTTAAACTAAACCAATCAGCACCAATCAGGGCTGCCAGTTTGGGTTTGGGTCAAAAAGAGTTGGGTCAAATGCATAAAAGCTAGAAGACCTGGTGGGTTGGATGATGCAAAGACAGTATGAAGGCGCAGGGTTAAGGCGGAAGCCCACACCTCGGGAGAGAGGAGGAAGAGGGGTGGAGACCGGCAGATCCCTGCTGCCTAGGCCATGCGCAGCTCAGTCCCCAGAGCGCTGGGTCCTGAATGGCCTCCCCAGGGCTAAACTACATTCTGTGAGGCATGTTCAGAATTCTTGCCTTTCAGTCCCTGCACCAAATTTTACACCAACCCCCATAGCTCCGGTTAACCTGAGAGCTTCTGTGCTTTTCATCCTCAGTGAGACTGTTTTCAGCCTTCATCTTTAACCTTAGGATAAATGCTAACAATGGGAAGTGGCAAATGGAGAGGGGCAGTAACCCCCTCCGTGTAAGTCCCAGGCCTGACTCTGGCCCGAAGAGGACAGAAGACACAGCCTGGCCTTGTTCCCGGCACACAAGAAGCCCAGGTCTGTTTTTGGTCCACTTCCTTATCTACGATCAGGCTATCACACACCAATTGGGTGGGGGTGGGGGTCACCGGGGCAGGCCTCTCCCCTGCACCCCAGGTTCAAATGTCCATATGCACTTTGTGTTGCCCACATATCTCAATTTTAATCTGTTCCAAACAGAACTTCCCACCATGCCTCCCCAAACCATCCCTCCTGCAGAATTTCCATTTCCAGAAATGCCAAACTTCCACTTCTAGTTGCTGAGATTAAACATCTTGGCGTCATCCCTGACCCCTTGCCTGGTCTCATACTCCAACATTCCCTCGGCCAACAAATCCCCGTGGGCTCTACTTTGAGAACGTTTCCAGAGGCGGATCACCTCTGGCCACGCCCCCCTCCCCGGGTGACCACCGTGGTCTGGGCCACCATCCTCTGTTTCTTGGAATGAATAGAGTGGCCTTCTCCAGTGTCTGTCCTCACTTTTCACTTTCTACAATCATTCTGCACTTGGCAGCCAGAGTCTTCCCAGTAAAACCAAAGCCAGATCTTCCAAGCCCTTTGCACAAGACCCACCAATTACTCCTCCTCTCACTTGGGAAAAACGAAGATCTTTACAAGCCTTCAAGGTCTTACATTCTGGCCTCACCAGTTTTCCATACCTGTCTCCCTGACATCAGCCCTGTCTCCCACCCTCCCTCTGCTCCGGCCACAGAAAGTACTCACTGTTCTTGAAAGGAATGTTCCCACCACTGGGCCTTTGCATGTGCTCTTCCTTCTGCCTCAAATGCTCCTCCCTCATGGCTCCTCCCTCACGTTCTTTGAGTCACGTTGGCAGAGAGACCTTTCCTGGGCATCTTACTAACGATTGCCACCCACCCTCGTCTACTTCCCTGCTTTATTTTTTTCTGTAGCACGAATGCCACATGTCACAATCTGACTTGCTATCCATTGTACTTACTATTTGCCATCCACCTCCTGCACTTGACTGTGTGAGCTGCGTGTAAGGAAGAGCTATCATCTACCACATTTATCATTGTGAACCCACAACTTAGACACGACACTTGGCATGAAGCAGGGGCTCCGTGAATCTGTCGAAAGAACAAAGGAACACACAAAGGAAGACTTTCTGGAGACATCCTGGCCCAGTTGTCACCCTCTGGGTGTTCCCAGACTGGTCACTCACCTCCTTGATCCTTTTAGGGGTAAGCCCCAAGGCCCTATCCTGAAACAAGAGAACCAAGGCGACAAGTCAAGGAGGGATTAGTACAAATAACTGGCAATTTCTTTTTAAATATAACTTTTTTCCCCCCTTAATACAAAAGTCCTGTGTCCCAGCTGTTGGCTCTCCTGTCAAATCACGTTCCACCCCAAGAACTCGGCGCTGGAGTTCTGTGTTCTAGCCAAGGATCTGCTGTCACGGAATCACTGATGAGCAGTGTGGGCTTTCTAGGAGGTTCCCGGGGAAGCCGGGGCACACCACTTCCCTGCAGCAGACACCTTAAACCCCCAGCCACAGGAGGGACTCAATGTTGCTGACTGATGAGGCTGGTAGCAGGTAATGGGGCCATTGTACGATTTCTCTCCACTTTTCTGTAGTTTGAAAAGTTTCTTTAAAAAATCAAAAACAAAAACAAAAAGCAGAGTGTTTTCTCTGAAGCTCCTTTTCCCTGACACATCCCCAGAGGACTTCCTCTCGCCCTTCCCTCTCCACCACCACCACCCACAACTTCTCTCTTCCCCTCCCCTCTGGTTTGACAAGACATCAGTTCAGCTCCACTTACCAGCTGCCTATTGGCATACTGGAGTCATCTGAGGACACTTAGAAACCTTTGATGCCTTCTTGTCTCCCCACTTCCTAAGATTTGGAACCACATGGTCTGTTGTGGGGGTGCTGGGCACTGGGTGTAGTAAATGGTCCCCAGGCAATTCTGGCATTTTCTCGACTTGAGCCACCATCTTGTCAAGCAAGACCAATCCCTGATTTTTTAAATTTAATTTAATTTATTAATTTATTTTTTTTGCTGCCCCCAGGAGCCTCCTGTTAACAGGGGCCAGCTTGCTTGTAGCGACACCTTTGCTTACCAGAGCCCATCCCTGGGGTCCCACCACAAGTGATTTAAAGAGTTATTCCTTTCAAAAGCAGACGATTACTTCATTCACCACCAGGGTGCCTGGTGGATGGCGTTCTTTCCAATACCTTATACAACATGGGTTCACTGTCATCATTTGAAAAGCCCAGAGAAGTACACAGGAGCCAACCACAGCTCCACTTTGGCCCAGTAATTCCTGAACAGAAAAGATCCGTTGTCACCGAGTCAACTTTAAGGGAACAGCTTAAAAACACATTCAAAGGGCCCTGATGATAATGAGTATGCTAATATGATTTCCATTGGGTGCCCATGTTACCTCCAAAAATGCTGTCTGACCTTCCTCATGGATTCAAAGCTTCCACTGAAGTCAACGGGGGATTTGGGTTAAAATAACATCAAAGTTTTTACTTAAATGGACGAAACTGGGGAGTTGTGAATTAAGGGTGAGTTTCACATTGGCCCTGACACTGCTGACCTTGAGGGGGAAATGCATGTCCTGGTAGGTGGAGCTTCTGGCCAAGCAGCTGTTGCTTTTGGGTGGGTCGAATCAGCAAGCATTTAAATGGGGGTCCCTTCTACATGACCAATGAACTCAGGAGCCCTGGGTTCAACTCACAGCTCTCTATTTGTTAGTCAAACGACCTTAAGCAAGGCAAATCACTTCTTTGGTCGAGCCTCAATGTCCCCATCTGTAAAATGGCACAGATGAAACATACTTTGCAGAATTGCTTGTGAGATTAAAGAAGTATGTATGCAGGAGGAATCGGGAAAGTGGAAGACATCTTGGAGGCCTCCACCTTCCCACCCAATTGGAGGCACAGCGGCGTGGAAGGAGCCCAGCCTCCCACCTCCCAGCCCTTCCTTCCTTCACTTGGTGTATATTTGTGAGCTGCTTCCTGGGTACCTGGCACTGTTTGGGTGGTGGGAGTCAGCTATGAACAAAACAGATGAACTCTTGCTCTCATTGGAGCCTCCATTCCAAAGGGGGAGGAGAGAGATGCCAAACACAGGAGCATAAATAATGCATAAGGGGTGACAAGCGCTATGAAGAAGGGAAGGAAAATTCCCTAGGAAAGGGACAGAGCTTTAGAATCAGATTGACCCAAACTCAAATCCCAACTCACCCTTTGCCGGCTGTGTAACTCTTGAGAGAGTAATTTTATCTCCCTGAGAATCTTTTTATATGTTCAGTGAGATCCATTGATCATTCATCCACCCATTGAACAAATATTTATAGGATTCTGTCTTGAGTCAGGCATTCTTCTGTATGTTGGAGAGCTGGCAATGAATAAAACAGACAAAAATCCTTGCCCTTGGGAAGCTTAAAGTCTAGAGGAGAGAAACAGACACAGGATGTATATATGATGATGAAGGAAAAGGAAAAGGAAGCAAGTAAGGTAAGGGGCTGGAGAATGATGGAGAAGGGTGCCTTTTGTGTAGGCTAGTCAGGGAAGGACTCTGTGGGGAGGCAACATTTTATTGAGAGGCCTGAAGGTCTTGGGGGAATTAGCCCTGGGGGCCTCTGAAAGAAGAGTGTTTCCAGCCAGGGGAGAAAGCAAGCACAAAGGTCCTGAGGCAGGACTGAGCATGACTGTTGGATCAGAGGGGCAGAGTCAAGGTATGTGTGGCACTTGGCACAGAGCCTGGCTCCTGAGTTAGAGTTCAACAGATCATGGTTATCCTTTGTGCCCCTTTCTTAAAAACTGGGGGACAAATAAGTCACTTGCCATTCTCTTAAACGTTCTTGGGGCCCCGCAGATTGGTGACCTTCTCATCTGCTTTTCTTCTCTTGATCTCTGAGTGAGAACCAGCAGATCACACTCCTCGTGCCTGCCTCTGTCTCTAGTCCCAGCCAACAGGAATGGTGGCCGTGTGGTAGTGGGGCTGGGGGGAGGGGTGTGCGTAATGAATGATGGCCATTAAATAATAATGGCCGCATCTTGAATTTCTTTCCTCTCTGCAAATTAGGCGCCCTGGAAACGCGGTGCCCGTCGCCAAGATGTGCCTCCATCTGGGGTGGAAGGCAACATCTGCTAAACAGCTGCATCTTGTTTAAGGGCTGGTACTTAATTAAATTACTCCACTCGGTAGGGGCGGGAGTTGAGCAGGAAGTCACAGGCGTGTGTCCCACCCCTCCCCAAACTGGCCCAGACCCCTTTCCCGTGGTGTCCCTCCACACACCTGTTTGTTGATGCCACCAACCTGGACAGCCACATCTTCACAGGACTCCACACTCACCCATGCTACCTCCTTACCCTGACTCAAGACACCCCTGCTGCCTGTCCAGCTCCTCAGTGACCTTCCAACATCTCAGACATCAACATCTCCATGAGGCCTTTTCCAATGTCCCAGGCTCAGTGAACCACCTCCCTTGAGCTCGCGGGGTACCTTATACTGGCGCATTTGTACCGTTACATTGCAGTGTCATGGATGGACCTGCCATTCTATGAGCTCTTTGTGGTTGGAAACCACATTTAATTCATCCTTATAATCCCAGCATCGTGCTTGACTCCCCATAGACACTTAATAAGTGTTTGGTTAATAAGTGGTTGGAGGAAGGGAGGGCAGAATGAAGGGACAGGTGAACAGATGGATCCACTGTTACCATGTAGATCCAAGCCGCCACCACTTCTTATATGGCAGTCTCCTACTGGCCCTCCAGCTTCTGCTCATGCTCCCAATGGTCTATTGTACTTAGACCACCCAGGATCTTTTAATATGGAATTACATTACGTCACTCACTGCTTAAAACCTTCCAGTAGCCTCCACGTTCCCAACCCTAGCCTACAAACCCCTGTAGGATCCAGCTCCTTCCTGCCCTTCTGATCTCATCTCATTTTCCTGACCTCCAACTGCTTTGGGAACCAGCCAAGCTCTCTCACCTCAGACCCTTTGAATCTGCTGTTCTGTCTACCTGGGACTGTTCCCCCGGCTGTGAACTTGGCATCCTATTAGTCTTCAGGTGGGGCTTTAATGTTATCTCCCCAGAGAGGCCTCTCTTCATCCTCCTCGTCAAAATATCCACCATCTTGATCCCCAAAGCCAAAGGGGCCAGAGCAAGACAACGAGAGCGTTGGCTGCTGGTACAGACCTGCCCCACCCCGAGGCCCGCCACCAGCCACCCCTGCACCCAGGGACTCATTCCTCCTCTCCATCAACTGATGATCCCTCATGAATGGGCTTGTCTGGAACTGCTGCAATTAAACCATCGGAGCAACATTGGACCATTTGTTTACTATGGCACTTAGAGCTGGAATGGCTTGTTGTTTTGACGGTTTCTATTTTCAGCTCCATTTCCTGGGGGTAGCGGGGAGAGGGTAGGCAATGAATCCTGGTCTATTCAAGCAAAAAGATGCTTCAGTGAATCCTAACATTTCAGAATCACAAAATTCTAGAATCATTTTCATGGAATGTGAGAACAGTAAAAACGTGTAATTTTAGCGAGAGGTTCTTAGAGTCGTGGAATTCTAGAATCTTATACAACACCGATTAGTATCTTCGTGTCAAACCAGTTTAGCCTCAAAGCCTCAGAGGGGTGGGCTCTTAGAGATTCTCCCACTTTGCCGGGGTCTCTGCTCCAGTGTCTCGCCCAGGAAGACCTCCTCCAATGACCTTACCTACGAGGTGCGCCCACACCCACGCTCTGTCATTCTCTATTGTTTTACCCTGCTTCATATTTCTTCATGGCACGGCTCACCACCTGACATCTGATGTAGTTCTCTCTGCTTATTTGCTTATTGTCTATCTCCCACACACGTTGGATTGAGGTCAGGAACTCTGTTTTGTTCGCAGCCTAGCAAGTACTTTGAAAATAGTGGCTGACATGCAGTAAAGATTAAAAAAAAAAAAGAGTCTATTCATCCAACAAATATTTATCGAGTGCCCACTTTGTGCTGGCCTCTCGGAGATAATCATGTTCCGGGAGGGAAGGTAGGTCTGTTTGCAAGCCAAATCCAATTGGTAGGAGACACCCAGAGAGAGCCCGGCATTGAAAAGGATTCTCGGGGCTCATCCAAGCTCCATGGGGGAGGGCGATCGATCGGCAATGTCTGGCACAGACCCAGCAATAGAGAGAGGCAGCCGTGTCCCTGCCCGCGATGGGCTCTTATCTTAAGCTTACGCTTAACAAACAGAAGCTCAGAAGGGGGTGGGAAGGCGCTGAGCAAGCTCCCCCCCACCCCCACCCCACGCCCCACGCCAGGCTGGTTCCTGGGCCCGAGTCTCTCGGGGGCACAGGTTGAATGCCCTGCCCCCTCACCTGGCCTTTGGGCTTTCCCTCCGCTCAGGCCTTCCCAGGAGTGAGGGGCTGCTAGAGTGCCTGGCCTTGAACCCCAGCCTGGAAACCCAATTCTGGAACACCGCCTGAACACACAAGCCAGTTATTTTTAAAAATCCAAAAAGAAAAGGAAGAAAGAGCAAACTCACTGCTTCGGTCTGTGCACCAGCCCCAGCTGAGAGAATAGAGGCTTGAAAGGAACAAAGGGTTTCCTCAAACGCAGCAGATCAAGGGCTTGGCTTATGTGGTAACCGGTGACCGACCACCGCGCTTTGTGACGGAGGCTTCAGAAGGCCGCGGGCCTCGGTTCCTGCTGCAGTCTGTGGGGGAAGGGGAGCAGGGAACACCCTCCCCACCCCCACCCCACCCCAGGTCAGGCTGCTTACATGATGGGCTCTGAGTGTCGGTGTCTCAAAGGCCCATTAGGAGCCTGTCACCTGCTACTCTTGGTCAGATGGGCCACACAGGGAGCGGTGGGCCAGTGCACGTCCCTCCTTAGCACATCTCCTTCCAGGGAGGTGGAGCCAGTTAGGTGAGTCCAAATGCCCTTGCCTCTTATACCCACCAGGGCTGCCTGGGAAAGCCTTTTCAGACTCTCTCCCAGCCACTCTAACTTCCTGTTCCCTTCCCTCCATAGATTTCCCCTTTCGAGGTGCCTGCAGGGGGAGGGGCTTTACACGTAGGTCCCTGGGGTCAGCACTGACTGGTGAGGTCTGAGGTCGGAGGACTGTAATGGAGCCTCAGACTCCAACATGGATGGCGTCCACCCATCCCTGTGAGGTAGCGATCCAGGCGCTGTGCCAAGGCCTTTACAGGCAGGTGTTCACGCAGGCGACACGACAGCCCTGCCATTAGGCATCACCGTCCCCCACCATGCAGATGAGAAAACCAAGGCTCCATAGACCAAGTGACGTGCCCAAGGTGACATGGCGGTGACTGGCAGAGCTGATGTTTGAACTCAGGTCCACCTGTCTCCTCAGCCAGGCTCCTGTTGACCTCTGCCCTCTGCCCCCACCCCATCCCGGGTGTCAAAGGTCGGCAATGTTTAACCGGAGTCATGGGACTGAAGCAGGTGCCAGAGGTGAGGTGAGGTGAGGTGAGGTGAGGACCTTCCCTCCATCAGGCGCCATCTTGCACACGAGCCACGCGTTTGTCCCCAGCACCAGCTGGCCTTCAGTCTGAGGGTGGCACAGGCCCATCCAGTCTCCTTGTTACCTCCACACACACACGGTCGTGTGTCACCGTCTCCCTGTGTCTCTCTCTCACGGCTCTTTCCTACCCCACCCGTCCGTCAGCGTCGACTCCATTCTGTGGGCCTCCGGCCTCAAGGCCTCGTCCAACCCCCCCAGTGTCCCGGCTCCCCTGTCTCCCTCTTCTCCCGCTACGTCTGTGCGCTGCTTTCTGTCTGCATATTCTGTGTCCTCCCTCATCCGCCACCCGAGCTCCGAGCTCTGTGTCTCTCTCAGCAGCCTACCTCTGTAGGGGTCCCAGAGCTCCCCAGAGCTCTTTCTCTCCCTCATCCCTGTCTCTCCCTCCCTCCCTCCTCTCTCTGTCTCTGTCTGCTTCCATCTCTGCAGCCTCCCTCCGCTCCTCCCCCACCCCCAACCCGAGCCTACTCCTTCTCTCACACCCTTCATGCTGACGTGTAATATTCCAGTCAAGCCCAGTTTAGTTGTAGGGGTCAAGGAGGGATTGGTCAGGGACACTCCAAAAGGTGGATTTGGGGGCAGGGTCATGCAAAAGGGAACAGAGCCAGCCTTCTTTTCTTCCTCGGAAATGACTGGCTGCTTTCCTGGGAGGCAGACAAGAAAGTCCCTGAATAGGGATTTAAAGCACTAAGCTCTGATTCCTTCTTTTTAATATTTATAAAGAGAGAAAGGGGATAATTTCAGGAAGATCATTTCAAGGCGAAAACCCACATATTTTCAATAGAATTATTCCAAAAGCCCCTTTCCGGCTCATTGGAGTGTATAATTTTGTAAGTTAAAGACACGAGGCCTGGTTTCCAAGTTCCCTAAAATGACGCAGCTAAGTGAGGGCCAGAAAGGAAGTGTAAGATGAGAAGGGGGATGGCAGCAAAGGAGAAGGACAGGCTTGTTCCAGGGCCAGATGAGCCACACGTGGGCCAAAGGACAGGAGCCCACGTCTTGCCTGACCCTCTGTCCTCGGCCCGTGTTCCTCAACAAGCCTGCCAAACTTCAGGTATAACCATTGTCAAGTACTGGCCCCCAGTCTTGAGGCCCCTCCCTCAGTCCAGACCCACAGAACCAACTGCCTTGGGCTGAGGGCTCTTAGGCCCAGGGCTGCCACTGTCTTCCTTCCTACATCTCTGCTGTCTTGTCTTTCCTCTCAGCCATCCAGGAGTCCTCCATGGGTCCTCCCTCACCCCTACCACCTCTAGGTGGTGGTCAAGCCTGTTGACCACCCCCTACCTCTGGAGTCTCCTTCCATCCACACTCTCATTGGCTAAGCTTGGGCCTCAGCATCCCTGGCCTTGACCACCAACCTGGGCCCGGGCAGGGGTCAGGTCTATGGGCCTGTGTACAGGCAGACAGAGCTGCCTCCCTGAAGCCCAGCTCTAAGGACAGTCCTCTCATCCTCAGGAATTGTCACAGCCCCCACCCTCTCCAGAATGCAGGCAAATCCTCCCACCCCTGCATCCGTGATCTAGCTACAACCCAGCAACTTGATTTCCTCATGCTCACGCTCCCACCACAAACTCTTCATTGCACTGTGGCTCAAATGAGCCACACTTTTGTGTCTACCCAAAAGGAATGAGAAACATTTTTTTTTTTTTTTTTTTTTTTTATTTCTAGGATAGAGAGAGACAGCGTGAACAGGGGAGGGTCAGAGAGAGAGGGAGACACAGACTCTGAAACAGGCTCCAGGCTCTGAGCTGGCAGTCAGCACAGAGCCCGACGCGGGGCTCGAACCCACAAACCACGAGATCATGACCTAAGCGAAAGCCAGACGCTTAACCGACTAAGCCACCCAGGCGCCCCGAGAAACATTTTCTTACGTCCAAGCCTTGGATGAGTCTCCTCCCTCCCCCCGGAAGGCCACCCTGCTGTCTTCCCATGTGTAGCTCCAACCCACTCTCAAGGTTCATCTCAAATGGCACCCATCTGGAAGGCATAGATGTAATTGCTCTTTGTCCTTCTTCATGCAGTTTCCTTTGCTTTCTCTTTGACCCTTGACATTTCACTTTGACCATGAGATGGGCTGTGAGGTTTGAGAGCAGGTGAACTCGGGCTCAGACATTTCCCCAAACCAAACCATGCTGGATTCTATGGTTCTGATAGGTTCCTCAAAATTGTTGGCATGGTACACTGCTGATAGTGACAGCGGTCATTGCAAACATCAAGTACTGAGTACTTACTGTAAGCCAGACACCTACTGAGTGCTTGGTACATGGGCTCTCACGTAGTTGGCGATGACCCAATGTTATGGGGCTCTTATCACCTCAGTGATACACACGAGGAAACTGAGGCTGGGAATCGGAGGATCTGGACTCTGGCCGGGCCAGCCCAACTCTGGAATCTTTGTGTTTAACCTCAGACACACTGAAAATCCTGACACCTCAGTACCAGCAGGAACTAAGCGATGTGGTGCCTGACTCAGCCCCACTGAAGAAGGCCTACTCACTGTGAGGCCAAAGCCACATCCTCTCCCTTGGGCCCTCGCTTCCCCATCTTCTCGATGGTCAAGTTCCTGTTTGAAGAGCATGGGCCTTTCAATTGCCAGCTCTCCAAACCTCAGGGGTCACAGCTTGCCTTCTTTTCCCTGGAGAAAGACACAGCTGGGAGAGATGGAGCAGAGAACTTCAAAAGAAGCCCATGGAGGCCAAAGCAGCCCCCTTCCACCTCTTGCCCCAGCAGCAGACGGGTTTTGCTTGGCCAGGTCTAGTCCCTGGTGCACCTGTGAAAGCCCTCAGAAAGCTGCCATGGTGACTCCTCCCTAGGGCTGACTCCTAATTTGTAGACTCTGGCTTCATTTCTCACCAGGGTGTCTATACCAGCCTCCTCACTGGTCTCTCTGCTTCTACTCTAGGCCTTACCTGCACAGCAGCCTTGTCTCATTTTGAACAAAAAATGTAAAGTCTTTCTAGTTCTTAAAGCCCTCCGTGGGTTTCCATTACAATTACAGTAAAGCCCAAACTGATCTTCCAGGCTCCCAGGCCCTGTCTTCTCTGGCCCCCCAGGACTCCCTGGGCTTCAGGCACATGAGCCTTCTAACAGTGCCCAGACCACCCAGGTTCTTTCCTATGTTGAGGCCTTTGTTCTTGGGATTTTCCTAGTTCCTTTCTTGAATTCTTCCTTCCCCTTCTTCATTTCGAAAACCATCCCTTCCCGAAGGCCTTTCCTGATTCCAGTTATCCATCGTATCTTCTGCCCTGTGCACATTCACACTATGCGGTTCTTATTGTGTATTGTGCAGTTCAGTAGTTGGGCATCTCTAGTGTATTGTCCATCAGAGTCAGCAAGATGGCAACTTGGGAAGCTCTAAGCCCTTGTCCTTCTCAGGGAACCATCAAAAACCAAAACTAGGGGCTCCTGAGTGGCTCAGTTGGTTAAGCGTCCGACTTTGGCTCAGGTCATGATCTCACGGTTCGTGGGTTTGAGCCCTGCGTCAGGCTCTGTGCTGACAGCTAGCTCAGAGCCTGGAGCCTGTTTCAGATTCTGTATCTCCTTCTCTCTCTGATGCTCCCCTTCTCATGCTCTCTCTCTCTCTCTTTCAGAAATAAATTTTAAAAAAAACATTCAAAAAATTAAAAACAAAAACAAAAATCTAGAAACTGGGGTGAACCAATAATAAAGCGCTGGAAAATAGTCAAAGGCTTACAGCAACCAAGTGACTATCCAGTCAAGAAAAGGGCTCTCTCCAAACAGGGGGAAAGGTTCCGTGGCAGTTACTCTGTCTCTTGTCCCTTCCTCTTCCTGGAAAAGCAGTGTTTTTGGTCTGGATAAGGCAGCAGCCTAGTCCCCGATTGCCTCCCTCAAACCAGACTTTGGGAAGCAGACCTTATTTGCAACATTCTAATGCGGTGAGTGCTTCTTGAAGGGCTGGTAACTGTTTCATCCAACTTGGATCTCAGGCAGGGAGAAGCAGCAGGCATTGCTCATGAAAACTTCGGGAGACTATAGACCCACAGATGCCTGGGTCCATAGATGGTCTATGGCATGTGCTTACCCTTGAGATCGTGCCCCAGACCTTTTGATTGGATGTTCACTTGGTCACTATGAAACTCTGACTGTTTTCCAGAGCCCCTATATTAGTTCAGTGCAGTTTCGGGTTTTTATTTTTGTTTTGTTTTGATGTTTCTATGGGAGGGATGAGAGCTTGGAGCTCCTAGTCTGCCATCTTGCTGCCTATGATGGTGAGCAATGCATTTGAGCAGGCTGAAGGAAGAATCTGTGAACTTGAAGATAGGACAATGGAAATTATTGAGTCTCTAGCATGGAAAGAAAACAAAAGAATGAAGAAAAGTGAACAGAGCCTAAAAGACTGTGGACACCATTAAAGGAGCAATATATGTGTTATGAGAATACCATAGGAAGAGGAAAAGAAAGGGGCAGAGAGGTTATTTGAAGAAATCATGGCTAAAACGTACCAAATTTGATGAAATATATGTATCTACAAATCCAAGAAGCTGAACTAACCCCCTAGTAGCATATACTCTGATCCACACTGAGGTGCATTGTAATAAAACTGTAATAAGCCAAAATCTTGAAAGCAGTATGAGAGACATGACTCATCACATACAAGGGATCCTTGGATATGATTATCAGCCTGTTTCTCAGCAGAAATTTTGGAGGCTAGCAGACAGTGAAGGGATACACTTATTGTGTTAAAAAAACAAAACAAACAAACAAAAAACAGGTTTCAACCAAGAGTTTTATATCAAAAAGGAAAAAATCTATATTCAGCAAAGCTGTCCTTCAGAAATAAGGGAGAAATCAAGCTATCTCAAGATAAACAGAAGTTGAGGGAGTTTGTTACCATGAGATCTGCCCTACAAGTTTTTCTAAGGGGAGTCCCTCAGGTTGAAATAAAAAGATCCTACAGCTCAAAGCTATATGAAGCAAAGACCTTTAGGAAAGGTAAATAGTTGGGCAAATATAAAGCAAATATCATATTATTGTAATTTTGGTTTGTGATTCCATTTTCAAAATTTTCTATAAGGTTTAAAAAGCACACAAATAAAATTCTTATAAATCTATGTGAGTGGGCAGGCAATGTATAAAGATGTAATTTGTGACATCAATACCATAGCTGTATTGGAATAGATTTTCTGTATGCAACTGAAATTAAGTTGGTGTCAATTCAAATTAAATTGTTATAACTTTAAGATGTTCTACATAATCCCTGTGATAACCATTAGCAGATTTATATTTAATATGTATTTCTATAGATATCATAAATATCTTTAGAATATACACAAAAGGAAATGAGAAGGGAATCAAAACATGTCACTACAAAAAAATCAACTGAACCTCAAATAATGGAGAAAATGAACATAAAGGCTATATGAAAGGCTATATACAGAAAACAATAAAACGACAAAAGTAAGTTCTTCCTTCGCAATAATTACTTTAAATAAAAATGGATTAAACTCTCCAGTCAAGGAGCATAAATTGACAGAGTGGATTGAAAAAAAAAAAGGGAGTTCCTGGGTGGCTCAGTAGGTTAAGCGTCCAACTTTGGGCAGGTCATGATCTTATATTCTTGGGTTTGAGCCCTGCATCAGGCTCTGTGATGACAGAGCCAGCAGAGCCTGGAGCCTCTCTCTGTTCCTCCCGTGCTCATACTCTATCTCTCTCTGTCTCTCTCTCAAAAATAAATAAACATTAATAATTTTTTAAATAAAGAAATATATCCTAGACTGCTTACAATAAACTCACATTGGATCCAAAAACCCAAATGGGTCAAAAAGTGAATGGATAGAAAAACATACACCATTTAAGTAGTAACCAAAAAGAGGGCTGGGGAAGCTGTACTAATATCAGACAAAATAGATGTTAGGCCAAACACTGTTACAAGAGACAAAGAAGGGCATTATATATTGATTAAAATGTCGACTCAACAAGAAAATATAACAATAATAAATGTATGTGTGCCAAACAGCAGGGTTCTAATGCCTTGTCTGTTATGCACCCTGAATGTTAGTTCCATGCAAGCAAGAACTGCATTTGCGTTGCTCACTGCTTTACTCCAGTGCCGGGCACTATGCCTGGCCCTCATCTGTCATCTGTCCCATTCTCACTGCTTCTGTATCAGCAGAAAAGCAGGCCAAGTAGGATCTGGGAATTGTCACCAACTCTCAGGCAGAGGTGTTGGCCACTGACTGTCCTTAGCTTTCCCAGTTCCCTCCTCCAAGCCCCCTACCCCCCCACCCCCAGGAATCTCAGATCCTTTTTTCCACCAGCTTTGGGCCCATCATGAAGGTGAAAAGGAAGGTGTTTAGAAATTGTGGGCAACTTGAATCTCCCCAGCCAAGCACTTCCAGAAGCCAAGGACTTGTGGCTGCACAGCAAAAATTCCAAGGGCCCGAGGGAGGGTGCACCATTGGAGGTCACCCAGTCTGACTGGTTTATGGTATCTATGAAGACACTGAGGCCCAGAGAAGGCAGGGGATGAGCCAAAGGTCATACACTGAGCTCATGTCCTAATGGCAGAGCTGACAGCCATACTGTCTGCTGACTGCTCACACAGGTTATTTCTGTAAGTTGCCCAGGGAACTGCCCCAGGGACTGCCCATAACATGACCAGTTCTCTAAATTACCCATTCCCTTCCCACTTTTCCTTTCACCCTTTCCTTTCTTCTCCCTTTCTGCAAGACATTCTCTCCATCCCCATACCACACAAGGCCACTGGTGGTCTTTTCTGGCTGTAAGAGTTATATTACCTTATTTGACCCCCAGGATGGCTCAAGAAAGAAGTGTCTTTTTGAGCCTCACTTTACAGATAAGATAAATAAAGCCATGTGATAGGAAGAGGTGAGCCAATGAATGTGGGGCATGACCTTGCCCAGTCTTTTGACTCCAGGTGTCAAGGTCCCCCTGTTTGCTTTATCAGATGACCTTGTAGGTATCAAGAGACTTGTTTCAGCAAAAACCATCAGGCTCACTTCCTAGGGAAGCCTTCTTCTAGGCCCTAGGACTCCTGGCTCCCTTTATCCTATGGATCCCCTCTTTGATCCCAGGATGACCATGGGTATGGGTGTCACTCTCCAGACGGGAGCATGCAGAGAGGTGGGTGTCCAGACTCCAGACCGGAGGCAAGGGCCAGGGTGTGGGGTGTGCCCAGATCTGGACAGCTGTGCCTTGATGGATACTGAGCTAAATGGTTTGCTGATATGATCTCAAGTTCATGCCCACCAGGCCCAATCAGCTTGAAGCCCTCACTCCCATTTTGCAGTGGAGGACACACGCTCAGAGGAGGAAGGGAGTACTTGCAGGAGTACTCGCAGCTAACAGCTGGTCTGTTGGACGTGTTCTTTCCCCTTCAGGGCCTTAGATCATGGGCCACAGGGTGTGTGAAAACCCTGGAACCGTAAGGAACAGAGTCTGCGTGAGCAGGTGGATTTCCCCAGGTCACCCTGGTGTCTTGTGATTTCTCTCAGGAGTAAGGAGCATCCAGGGTTGAGGTTGAGGAGGCCAGGATATTTGTGTTCAAATCACTTGTCCAAGGCCTCCTACTAAAGGTGCCTGACCCACACAGGGAAGGGGCAGAGTTATGAGGCGAGGCGGGTCTGACCAAGGCCTGGTAGGGGGAGGGAGGGCTCAGAACTCAGCAGTTCCTCCCTTCAGTCAGTGGGAGGGAACCCAGGACTGTGGTCATCGGTGGGGTCTGGAGAGGGCTGGAAGTAGTGGGGAGGGGGGAGTGTTTCTGTGCTTCACCCCAGGGTTGGAGAGGGATGGGACCCCTGTGCCTTCAGGAAAACAGTGAGCGGTTCGCTGGGGGCCCTTCGTTCTGGCTGCTGGGAGTTTCTCTCACCCTGATCATTTGATTCTCTTACTTTTCCTGTCAGTGAGGAAGCTGTTTACTCCCAGAAAGTCATTTATTCCCCGATAAGATCAACCTCATTGTTAACCAGAATTCTCACTTCCTGCTCGGGAGGAGGGAAAGGGTGAGATTCCAGCACTCAAATCCTCATAAACATTCAATGCGAGGGAGGCCCAAGAGAACGAACCCGTCCAACAGCTGATGTCTTAAAAGCGGGGAAACTGAGGCTCCAAGAGAGAAAAAGTAAGGGAAAGAGTCCCGTTGTCCCAGTTCAGCCTCTTGAGATTCCCAGGCTGGGGGTCACTCTGTCCCCCATCCAAGCACGCACGCATTCCACGAGCTGGCTTTGGATTTTACAGTGCAACGTGCCATCCTAGGACAATATGCTAGCGAAACATTGCGACACAATATTTTATTGTAAGGCTCTAATATGGTCTTATAACAGAACATTCACATATAACATTCTGCCACCGCTTAATATTCTAATTCAACATTTTAGGACAGTTCTAACCCACATTCTAATCAACGCTCCAAAGTAACACACCGACTCTAACACATAACATTACATAACATCTCGCTACAATATTAGAAGACATTGTAACACAACATTCTAATCTAAGCGGCTAAGATGGTATGACATTTCTATATTATATGAACACAATTCTAATGCAACGTTTTAGAATAACTTTCTAAGTTAATACTCTAATACTGAGGACTCCCAGATTCTAAGCCTCTGAATTCCACTGGATAAGGTGATACCCAGAGCCTCAGGCATGCCAGTCAGTGCTCACAGTCCCCCACATCTGACCGAGCCCAGCCTGTCTTTGATCTATGGAGGTCAGGGTGCTCCCCTGCTCTCGGGGCCCCCAAGACCCAGGTCAGACGGACTCAGCTTCCCAGCCTCATAGAGGATACTTCTTGAGACATGGGGTGGAGCTCCTAGGCCTCTGGTGGCTACCTCCCCCGAGCCCCCGTCCCCAAGCCCCATAATTCTGTGGGCTGGGCTGGGCTGGGGTGGTAAAGGAAAAGGAGGAAGAGGCTGGTTTTTATCCTATTGTGAACACACTGGGACAGAGGAAGACAAAACCAATATTTGGATCAAGCTCTTCTTACCACCTTCTACTAGGGTTACTAGGGCCAGGGGCAAGAGGATCTGCCAAGGAGCCACCTCCAGGAAGAGGAAGAGAGTCAGGACTTCAAAACAGCATTCACTCTGTCAGGCCTGGGGAGCCGGGCTGCCGGTGCTAACCCATCAGTCAGAGCAACAGCTTTAGAATGTTTTCTCAGCCAAGGATTCATCTGTCCAGCTAGATTCTTACCCTCTTCCCTCAGGTGTCCCATGATTCTTTCCCTCACTTTTTTTGGGTCCCTCCCATTCCAGTGTCACCTCCCCACTAGCTCTCGTGACCAAGTTGTCTTAAACAGCAGCCCCATCACGTCTATGAATAGTAGGTGCTCAGTAAGTATCTGTTAAATGAATGAACACATTCAACAGAATATTTCCATTAAAAATTTTTTCCACACAGCAAACATTTTTTTTAAATGTTTTATTTATTTGTAGGAGAGAGAGAGAGAGACAGCGTGAGCAGGGGAGGGTCAGAGAGAGAGGGAGTCACAGACTAAAACAGGCTCCGGGCTCTGAGCTGGCAGTTAGCACAGAGCCCGACGCGGGGCTCGAACCCACGAACTGCGAGATCATGACCTAAGCGAAAGTCGGACGCTCAACCAATTAAGCCACCCAGGCGCCCCACAAACATTTTAAATAGTACAAAATGAGGGGTGAATTTCCTCCTTCCCTAGGCTACGTTGAGTCTTAAAAGGCCAGGCAGTATTAATCTGTCTCTCCTTTTCCCCCAAAAAAGGATAAGGCATTTCCTACAGAGACACAGCACATGCAAAGACCTGGAGGTGTGACCCAGCACTAGTCTCTGGCTCTCATGGTATTTCTGCCTTGGTGATTCTGCCACCGTCTCTCGATCTGTCAGTCGATGCCTCTCATAGCATTGCTGGTGCCCCCTCAGAACCCCTCAACTCCCCAGAGGTTCAGAGTCTCCAACTTTCCTTCAAGCCCCCATTTCTTCTTCAGCCAATAGGAATGATCATCCTGCCTCCTCAGAGAGGGTTGGGGGTGGCATTCTGTGCAGAAAATGAGGTCACGGATGCAAAGTGATAGATAAACTGTGAAGTACGGCGCGCCGGAATGACTGAGGGCCCTCTCTGTGCCAGGCAGGTGCCTTATTCTTTAGAGATGCCATCACATTGAATCTACACTATCCCTGGAGGGAATTATTTTGGTGTCATTTTGCAGAGGGGGAACAGAAGAGTGGGGTGACATGTCCAGGGTCATCTGAGCTGGAACCAAACCCAAGAAGTCTGGTCGTGTCCAAAGGTTGTGGAAGCTTCAGGGCCACCAACCCCTCAGGTACCAGGTCTGTGGGATATGAGAATTCCCAATTCCATGAGCACCAGGTGGCCACGACAGAGCGGACAGCCTGGCTTCATGATTTATTTCACCCCCACCCAATTGTTTGCCAAAGGGAGGGGTGGGGGTGGCTGGTGGCTAGGAGCCTGGGCTGCCCAGTCACGGGGTGGACTTGTCTGACGGCCAGCCAATCCCGGCTGCCGGAGCTGGTGTTGGAAAGGCCCTGGCCCCATCTTGCCGGGACACTCTATCTTTGTCCCTGGACACAAAAGGGGCCTTGTCTTGGCCCGGCAACGCTTATTCCACATGCTCCCGACTGCCCCAGCCCCTCTGCCTCAAGAAAGGCCCACTTTGTCGAGTCAAAAGACTAACTTGTTTCTTTTTCATCAAAACGTGTTGACTGACCTGGCTGATTTATCTTGGGAAAGTGGTGGGCGAGGGAGGGGAGTGAGGTGACAGAGACCAGCGAAATCCAGAAGTCCGTGTAGTCTAGCCTGACTTGGGGGTAGACACCTAACGCTTACCTGAGACAGAGGTGTAGCTGCATACTGAATCTGATCTCAGGGAGTCAGGACAGTTCCCCAACCTCCCTGGTTGCAAAAATTCCACCATTAGCTATTCATGTCTTTGACTTCAACCTTTGAAGGCAGCTAAAAATGAAAACTTCCTTTGAACAGGAGTGCTCTGTTAATCGCACCTGAGTGTGAATTAATTTTCCTGAAAATAGGGGTGAATCGGTAGCAAGAGAGAGCAAACATTAGAGAAGGGTCTCGAGGAGCCCAGGAGGGGGCCTAGGAGAAAGAAGGAAGGTACTATTTACAGATGAAGTGGGTTTAAGTAAGGAAGTATAAGTAGACTTTTTTCTTTTGTAATTTTTCTCCAAGATTAGTCCTTCTCTATCCACATCCACCAAGCCCTATTGCTTGGACTTTTCATTCATTTATTCATTCATTCATCCATCCAATCATGCATCCATCCATGCATCCATGCATGCATGCATCCATCCATCCACCCATCCAAGAAACATTTGTTAAGCACATTCTCAACGCCACAGATTCTTTTAGGCACTGGAGCCACAATGGAGAATAAGACCCCTGCCTTCAGGAAGCATCCATTGTTGTGGGGGCTCCCACTGATAAACAAATAAGCAGATAAGCTAACAGGATAACTAGGTAAAGCCATGTGCTGTGGGGAAATAAGGCAGGGCGGCAGAGCAGAGAGTGGCTGGGCGGGGGGCGCTGTCTGAGGGGAGATGTTTGCCCTGAGAAGGGGAGAAAGGAAAGAACCAGCCATGACGACACTGGGGGACAAGGGTTTATGTCAGAGGAAACAGCATACAGGAAGGCTCAGAGGTGGGGCCAACTTAGAATCTTCCAGATACCTTGAGAAGGCCCACATAGTTAGAACCAAATGTGTGAGTGGGAGAATGGCAAAGGGCACAGATCTATAGGGCTTGCAGATCCTTAGTAATGCCTTGGGCTTTTATTTTGAGTGAAATAGGAAACTGGAAGAGTGTGCAAGGTGGTAACATGATCTAATTTTTATTTTCTAAAAAGCTCCTCTGGGTGCTGTGTGAAAAATGATAGAGGCTCCTACAGCCATCCAGGTGAGAGCTTCCAGGGCCTGGGCCTGTGGGCTGGGGTGAGAGTGAACAGAATTGAGATATATTCTTTAGAGCTAGGACACAGACCATGAATGAATGAATGAATGAATGAACCCTTGAGGTGGGTGCTAGCAAATGCAGATTCTAATTCCTAGTCTGTCACTGAGTATCAGTGGGTCCCTGGGGAAGCCCCACCACCCTTCCTGGGGCCCTAGTTTTTCCATTTACAGAGTGAGGGACAGGAAGCTCTGAGTTTCTGAGCCCCTGACACTCTCAGAGGCGGAGACTGTGATCCAGTTACTAATCCAGTCAGGCCTGGCCAGCCCCAGGGCAGCTGCGGAAACCTGGTGTTGATGTAGTGACTCACGCTTGGTCGTTGTGCTGTGGGCAGAAACTGGGACAGCCGAGGGCCAGAGACTTGCCCGCAGGCTTGGAAAAGGCTGGCAGGATGCCACCACTGAGCTGCGGCGGAGGGGGGATAGCCAGGCTGCCAGCACTGGGCTTCCTGACCCCTCTGGGGACTGATGTTCTAGCCACTGGAGCCACAAGGCGCTCCCCTTCAGCCCAAGCTTGACTCTGCCCCACCTCTGTGGGTGAACAGGAGCTGGTGGTGGGAGAGCAGGACTGTGTGCCCACTCAATCCTCTCTCTGTCAGGCACTTGATGAAGTAGATGTTACCACGCCCATTTGATTGATAAAGAAACTGAGACCCAGAAAGCTGTGGATGGCTGAGCCAAGAGTCATACTACACTTGACTAATTAATTCCTTGTTTGCTCAACTCTGTTTCCTAAGTATGGAGAGAACAGAGGTGAAAGAGAAAAAAAAGAAAAAAAAGACAGAGAGAGAGAAGCTAAATATCTTTTAATACGTATGGAAACTCAAATACGCACTTTCATGCTTAGCCAGGGCTGAGGACTTTCAAACAAAAGCTTCTTTTTACAATCTAAGTACAACCTTTTTGCAATGTGGATAAGCCACTTGGCCATTGTTCACAGCTCTTTTGCTGTTCATTTATTTATTTGTATGTCGGGCAAATATTTATCGAGCGCATCCTACATGCCAGGGACTATGGAAGGCTCTGTGGAGGGGTATGCAATGATTAATGAAGAGTGACTTGGCACCCATACTCACCAGCTTATAGCAGAGAGGTTGAGACAGAGATGAACAAATACATTTTTGGAGACTACAGTCATTTTGTAATCGTGGCTTTGAGTAAGTTACTTCCTTCTCTGAGCTTCGGTTTCCTCATGGTAAAACAGGATGGTTGCAATAAGGGTTGGAGAAGATATTGCCTGGCCCACAAAAGGTGCTTATTAAAGATTAGTCATTGCTGTTATCCTTTGCTGTGAGCCTCATAACTTCAACAGCTGTCCAGTTGATAACTGTGTTAGCGTGGTCCACTGAGAAGCAGGCGTCAAGATTGGATTAGACAGGCAAGAGATTTCAAGAGAGAGACAGCAGGAGAAAACAGGGAGAGGCTTCTGACCATAATGATGCAAGTCTTGCAGTTGGGGGTGGAGAGTTGGGGGAGAAGGTAGAGTAGATAGGAAGGGCCCCAGACTATAGACAGTTCCAGGAAAGGCTCGACCATGTCAATGGGGAGTCCTTGAGCCAAAGTCTGTATTGGGGAAATACTACATCTCTCCAGGGTGGGCTTGCCTTGGGACCCCCATCATGCACAGTCGGGGGCTGAGAGCAGCCCAAGGAAGTGGGGGCTCAACTTGGGCAAGATGGCATAGCCCAGGGGGCGGCAGCTGGGGCTGTTGGTCAAACAGGCTCCCTGTCGCAGGAGAACTGAGTGGCACATTTCCATGGCTGCCACAGAAACTAGACTTAGCCCTGGACCCAGAGAGTCCCCCAAACCTACACCAGCGAGTTCATGCAGCATTCCGTGCCCTCCATGAGATAAATTCACCGGCCGGAGGAACTATGGGGAGGGAGCTTGGCCAATGTCAAGAGATGCACACACACACACTGTACAACTTTTGGATTGTGCAAGATGGAGAGTATCGTGGGAACCAGACCAAGTGAGGGCCCATTTGGACCAGACGCTGCTGACTTTAGGAAGGGGAAGTTGGGACCACTTTTGTAACAGTAAGGCAAATCCGAAAATACACCAAAGAGACAGCTGCGGAGCGCCCTTGCCCTTTAGGGGAAGTGAACTCCGCTGAGGGCTCCATCTCTGTGAAAGAAAGGTTGCCAGAGCGCCAGGTCCCACCCAGTCGGAAGGGTCTGAGGTTTCTATGGAAACATCCCTGCCCAGTGTGGTAAGGGACCTTTCACTCATCAGGTCCAACCTTCTTATTATAAAGATAGGGAAATTGAGACCCAAATGGGGACAAGAGCTGCACAAAAGTCCCCTAAGACTTATAGGCTGTTGAGCCAAATCTTGAGCCAGGATTCCTGACTCCCAGAGCAGGGCCGAGTCCCCCACAGTCAGTCCGACCAGCATGGACCAAGGGTCTGCTATGGGAAGAGGGAGGGAGGCAGAGTGGGGGGAGACGCTCAAAGAGGGAGACAGAGGGACTCGGAGAGGGAACACGATGACATCCAGAAAAGGATGTGGAGACCTGGCAGAGAGGCTGGGGTCCAGGGAGAGGTATGAAAGCTTAGGAAGTGGGTGGACAGTCAGAGAGGGGTGAGGCTCAGGAGGCAGGAGCCCTGACAGAGATATGGGGCCAGGACGTGCATGTCCAATGGCTGGGTCCAGGCTCTGAGGACTCACAGGGGTCTCAGACATGCTGGCAGCATCTGGAGGCAGCAGCCTTCTCTCCACACTGGCCATTGCCCACCTCACACCCCTATATTCCTGGTCAACCTGTGTTGTCAGGAGTAGGAAGGACTGACAATCTTGGGCATTAGTCAACTTGTGGTGGTTAAAAAAAGTAACCTCAGTAGCACCTGTGAAGAGTGCATCTCCCAGCTTTGGGAGTCAAGGGGCTGGAGCACCCAGCCACTGGGCTCTACCACCGGCTGGGATGGTGGGGGGCAGGGTCAGGCGCACAGGAGGAGGGGGCCCAGAAAGGGCTGAAAACCTCACTCCCACAAGACGATGCCTTCCTCCCACCCAGGAGCTTTGAAATGATACCAATAAGTACAAGGATATCATTAGTAGTATTGTTTGTGAAATCATTACTCTTGCACTTGGCCCTGGTGTGGGAAGAGGGTTCTGGTCCCCACTCTGCTCACATCCAGATGCCCCATCTTCCAGGCCATGCAGAGGGCATGAGGAGCATGGGTCTCGCCGGAAGAGTGGCCTACGTGCAGTTGCAAGCTACAAGGGACCTCAGGGATCCCCCCTCCTCCACCCCCACTTCCCTCCCACTTCACTGATGGGAGAGCTGAGGCTCTTGGAGGGCAGCGAGAGTATGATGTCACACAACAGGTTGTTCAGGGCTCCTGTCCCCAGGTAAGGGGTCACTTCAGCAAGCCCACTGGTGCTTGAAGAGCCTGGTCCCCCAGCAGAAGAACAGAGAGTGATGGTTGCCATTTGCTGGCACTGGCTATGGGCGAGGCTGGCAGGAAGTTTCATGCAATCCTCAGTAGTGTTACCAGGCAGGCTTCGCTTTGGCTCTCATCTTCTACATGAGGGAGTTTAAATGAGGTGCCAGAGGCCACAGGACTGGAAGGTGGTAGAATCAGGACCTGAACCCAGGCAGGCAGGGTCCAGGGTCCAGGGTCCATGCAGCTAAGGTGCAGACGAGACTCAGGTAACAGTAATGCCTGTTTATTTGAAGCCACCACTTTCTGGCACTTACAATGCAGGGGCTGTGTCAAGTGCTCGGTGAAAATGCATTCATAGGGGCACCTGGGTGGCTCCGTTGGTTAAGCGTCCAACTCTGGATTTTGTTTCAGGTCACAATCTCACAGTTCGTGAGTTGGAGCCCCACATTGGGCTGTCAGCACAGATCCTGCTTGGGATTCTCTCCTCCCCACCCCGCCCCTCCCTGCTCGCATTCTCTACACAAACAAACATGAAACACCAAAAGAAGGGAAATGTATTCATTGACTCATCTGTGCATCCGTTAGACATTGAGTGGCTCTTAGGCGTCAGACAGTGGTCAAAAAGAGAGCCAGGGTGCCTGCCTTCCTACAGCTCACATTCTCATCCCCATATGAGATGGGTGTTCTTATCCCCATTCTTAGATGCGGCACAGAGACATGGGGTCACTTGCCCTTGATCACATAGCAAGGAAGCCCACTTTTTGGGCTAGGCCTGACGGAGGACTTGTATCTTGCTTTCAGGGACCCTCTGCCAGCAGGATCCCCAGAAGGGACCGAACCAGAGATGTCTGCACCGGCATTTGTCCTGCACTCAGACGCTTTTGGAGCCCTGGCCAGCTTTAGCCTCCATCACTACCTGGCAAATAGGCCCATGGCCCTGCCTTCCTTAAGCCGTCGTGAGGACTCCTCCCTTTCCTCTCCCTCCCTTCTCTTCTAACGCTAATTATGATACCTCATGACATTGTACCAATACCAGAATTTTTGAAACCTCGTTTACTGCTCTGGAAGCTATTGTTGCTCCAATGTATAGAAGATAAAACCCGGGGGGCTCCAAGAAATGAAATGATCCACCCAACTCAGAATCAGAATTGGAGCCCAGACACGTGTGCTTCAAAGTGATCCCTGAGTCCCTGCAGGAGCTGATGGCACCATCAGAGTTGGGTCGCTTGATCAAGGGATTATGTATAAGGGAAGTGCTGTCATCAGGAGACAGAGAGAGAGCCTTCTGACAGCAGCTATGGTCTTCAGTTGGCCAGGACGAGATGGCCCCACAGGGAGGGAGCTGCGGAACAAATACTCCAACTTTACCTTCCTTCCTCCTATAACCTGCCAGGGCTCCCCATGGGCAAGACCCACCCCGACGCTGAAGAACAGGCGATGTCAGTGGCGCGCTCCCGAAAGGCCATCGTCTCAGGACAGAGATCAGGGAGAAGGGTGGGGAGAGGATCCAGGAGGAAGACGGCAAGGTCTCCAGCCAAAGTCAAATGCAACATCCTTAGGTACCGCCCTCCACTTGCATAAGCAGGCCTGGCTAGGTCTTGATGCAAAGACGTACCACCCCAATTCTCAAGACTTCAAACAAGGCCAAAAACTTTGGGCCTGCAAGCCGGCCACTCGATTTTTGTAAACACAGTTTCAACAGAGCGTAGCTACAAGCACTCTTTCACGCACCCATTGTCCGTGGCTACAGTGGCAGAGTAGAGTGGCTGTGAGGGGCCTAAAGGACTCATTATCTGGCTGAGAAAGTTGCCAATGCCTGGCTTAAAAACACAAAGGTTTGTTTCTTACTCCTGTTACGCGTCTCTCTCCAGCCGCCAGCGCCTCCACTCTGTATTGTCCTCAGTAGGCACCCCAGGCACCCCAGCTGGCCAGCCTCCTTGGCAGGGGTGAGGATGGGAAAGTTCACCACTCTCGAGGCTTCCATTGGGAAGAGGCATGCTTCGCTTCCACGCATGGATCTTTAGCTAAATCGAGCCCCACAGCCACGCCCGACTTCAGGGGCAGGAAATAATTCTCCCCGAGTGCCCTACACAAGGAGAGCTGGAAGCGGATGGTGGGCCACGTTCTGAACAGCTGCGGCATGGGGACACAGCAGTGTGGAAAGGGGAGGCCGTGTTTTGTGGCCGATCTCGTTGGACTAACTCATGGGCACAGGGCTCTGCTAAGCCAGGAGGGCTCAAGTGCAAGGAGTGAAGAAACTGGAGAAATCAAACACGGCACCCCAACTTTATCATGGCATCTATGCCATCAACAACTGTGAGACCAGGGGCTCCCTGGGTCCTTTCCTTAGGCTGCAGCATGGATTGCGTGTTGGGGGGGCAGGTCTTGGGGTGGGTAGGGGGTAAAGAGGGTCTTGGGTGTAGGCTCTCAGGAGCTCTCCTCTCTTCCCACCAGGGACCAGAAGCGAGCCAGGGACCCAAGAGGCCTTGGCTCAACTTGCCAGCTTGATGGTTGGTCACCTTCCAGCCATGTGGACTTGGCAGGTCTCTGAGCCTGTTTTCCTGGCTGTAACCATCATGCGGCTCTCGTGATGAAATCCTGGGATCAGCAGCATCAGCACCCACGGGGCACTGATGAGCAGTGCAAAGTCTCGGTTCGGCCGTGCCCCTCACCCACTGGCTGTGGGGCCCAGCACCCCGGATTTTTACAAGCCCCCCCAGAGGACTGATGCTTGCTCCCGTGTGACAATCCCTGGTATAGAGTGAGGTGCAAACCGATGGAGATGTGCCGAGCCCCAGCACAAACCTGAGTTGCCTGTGGCTGTGCCCGCCTCCGTGACCAGCAGCTCCGTTCTTCCTCAAGACAAAAAGCCCAGAGTCCTCTGGGATCAGGGTCCTCCAACCCCAAGCCTGTGGCTGAGCCTTTAGTTCACATTAGGAGGTTAGAAACTTCTCGTTATAAAATAAATACATCATGGGGATGTAAAGTACGACATAGGGAATATAGTCAATAATAGTGTCATAATGCTGTGCAGTGACAGATGGTAAGTAGGCTTACGGCGAGCATTTCGTAACGTATATAAATGCCGGATCTCGACGGCGTACACCTGAAACTCACATAATATTGCATGTCGACGAGATTTCAATTAAAAAACATGTGTCTCCGGGTGCCCCTTGCTCACCTCCTCCTCCACTCCTGCGGCACCAGCCTCCTCCGGCCCGCACTTACTGTAATAACTTTCCAGCCACCTCTGCCCTCGCCCCTGCAGCACCTCCTCACCCCTGCAGCCAGAGGATCCTCTTAAAAATGAAATCAGATTATTCTACTCCTCTGCTCAGAACCTCCAACGATTCCCATCTCACTCTGCTCCCTGCCAGGCCCGACCCCCTCTGACCCCCCCACCCGCCTCCCTGCCAACAGCCTCCCTCCCTCACTCTGTAGCAACCCCTCCAACCTGCCAGACAGGCTCCCACCCCAGGGCTTTGGCTCCAGGTCCTCCCTTGGCCGTGCACCCTACTCTGGGTGTCCTGCACGGCTCTGGTGCCCTCACCTCCGATCCTGCTCAAATGTCACCACCCGAGAGAAGGCCTCTCTGACACCATTGTGTGCTGTCCCCTCCTCCTGCTTTTTTTTTTTTTTCCTTCCACAGCACTTACCACCACCTGACACATGTCTTTATTGTTTCTCTGTGTATTGTCTGCCTCTTCCCCCTCGGACGCGAGGTCCGGGAGGCCAGGACCGCCTGGCTGGTTCACTGCTGCATCGACCATACCTGCAGCACGGCCTGCGCACAACGGGCCCTTGGCAAAGGTTTGTGGAGTGGATGGTTGAATAAATACATGAATTTTTAAAAGAAAACTAATAGGTAAATGCCGGTTGCCCATTCTGCTCCTCCTGTCATTGGGTCCCCCCAGGACCATGGCTGCTGCCAGTCCAAGGCCACCCCCGTGGGCGCCCCCAGGAGCTATACGGCAGAAAGCTCCCAGGGCTGGGGAGCTGGGCTCTGGTGCACTGCTCTGGGATCAGCAGGCCTGAGTCCCCCTCTCTGCTCTCCAGCTGTCCGGCCTTGTGACCCGGGGCAAATCACACCACCTCTCTGATCCTCAGTCTTCTCATCTTTAGAATGGGGATGATGAGAATAATGTGCACCTTATACCTTCTGGGGCTGGTGCAAGGACTCAGTAATGAATACACGTAAAGGGCCCAGCACTGCCCCAGTTACCTACTAGGCACACAGTTATTGCTATTGTTTTGTTCTCTCCTCAGTTTGGCTCCGTGGCCCAAGGTATCTGGGCAGCAGGAGGACTTATTAATAGTATACTCGGCTTCAGGGAAAGAAGACCTGAGTTCGAACCCTAGCAGCTGCTGCCTGGCTGTATGACTTTGCAAGAGTCGCTAGCCCTTTCTGGGCCGCCAGCTCTCCATCTGAGGAATGGAGACAGTCCCCTCGATCCTTGCAGCTGGACTCCCTCAGTCCTTCCGGAGGACCAGGCCCACACTCGCCGGTCCCTCAGTGTGGTGCACATCAGGACAGTCCCGTGCGGCCCTCCCACCCTATTTACTGGTGCTGCAGGGAGAGGTGGGAAGAGCCCAGGGCTAGAGGCCGTACAAAGTTGGAGCTCAGAGTGCCTGAAGTCCAGGGTCTAGACTGGAGCTTTTCCTCCAGGGGCTGCACCCCTTGCAGTGAGTGGCTAAGCCTCTTAACTATAACTTGTAAGGATGAAGATAATTTGTTCTGTGCAAAACATTTAGACAAGAGCCTGGCCCAGAACACCACTGTCTTACTATTAGCTGTCATGATTACTAGTAGCCAGACTTTGGACCAGCCACCATGCTCAATGCCTTACTAACTTGGATTTCATTCTCACAAAAACCCTAGGCCTGTTTTTGTCTCCATTTGAGAGGCGGACAAGTTTGGCTCAGAGACGTAAGCCACTTGCCCGAGATCACACAGCTTGCAGGTAGAGCTGGGTGCAGACACAGTCCTCTATCAGATTTGCTTCTTTCCCTTGCTACGGTGTTTCCCCTCAGGTCTCTGTTACACTGATGGGGAAACTGAGGCTCGGGGAACTGGATCCTGGGCCCTAGTCCTCCTGGGCCTTTCCCCAGAGCCTTCTTGAGCCCAGGCAACATGGTACCAGGAGGCAGTTCTATAGGGCAGATTGACTTCCATCCATGGAGAAGAAAACTGAGGCTCAGGAGACATGGGAGCTGTCCCCAGGTGCGCGAGGTGGGGGCAGAGACAGGGCTGGGCCCGTGGATGGAGAGGTCTCTGAGAGAAGGGGCCCATCTCTCAGCCCTGCAGCCCTCACTCCTCCTCCAGCTCTCTGCTTTATGACCTGTTTTATGAGCACGGCCTGGCGGCTTCCACGTTGCCATGGGAACCAGCCTGGTGCGGACTCCCAGCAGCTCCATCTGGGATTGGCAATTTTAAGTCAGGAGCTGCTCCTGGGGGGGTGGGGGGGGAACCAAAGGTTGGGGTCTATGGAGCCCCGGGGGTGCGTGGTGCCTGCCTGTTTCTCTGCTCTGCTCCAGCTCCTGAGGGGCCCAGGTGCTCAGGAACCTTGCGGCTGGGAGATCGTGGGGCCCCTGAAGTCTGGGAGGTGACTGGAGTTGCCTGGGAAATGAGGTGGGGCCACTGAGTGGAGGCACGGGGAGCCCACAGGGCTGGAGGGGAAGGCCCACATGCTGGGAGACACGCAGAGACACAAGGACAGCCGATCTGAAAGCCCTCACAGTGCTATCCATAGACACACACAGACTCACACTCACACACACATACACACACACACACGAACAAAGATACGTGCACAGCAGCCACTGGGAAAGATGCAGAAATCCAACAAAGGATGCTCAGGTGTCCAGAGGCCCTCGCAGAGGACATCTGAGCACCCAGAGACACATATACATGTGACCTGGGTCCATCGCCTGACCTCTCCGAAGCTCAGTCTTGTCTTCTGTCAAATGGGCATCATCATCCCCAGGTCATGAGGACAGGGGAGAGGTGATGAGAAAAATGCCTATGAGAACTTAGAGGCCTTCATTCATCGACTCAGCCAATATGTCCTGGGCACCTCCCATGTGCCAGATTTCTCTCCTGAGACCCGAGCTGACAAGGGTCTGCCCTCCAGAGGCTTGCGATCTCGTTGCAGAGGTGACAAGCAAACACACACACAAAGCAATTTTGAATCGTGAGACTTGCCAAAGAGACAGTGAGACCAAATAAGTGACTCGGTCGAGAGAGAGATTAGCGTAGTCAAGGAAGGCTTCTCCGGGGAGGCATCATTCTCCCGGTGTGATGGGGCTGCACGTGGAAGGAGGGAGAGAAGAGCTTTCAAGTCAGCAGGAGCAGTGGGTGCAGAGGCCCTGAGGGCAGAGCAGGGCACTCCTGCAGCACCAAGGAGGACAGTGTGGCTGCAGGGGGAGGGGGAGGGGCAGACGACGCGTCTGAGGGTAACAGGGACCAGATCAGGTAGGACCCTTTCAGGCCAAGTCATTAATGAGATGAAACCCACTAAAGGGCTTCCCTCAGGAGACAACCTGGTCAGAATTACATCGGAGCAAGTTCACTTTGGCTGCTGGGAGGCAACTGTGTGCATGGGGTGGCTCTGGACGTGGGAAGGCCAGAACGAAGGCTGTGGCCCCATCCACGGGAGAGATGACTGCGGGCTGGACCAGGGTACCGGCCCTGGTGGTAGAGAGAGGTGGCCCATGAATTTGTGTACTCAGGGCATTTTTGTCGCGCTCCTACACCGTGCCAAATGCCATTCCAGGCACTGCAGACACAGCAGCACCCAAAAACAGAAATCCCTGCACTCTCGGGATATATGATCTAGAGAAAGGTAAACGAGTAAATGAACTTTAACAGAACAACCGACAGGTAATGAATGGTTCTGTGAGCTCTGGAGAAAAACAGAGCAGGGAAGAGAGACCTGGGGAGGCCAGGGAGGGGCAGGAAGGCCTCACTGGAAAGGTGACATTTGAGCCAAGATCTTAAGGAGGTGTGAGAGTGAAATCAGGGGTTAGAGAATTCCAGGCAGAGGGAACAGCATGTGCAAAGGCCCTGAGGCAGGATCATACGTGGCATGTTTGAGGAGAGCAAGGCAGTCTACGTGTCTGTGGTGAAGTAAGATAGGGCAAAAAGAAGAGAGGGAAGGAGAGAGAGGAGAAGGAAGGGAAGAGGGAGAGGAGGGAGGGAGAGGACATGGATGCTTATGGGGAAAGGGGAGCCAGTGGAGGAGGTCAAGAGCTCTAGGTCAGGCCTGGTCCCTGTCCCCATTTGCCCAGGGAGGCCTGGACCAAAGAAGTAGAATGTCCTCCTGTTATCCCCTAAACTTTCATCAGCCAAAAATTAAAAACAAACAAACAAACAAACAAAAACAATGGGGAGAGAAGGGAAAAGCTGTCCCCTGTAAGGGAAGCCACTGAAATTGTTCCCTCACTCAGGACCGACTCTGGGCCAAGTGGGAAGGGACTTCTTTCTGTGGCTCTGTTCCAATTCCTGCTGCCCTCTGGTGCAAAGGCGAGGTATGCAGGAAGGAGGCAGAGCTTCAGAGTCAGGATGGCCCGCTTCCAGAACTTTCTCCCAGGGTGGCTTGGGCACTTCACCCCCAAGTGTCTGCTGGTGGCCTGACTGTACCCGCATCCCTGGGAATATCAGGATGAGACTGGGCGCGCGTACAATAGAACTCAGTGATGGGGCGCCTGGGTGGCTTAGTCGGTTAAGTGGCCGACTTTCGCTTAGGTCATGATCTCGCGGTTCGTGGGTTCGAGCCCCGTGTCGGGCTCTGTGCTGACTGCCAGCTCAGAGCCTGAAGCCTGTTTCAGAGTCTGTGATTCCCTCTCTCTCTGACCCTCCCTGTTCACGCTGTCTCTCTCTCCTAAAAATAAATAAAACATTAAAAAAAAAAAAAAAGAACTCAGTGAGTCCTGGTTTCCATCATTCATTTCCTCAGCAGATACCTTACGGTGGCCTGCGCTGGTGGTGTGTCCCCAGACTGGTCTCCCAGGGCCTCAGAAGGCACATAAAGGGGTGCATGGTTCCAGGGCACCTAAACCTGTTCAGAGACCCCCAGCCTTGGTGCAGGGCAGCTGGTGCGCCCCAGAGGTGAGCCCCCTCAGCTTCAGGTGACAGAATGGATTTCCCAGGCAGCCAGCAGTTAATTAGGGCACTGCCTCCCGTTGCTCTCCAGGCCCTGGGATGCCCTGGGTTGGGTTTTAGGCACATCAGTGTCTTGGCACAGATGAGCAGAACCTCTGTGGCCGTGAGCTCTCCAGCTGCTCGGCAGGAGTGGGGGACCAGAGGGGATTCGCAGTGACATGTTCCAGCTCCACATCCCAGTCCCCTCCAAGGCAGGCTGGGATGCCGGCAGCTGGCTAGGAGTCCCCCTAACGTCGTGGCCCCCAGCCTTATCCTTATTCATTCAGAGGGGATCAGAAGCCTTTGTCCCCCTGATTCCCAGAGCCGGGAGGAGGTAAGTGAAAGCATGAAAGTCAAAGTGCCCTGAATCATGAAGGGGACAGGTAGACCTCCGGGTGCCACGGCAGAGAGGTCTGAGGACAGTGTAACTGAGCAACAGCTGCACCCCCACCTGCTTCCCTGGGGTCCCTCCCTCCAGAGCCCCGGGATCCCCTTAGTAAAATGCTAGGTTAGACAGTGACCACAGGCCCCAGCAATGCCACTTGGGAGTATAAACCCAAAAGAACCCAAAGCAGGGACTCGAACAGACGCTTGCACCCCACGTTCACAGAGGCATCATTCACAACAGCCAGGAGGCAGAAGCAACCTCAAGGGTCCGCTGACGGAGGCATGGCTAGAGGAAAGGTGTGCGCACGCACGACGGAGTATTACTCAGCCTTTAAAAGGGAGGACGTTCTGACACACGCCACACAGCACGTGGGAAGCCGAGGACGCTCTGCTCCGTGCAGCGGGCCAGTCACAGAAAGGCCAACGCGGTATGATTCCATTTATACGAGGCTCCCCGAGAAGCCAAGCCAGGGAGACGGAGCAGAAAAGGGGCAGCCAGTGGGGCGCCTGGGTGGCTTAGTCGGTTAAGCGTCCGACTTTCGCTTAGGTCATGATCTCGCGGTTCGTGGGTTCGAGCCCCGTTGGGCTCTGTGCTGACTGCCAGCTCAGAGCCTGGAGCCTGTTTCAGTCTGTGACTCCCTCTCTCTCTGACCCTCCTGCTCACGCTGTCTCTCTCTCTCTAGAAATAAATAAAAAAAAAAAAAAAAAGAAAGGGGCAGCCAGGGGCTGTGGGAGGGGTGAAGAAGGGAGCTAGTGTTTCTGGGGGACCGAGTGGCAGATTTCCAAGATGAAAGTTCTGGAATGGATGGGGGTGGTGGGGGCCCAACATTGATATTTCACGCCGTCGATCTTATACTTAAAATGGTTACGGTGACACGTTTCTCATGCCTTGTTTATTTTATCCCATAAAACCCCGTGCGCGCGCACTTCCACATATGGCGAATCCACAGTAGAAAGACCAAGGCCCTCTTCTGCTCAGTACCTTCCTGGCCCTCACATCTCACCCCCGCGCACTGTGGCCCCCACGGCGCCCCTCCCCCGTGCTCTGCACCCCAAGTTCTCTGACCACGCTCCCCTCTCCCCGCTCACTCCCCTCTAGCCCCATTGGTCATCTTGCTCTTTTTCCAACCCACTGATTTCATGCCAGCCTCCGGGCCTTGGCACCCGCTGCCCCTTCTGCCGGGAAGGCTCTGCCCCAGATTTCCACAGGGCTGCCCCCTCCTCGACTGCCAACTGTCAGGTCAGACATCGGCTCCGCGAATGCTCCCCGACCACACGGACTCACGGCCCCCAGCCACCTCCTATCGTTCCTTCCCCTTTACCTGGGTTTATGTCTCTTCGTAACACCTATCACCACCCGAAGCAATCCTTCACGCTTACCTGCCGCCCGCTTTACTAGAATGTCAGCTCCAGAAGGCGGCATCGCACTTTTATATGCCCTCGAACAAAAGCTCGTACATAGTAGGCGCTCACTATGCCGTTTTTGAAGGAAGGAAAGAGAACCCCACTGATGCACAGTACTTGTTATATCTGTGTGGCTGTGAACATACCAGAAAGGTCCACCAGGCATACAACGGCGAACCAAGGGGAGGGGGCAGAAGGGGCTACGGGCCGTGGATCTATTGGGGTTTACACCCAGGTACTGCCTGAGACTTACCGTGGAGGGCAGGGAACAGCGTCAGGCCTGTGGCACCTGTGTGGCTTTTTAAAAAGAAGTCCGAGGTTGTAGTAAGTATCCCTGTGTGATTCTCCTACCTGACCCTCCAACAACCGTAGTGGGTATTGCTACCACCACCTGTATTTCACAGTGAATCTCATTCCCCATGCCAGGCACCGTTCTGGGCTCAGAGACACCAGAGTGAAGAAGCAATCTCACCTTCATGGGGCTTGTCTTTTAGGGGGTGAGACAAGCGATAAACTGGTAAATAGAACTTGTCCGTGGGGGGCTAATGCTACCTACGTATAAATGTAAAAGAGGGACGTCTGGGTGGCTCAGTCGGTGAAGTGTCCGACTTCAGCTCAGGTCATGATCTCACAGTTCGTGGGTTCGAGCCCTGCATCAGGCTCTGTGCTGACAGCTCAGAGCCAGGAGCCTGATTCAGATTCTGTGTCTCCCTCTCTCTCTGCTCCTCCCCTACTCATGCTTGGTCTCTCAAAAATAAATAAACGTTAAAAAAATTTAAATGTCAAAGAGTGACCCAAGGGGCAGGGGAGGTATGTGGAGGAGGGGTAGCAATTGAAGTAGGAAGATCACCAAGACCCTCCTATGGGAAGGGGACATATAAACAAAGGCGTAAAGGAGGAGAGTGAGGAAGAGAGCCCTGTGGATCCATGCAGGCAAAAGCAAGTGGAAAGGCCCTGAGGCAGGAGTGTCCCCTGGGTGCTGCAGCACTAGGGAGGAGGCCACTGTGGCTGGGGGCGGGCTCAGGGTAGGGAAGGCTCAGAAGAGTGAAGTCACTTGCCTAAGAAGGAGGAGGGCAGCGGAAGGCACGATGTGGGGCCTGACGGTCCAGGGAGGAAAGTGGAACGCGCTGAGAACCAGTTAGGTGCCAGGTCCCCAGGTAACCACACAGGTGAAGCTCACCCTTCTGGGGCCGCTGATCCAGAGGGGAGTGGGAAGGAGCTGGTGAGGACTCAGTGGAGGGCGAGGCTGTGTCTGCAGCCGGCGCGGTGTGGTTCCCACATCTGCGTGTGTTGACGGGATGGGGGTGGGGTAACCAGGCACATGTGCAGTGAGTGTCTCTGTCACACGCCCTGGGTGGGGGACTGGAGCAGAGTGGGCGTTCACTCAGCCCCTGCATCTGGGTGTGAGTGCGTGTGGGCCGCCACCTCCTGCTCCTGCGACCATGCGTCCCAGAAGGGCTCAGTGTCTGCCGGGGGGCACGCATCGGGGTCCACGTGTGTCGCTGCGTGTGTGCGTCAGGGATGTGGGCAATGGGGAGGAGGTGTCTCTGCAGCATGACTTCCAGAGGTGGAGCCTAGCATCCACCACTGACTTGGGATGGCCTCCAACAAACGACCCAAGCCTTCTCTGCCTCACTTTCCCCATCAGGAAAATGGGGCTATGAATTAGACGTACTTTATCAGGTCATCATGAGGATCAAATAAATTAATATATGTGACATGCTCCAGCAGCGCCTGGCTCATGCTAAGAGCGATGCGCGAGCTCCCATTTCATTAGGTCTGCAGATGTTGGTTTGTCTGAATGTGTGCCCCGTCCGTGTATCTGCCTCAGTCTTAGCCGTGCGTTTGTAGGGCTTCGTCTCCCCTCTGGCCTCTGAGAGCAAACGTGCTGGCTAGGGCAGGGGCAGAGAAAGGCCTGGCAGGAGGGGCTCCTGCCATGGCCTTGCCAGCTGCACTTTTCACAGCCCAGTGCCTCTGTCTGTCCATCCGAGTGGGTAAGCAGCCTGAAAGGCGGGGAAAGGAGGGCCCCCTCACCCATCTCTAGCCCTGACGCAGGGCTTGGGTTTACATGTCTGCTGCTCCCGGGATTGGGAGACGTCAGAGGACAGGGCCATGTCTGAGTCACTTCTGCATCCTCACATCACAGTGTTCAATCTTTGACACTGACAGCTGGCCGAGTGCCAGGCCCTGTCTGGCATCCATAGCCTGAGTTGCTGAATCGTCATGGCAGCTTTCCCAGACAGGCCCTCCCATCGTCCCCACTTCACAGATGAGCAAAGTGAGACAGAGAGGTGAACTGCTTATTTAAATCCCGTGGCAGGTAAGTAAAAGGCCAGAATTCAAACCTGGCTGGCAGGCTCCAGAGAGCTGCCATCTTCTACCCCGTCTTCTTTTACTGTGTTAATTATTAAATGAGTGAATCTGTGAATGAGAGAAACAGAGAAAGAGGTTTAGAGTGGGGTGAGGAGGCTGAGGAAAAGGTGGCAAGCCATCCTGGCAGAAGAGGGGACCAGCTTGGCACCCTGCTGGGAAGCCTTGGGAACAGGAGGGAAAGGTGGGTGGGGCCAGAGGGTGGGGGTCAGCAGGGCCAAGCAGAGGGGCTCTGCTCTTCCGAGACCCGGCCACACTGAGGTGCCATGGGGACAGGCCACCTGGGTCCTTCTTTGTGGATAAATCGGTGAGCCAAGTCCAGGCTTCTGGAAGCTCAGGACTGAAGTCGGGCTAACAGAGTTGGATAAAACAAAATTCTACAGCCAGTCTGGGGTCGGAACCCCAGGGCCCTTACATCCTGGCCAGGGGACCTGGGACAAATCACGTCCTATTATCACACCTCATATTTCTCATCTGAATCAACATGTCAAAGAGATAAAAGTCATTAGCCCAGTGCCTGATGCATAGTCCTCAGTGAGTGATCATCTACTAGCAAATGAGGGCTTTAAAATAATTATGAAAAAATAATGAAAAGATCTAGTGGGAAAGGTGGACAACATGCACAGACAGGGAATTTAGGAAGAGAGAAGGAAACCCAGAAACACAAAGAGCTGACTGGAAATCCGAGCACCATGTTAAAAAGAGAAATACAGTATCAGAGAGGAAGGGCTCTTGTGAAGAGATTATTGGCAGAATGAACTGAAAACAGGAAAGCGAACTTGGTGATGGGTCATCAGGATGTCTTCAGACCGAATAAAGTGTAAATGAGAATCAGAATTCATGGTGCAGGCTTCCTAGGTTTGCAAAGATGGCCGAAGTCCGGGGCCAGACACGTGGCGGTCAGTGATATCAGTCCTTCACTCATCTAACAAAGACATATTGCACTAAGATGTGCCAGACAGTGTTCTTGGTACTGGGATCTCAGTAGTCAGCAAAAGGACGAAGCTTCCTGCCATGACGGAGCACACACCTAAAGAGAGAGTCAGACCAATAAATAAGTAAAGCATGTAGTATATAGAGGTGCTCTACCTTATGGAGAAAAAATTCAGGAGGGGTCAGGAGGAGCAGAGGTGGGGGATCAATCTTAGAAGGATGTTCAGAGAGGCCTCAGTAAGAAGGTGACATTTGGGCAAAGACCTGAAGGAGGTAATGGAAGGAACCGTGTGATTATCTGGAAGAGCATTCCAGGCAGAACAGCAGCCAGTGCAAAGGTCCTGAGGCATGAGTGTTCACAGCCTTAGTGGGGAATCTAGAAGGCCAGGGTGGTCAGGGCTGAGTGATCAAGAATGATGGGAAATAATGTCAGAGATGTAAGCAGGAGATGAGGGCCACCAAGAGATGATTTATGTAAGGATTTTTAAAAATGTTTATTTATTTTTGAGAGAGACAGACAGATTGCATGCAAGTGGGGGAGGAGCAGAGGGAGAAAGGGAGACACAGAATCCGAAAGAGGCTCCAGGCTCTGAGCTGTCAGCACAGAGCCCGACGCGGGGCTCGAACTCACAAACTATGACCTGAGCCAAAGTCAGACGCCCAACCGACTGAGTCCCCAGGTACCCGATTATATAAGGATTTTGACTTCAACTGGGGATGAAACGGGAGCCCTGGGAGGATTTTAACCAGAGGAGTGACACCACAGAGCTGCTGTTGTAATGGCACCCGGTGGCTGTTAGGGGGAGCAGACGGGACGGAACCAGGTGAGGCAGGGAGGCCAGCAGTCATGGTGCCCGGAATGGAGGCCTCGGCATGTTTTAGAGTCAGGGTGCGGTTTGAAGGCTCGGCCAGTGCTGGGAGACTCATAATTGTTATTGGTGCTATTGTGAGGCAGATCAGCACCCCGAAAGCTGTCAGGGAGTCCCCGCCCAGAGAAGCAGGAGCGAGATGCATCCCGCTGGGCGACCAGTCACAGTGACCATCTCTGGAGACGGTGGGGGTGGGGGGAGGCTCCTGGGCCCCGGCAGCCCTGAATGGGTGGTGGGCTCAGGGCTGCTCTCCAGCCCCAGCCGCACAGCCGCAAGCCCGAGGGCTTGGTGTACTCACAATCAGCAAGGGTCTACAGCAGATTCCTCTGGAGAAGCTGGTCCCTGCAGGAGGCTGCAACTGTCCCCCCCGACCCCCGAACCCTCCCAGAGAAAGGAACCAACCTCTCCAAGACGACCCGATTCCCCGCCCCTCCCTCTCCCTCGAGGCACTGCCCAGTCCGGCCCCCGCCCTCGCCTGCTGCCGCTGATGGGCTCTTTGCTGGGCCGTCCGCCCCCACCCCGTCTCTTCCGTGCACCCCACTCACAGCAGCAGAGGGGCCTTTCTGAAAAACATGTGAACAGCGTGGAGTCCTCTTTCTACCTTCCCAGGCCGGGCAAACCCCCCATTGGTGGGTCATGTCCAGTCTCAATGCCCTCCCCCTCCCCGCCACCCATGGCAGGTATCACTGAGCCATCAGGGCGCTCTTCCCCACTGAGCCCAAATACAGCCTTCGGCCGGCGGCATCCTAGGACTGACAGTAATTGGAAAGGGCTGAACGGATAGGTTAGAACCTATTTCTTCACCCCCGTCGCCTGTTACTGTTACGCACACACACTCATAGACCATGGCTTCCTAGAAGGCGGTGAAGTGTCCTATTCATCTGTTTCTCCAGGATGCCACAGAGGGGCCTGGCACTGAAGAAGCGTTCACCAAGCCTGTCCTACATTCAGCCCTCCCTGTGGCCTGGAGGCAGCTGGGAAGAGCGTCACCGGCAGCCTGGCTCTGTCCCCTTTCACAGGTGAGAGACCTGTGGTCCGAGAGAAGGCGTCCCCCTGAAGCTACCCCAGAGGACAAGCAGACTCCCCAGGACAGGAGAGGCTGCCCATCGCTGCCTCCCCTGCCCAGCGGAGGCTCCCTAGGCCTCGCTGAATGTCCTTTGTACCCGACTCCAATTAACCACTGTGTGTCACCTTGTCAACGGTGGGCCTCCCTCGGGGTGAAACTTGCAAACCTTTCGGGGAGAAATTTGGGGAACCGAAACCCTCACCCTCTCTCGACGCTCCTCCCCGCTCTATCTACACTGACTGCGGTGGCTCATGGCAAGTTAAAAGCCAAGTTTTATGGGGTAGGGGTCAGGCTTGACAGCAGTCCTCCATGATGGCCCATGTCTGCTGAGAAAAGGATTCTGGGGACATATGTTCTGGAAATTCTATGTGAGATCCTCCCTTGGGAAGCTTCACGTGACATGAAGAATGAAAGAATCTAACTCAGGTAGAAAAAAAAAAGTCTCGAACTTTCTCTAACCCGGTTCTTCAAACTTATTTAACCACATACCTCTTTTTTTCCCCCCAAAGTTCCTGTTTGCATCTCTATCAGTTGCTGTTCTTTTTGTTACATCAGAAACCCCAACTGAGCCTTCCGTATAATAAAAGGGTATGCTGGCCTTTGTGAGTGAGAAGTCTAGAAGTCATGAGGGCATCAGGTATAGTTACATCGAGAGCTCAGCTCCATTTCTGGAGAGTTCCCCTCAGATCTCCGTTTCCTCCTCTGCGCATCGATTGGCTTCATCCTTAGTCTGGCTTCCCTCCTGGCAACAAAATGGTTGCAGCAGTGTCGGGCATCACATCTGAGTACCCACTTCACCGAGGAAGAGAATCCTTCTCTTCTCCCCAGCATGTGTTGCATGTTCTGACCCTATTTAGACCAAGTGCTCATCCGTGAGCCAGTCACCAGGCAAGAGGAATGGGCTGGTGACAGCCACCCCAAGGATGAAATGATGGCGCTTTCTATAAAGCCCATGGCAATGTGCTCTCTCTAGTAGCACCCATCCTACCTACCCCCACCCCATTTTTTTCCCTGTTAAGATCCTAAAGAAGGTAGGCCCCCTCCTGAGCCCTTGGTATAAATCCTGATTTGTCCAAAGGCCATGTAATCCTCTTTATTAACAATTGGCTCAGGAACGGCTGTAAGACTTGGTTCTAGCTGATTAGATACAAGCAAAACTCTGCCGGGTGGGGCTTCTAGGAAAACCCTTGCTTTTCTGATATAAAGAACAGACCTGGCCGGCATGCCCAGTTGCCATTCCTTCTCCATCAAACCGAGAATGAGGTTTTGATACCACAGAGCCATGGCAGCCATCTTGGGGCCATGAGGCAACCACCGTGAAAACAGATGCCCCCCCATACCAGAGATGGCAGCACAGAAGAGTGGAGCCCAAGGCCTGGATGGCATCGCCAGGCAGCTGCTCACCCTGGCGCTGCTCTCTGTTTGGTTTTTTTTTTTAAATATTTTTATTTCTAGGAGAGAGAGAAAGAGACAGCGTGAGCAGAGGAGGGTCAGAGAGAGAGGGAGATACAGACTCTGAAATAGGCTCCAGGCTCTGAGCTGGCAGTCAGCACAGAGCCCGACGCGGGGCTCGAACCCACGAACCGCGAGATCATGACCTAAGCGAAAGTCGGACGCTTAACAGGCTAAGCCACCCAGGCACCCCAGGCGCTGCTCTCTTTGGTACAAACTTAGAAATTCAGATTTGTTTAAGCCGAAGGTATTTCTAACTGACAAGAAGCCTAGTCATTTTTTACACACTAGGACTTGTGCGGGCCTTGGAGGCACATTTCAAGATTCATTGACTCCCCAGAGGCACCTGGGTGGCTCAGTTGGTGAAGCGTCCGACTTCGGCTCAGGTCATCATCTCACTGTCGTGGGTTCGCCCCCCGTCGGGCTCTGTGCTGGCAGCTCAGAGCCTGGAGGCTGCTTGGGATTCTGTGTCTCCCTCTCTCTCTGCCCCTTTCCCACTCATGCTCTGTTCCTTTCTCTCTCCCTCTCTGTCTCTCAAAAATCATAAACATTACAAAAAAATATTCGCCGATTCCCAAAGACTTCCTAAGCACATTCTGCCCCACGGACGTTCATGAGAAAGCAGGTTATACAAGGAGCTACCCACTCCAGCAGAGGGTCGAGTGTTCCCTGTGTTGATGGAGGTGCCAGAAGCCACACATCGAAGGCAGCCATCGTGCCTGCTCCCTTTCCAGGGCACCCCAAGGCCGCTTTGGGGCTGGTTTCAGGAGCCTCGACAATGCCAACACAAAAGCACATTCTTCAATCCAGATACCAGTCAGGGCTCAGCAAAATCTATCCAGACCTTTAAACCTACTGCCCCTTCCAATCCAGTCATTCTGGGGTCTCCCCTAAGAAGATCCCCCCAAAATAACAAGAGAAAAAGCCAAGGACCTAAACACGATCATCACAGACACATAGGCCACAGCCAAAAAACCGAGCAAATCACAATGACCCATCACAAGGGAAGGATTAAGAAACTTTGGTGGAATATTACATGGACGAGAAAATACCATTTTAACAAAGTTGGTAAGAGCAAAGGGAAATATCCATAATATCTGTTAATAAGAAAGTCAACTACAACATCTGTATATGGCATGATCTCAATTCTACACAAATTGCACCAGGGAGAAAAGAGATATACCGATAACTTTACAGCAGTGGTGCCTGGTTGGGGTTATTACGGGTACTTTTGGGGGGGAATTTTCCCTGCTGTTCTATATTTTCTCATTTTGCCTGTATGTTCTACTTCTGTGAGCAGAAAGAACAAAATCGACTTTTCTTTTTAAAGCTGCCAGGACCCTCTACTGCATTAAAGCAGATAATCAAGGGCTCCCTAGAGCGGGTGACCCCTTTTGCACCGGGCCAAAATAAAAACAAGCTTCCAAACCTGGCCTATTTGATTAATAGCTTGAAATTCTTTCAATAGGCAAAGGGAGTGGTGGGAAAAGGGGAAGATCAACACCCTATTTTTAAATGCTGACGTAAGCTTGCAGGAACTAAAGACAAGAAGAGGTACACACCATTCCAGGCCTTATGCAAATCGATGCAAATGAGGCACGGTCCCTGGCTAAGTGAGAATTCTGGGCCTAGGCTCCCACCTGGAGTCCTGGGTCTCACAGAGCTGGGTGGGGAAGAGAGGAGAGAAGGGGGGAAGGAATAGGATGACCTCCATTCATGGAGCACCTACTAAGTGTCCGGCTTACAAATCCGTTTCACAGCCTGTCCTCCGCCCCGAGCACGCCCTGAGGTATTAGTGAGATGGTTTTCCCTGCTTTGCAAGTGAGGCAAAGGGGGCTCAGAGAGGGAGATGATCTGTGCAAGGTCACGGAGGGACCAGCTAAGTCCATAAGCCCGTGGTGCCTGTGGCCAGGCTAGGCAGGCCCAGGGCACTGGGGGTGGCATCTCTGGTCCTCCAGTCTGGGGGAGAGAAGAGAGGCAATGCCAGTAGATATCTGGGTAGGACACATGTACAGAGACTACCTGGCCTTTTCACGTGCTGTGCCCTGTGCTTGGAATACCCCACTGATGTCTACTGGTTTGCTCTAACTCCCAAGCTCCCTTACCAGAGAGGCCTCGGCTGAGTGCTCTACCTGTAAGAGCATCACCTGCCCCTAACTCGAGCCCCCGCATCTATGCCCTGCCCTACCCTGCTTGCTTTCCCTTCAAAGCACTTATCACCTCTCTTCTATATGTACTTGAGTGGCAAGAAACTATGCTCGGTGATAGCAGGGTGTTCAGCTTTGGGGTTCACCTGTGTTTCCAACACCTGTTGCGTACCTGCTGTTCAAGACACAGGTGTCAAATGAATTAATGAGTAAATAAATGAGCCTCAGCTCCCTTGGGACTTGGTTATACAAGCTTTGACAATGACCGGAGAACCATAATCACAGCATAGCTATGAATGGTACATTAGTATGATTATAACGAACATCTCTGAGCACATATTTTTACATTCCTTTCCTCATTTAACCTCTTATCGACCATCTGAGGCAGGAAGTAGAATTATTTCCATTAGACAGCCGCAGAGGCTCAGGCCCGAACACGTCAGGTCCATTGCCGGAGCCAGAGAGCCTAACCAGCAGTGCCGGGGCTTGAATCAAGTATGTCTGATTCTAGAACTTACCTCCCTACCCGCCACATGATGGGCTGGGTGGATTTCACGCAATGAGAGGGCATCGGGAGCTTGTTAGAAATGTTGATTCTCCGTCTGCTGCTGACTGACTGAGTCGCAGCATTGCGCACCACAGGGAAAAAGAAACGGAAGCCCCCGAGCTGTCCCTCCACCCCTCAAGTGGGGCTGATCCTTCCATAGGGTCCTAGTGAGGGCAAAATGAGAAATGAGAATCCAACTCAGGGCCGAACCTGGCAGGGCTTCAAACTTCCCCAGTTCTCCCCACAAGCTCCTGGAGCAAAAGTTTTCGGTGCACATTTCGGGCCTTTGATTTTGGCCTCATCTGGCGGAGAAGACACCAGCTTGTCAGAGGGAGGGGGGAGCTGGGAGTGACGGTGCTGGAGCAGGAAGATCTATTATTAATTACTATGTAACATTGATTAAGAGCCCACAGGGCACCGCAGCTGCAGGAGTTTGGGACAACCTCCACTCGTGCCTGGAGGGGAAAATGATTAGCAACATTATGAAAGGAAATATTCATCCTGTAGCAGCCTTGAGCAAATGCCTTCAGGGGCGGGAAATTTTCTTCTCCCAGAGATCTCTCCTCCAGCAGTGCAGCAGCTGGCTTCGTGGCCTGGGGCAGATGTGCTGGGTGGGAGGCTGGACCAGCGGACCTCTAACCTGCCTGCAGTCAGGGGCTGGATTGACAGATCTGAGAGTACGTTCTCCTCCCCACAGTTCAAGGCCGTCCGAGATGCCCAGCTCGACCTCTTGAGAAAGCAGTTCAGTCAGGGTGGCTGGATCTTTCTGATCGCTTGAGAGAGAGAGGCAAACTGGATTTAGATGTCAAATCTCCTAATTTTTAAATAGGGTTAAAAGACATTCTGGGTTTCTAGCCACTCATCTGCCATTGTCACATTTAATCTTTTCAACAAAGCCGTCTCCATTTTCCAGATGAAGAGACTGAAGCTCAGAGTGGTCACCAGCACAGCAAGTTGAGTAGAGTAGCTGGGATGCAAGCCCACGTGTACCTTCTGAGTCCTACTGGACCACGCAGGTGTCTTGCCCCTTGCCCAGAATCAAGTTCCCGGCCTCATTGGTTCTATGACAAGTGACTGACCAGGTGATTCCTCCATTCCAGAGCAAGACAACAGACTGCACAGGTGGTTGTGGGGATGACGACACCTGCTGGGCCCTGGACGTGGATTACCTGATTTTTTTTTTTTAATGTTTTATTTATTTCTGAGAGAGAGAGAGCATGAGCAGGGGTGGGTCAGAGAGAGAGGGAGACACAGAATCGGAAACAGGCTCCAGGCTCTGAGCTGGCTGTCAGCACAGAGCCCGACGTGGGGCTCGAACCCATGAACCGTGAGATCATGACCTGAGCCCAAGTCGGTGCTTAACCGACTGAGCCACTCGGGCGCCCCGTAGATTACCTTGTTTAAGCCTCACGCCGGCCCCACAAAGTGGTCTCCTGTGTGCCGTTTTTCAGAGATAAGAGGAAAGCCAGGGAGGGAAATGACTCCGGAGCACATGCTCTAAGCCACCACCGGCATCCACCCTACACCCTCTCACAAGGCCCCTAAACACGTAGACTCCTTCTAAATGTCTCCACCTATAGTCCAGACGACATCAGCCCCCTGGGGCTAAGCAAATTGCTCTGCTTCCCAGGAAACCATTTTGAGCCCCAAGGACTTATTAAGGAGTCCACAAGCTTGGGGGAGAGTTTTCCCATCGATTCAGAAGGCTACCAATCCCCAGGGAGATAGTAAGCTCCCTGTCTTCGCCAGTGTGCAAGGCTGAGGCCAGGCAATGAATTCAGGGCGATGTCGCAGAGTTTCCAACGCCAGATGGGGAGACAGAGGCTGAGCTAACTCAGCGGCTTTCTGGGAGAAAACGGAAGTGCAGAGTCAGACCGCCTAGGTTCAAATCTTCCTTGCTTTGCTGTTTGACCTTGGGCAAGTTACGAAGATTCCCTTTGCTCAACATCCTTTCCTTTAGAGCAGAACTCGTAACAGGACCTATCTCCTCGTGTGGCTGTAAGATTACACAACTTACTACGCGTGAAGTTAACACTTAGCAGAATGCCTGGCACACGGCAAGTTTAGAGCATGTAAGTTTAAAACATTAGCTATTACTTTCCAACTTTGGGTTTTAACTTCGGGGTCCGATCTTCCCATCAAAAGTCCAGGAGATGCCAGTATAAGAGGCGGATCAAAGAGGGGCTGCTTGCCCGAGGAGGTGGGGGTGGGGGCACAGGAGCCCCGGCAAGCACGCCACCCCCCTGCACTGGTCCCAATACCGCGTCAAGTGTCTGTGTGGCCGATGTGCCACCCACGGGCTGTGCCCGGCAGGCGCTCCACCCATCAGGCTCGGAAGTGCTCACTAAGGCCACCTTAGTGAGGTGGCCTTTCAGGATGCTCAAGTTATGATATTCAGTCACCACACTTTGCAGCTGGGGAAACTGAGGTCCAGAGAGGAGGGGCAGCTTGCCGAGGTCGGCAGCCAGTAGGTAGGTAGAGGGCAGAGGAGCTTGTCAGCCCCATTCCCAGAATAAAAAACCCAACAACACTGGGTTAAAAAAGGGCCACTCAGCGCCCCAAGGGGGGGCCTCCCACCGCAGGACGCTGGCCTCAGAGGGCCATTGTGATCTGCTGGAGAGTCAGCAACAGGAAGCGATGTTTGAAGAAAGAAAGAGGGGTGGCAGAGGAGGGAAGGTTGGGCAGGGGTGGGGGCAGGGAGAATGAGGCAGCTTAGCCCTTCCCAGCACCGTGCCTGGAGAGAGGAAGCTGTTATCAGCACACCTAGAAGAGCCCACAGATCCCCACCACCACCCCCTGTCGTCAGCCAGGACCCCCTGCTCTCCGTGTTAGGGCGGACTCTCGGGGAAGGCATGGTCATAGGCTGCCTGGGGTGTCCTGTCTGACAGAGTCCCATCAGGAGAGGCTTGTGGAGACCGTCGTGTTCTAGATCCTTGCTATAAAGAGGGGACACCAGCCCAGAGAGGGGCAGCTGCTTGGCCAGTTATACAGCAAATCGGGGCAGAGCTGGGATCACCCATGCGACATGGGGGCCTTATCGCTTTTGCTGGCATCCCAGCTAGTGATAGCAATGACAAGAGTTTAACAGCAACATCTGCTTGAATGCCCACCACAGGGCAGGTGCAATTCTAAGCCCTCGTAAAACACCCCCATGGGGGAAGGACTATAACCCCCATCTCACAGATGCAGTATAGCAAGGCTATAGAACCTTCCTGGCACACAGCTGGTACTCCAGAGAGTGGGGATTACACCCCCCGTGACTCAATCCCTCCTCTGTCAGGGGGGAAGAGTTCCTTCCTTCTGGAAGTTTAAGCATTAGTGAACTCAGGTAAAGAGGATGTTTGTGTTTGGGGACCACTCTAGAGCTGTTGAAACCACGCGTGGGCAGCCACCTTCCACATAGCTAATACTCTTCTCACACTGGCTACCGGAAAGGCAGAAAACTGAGTTTCCCAGCTTCCCTTTTGTCCAAGGGAAGCACGTGACATTAATATGGTGGATGAGATTCAGGGAGACATGTGAGACAGCATTTCTCCACCACTAGAAAGCCCTTCCTTTTGCACTTATTCCCTCCCTTTCTTCCTCCGTGGAATGCAGATGCAACGCCAGAGACTTGGCAGCCACCTTGCGACTACGAAGAGCCAGGAATGAAAACAAAGCGCCATGCGCTAAAGATGGCAAAGTCTAGTGAGCAGAGCCCAGGTCCCAAGAGCTACACTGAGACCAGGGGCCTACCCGGGGCAAGCGGCACCAGCCAGGCTATGCCTCAAGGGTGGGGGTTCTGTTACTTGTAGTGCATGCATTACTAATTCTGCTAATGGTGGGAATGAGATGGGGCCGTAGGGCCCATGTGACCCCAAGCCCATGCGCCATTTCTGGAGCCCCACTGCCTCCCAGGGGTCACCCTTTCCCTCTTTCTGCCTCTCCCCAAAGGCAGTAGCTCCCCAAAGCCTCTGCCTGGATCAGGGCTCTGAAAACAATGAATCACCCCTCGGGCCACACGGCTGCCAGTCACCAGACCACCCAGTGTGAACCCCTTGAGGACTGCAAGGAAGGGAGAAGGCGTCTTGCCCTGAACCCAGCAGCACGGCAACTCCAAGGCCCGGGTATCCAGCAGACTGGATCTCCAGGCACCACATCTGATGTGGCGGGCGATTACCCAACGTACCCCTCCTTCATTTGTCTGTTAAACAAATATTCATCGAGGGCAGGCCAAGGTGCAGGCGCTCACAGGTCCCCGCCGCAAAGCTCACATCCTTGCGGGGAGGAGGGCAGAAAGCAAGCCAGCAGATGTAGTCCTCCGGGTCCCACAAAGCACTTGGCAGTGGACGTTACCTGACTCCATCCCCTCCACGACCCTGCCAAGCGGGGGCCACGTGCCAGCTTTACGGGAGAAACAAAGACGCCAGGCGGACACTAAGCAGAGACTTCCCGAGACCGCCCAGCTGGGTCCGGGAGGCGGCGGGGTTTGAACCTTGGTCCATCTGGCCTCGGTGCCCCCCACCCGGCATGTCCTCTGTCCACGAGAACAAGCAAAGCAGGGCCCTCCGCCGTCGGGATCTGTTGCTCGGGGCGCCACCAAACAACCTTCAGGGACAAGGGTCTCAACCCAAAACCAGAGTCGGGCTGGGACGCGGCACTGCCGATGACGCAACCCCCTCATCAAGCTGTTGGCACCTGATGGCTCTTTAATTATTCATCCCCGCCGAACACAGGCCCAGGGCTCCAGCCTGGTTTTTCAGAGCTCACCCGAGGGGGAGCCTGGGTAATGAGTCCAGACCTGTCAAGAAGTTTGGAATCTGTCTGCCCACAGAATGTTCCCTGGTCCTCCCACACCAGTCCCGCCAGGCACGGTGGAGTGTGACAACGAGCCAGGGTGCTTCAGAGAGCCCAGGGCCCCGGGGCTGGGCTTGCAGTTCTGACGGCTAAAACCTGTTGGCCTGATTTCCAGCCCATGCAGCCCAAGGTCGTTCAGACTCCCAGCTAAGCAGAGGAAGTTGCAATGGGGGGGAGGGGGAGGGGCGGGGAATAACTGAGGGGGGAGGGTGGGGAGTCATTGGGGGATGAGACATTGACTCCGTGGTCCAAGAAGCCACCAGATAGGAAGACGGTCTTTCTCAACATGGACAGAGCCAAACAGAACCGGCTTAAATCTTGGCTTTGTCATTGCCTGGCTGTGTGTCCTTGGATGAGCCACTCACCCTCTCTGATCAGGCACCTCGAATATAAAATGGAGCTCCATCATCCCATGAATGGGCATGGCTCCTAGCATGCTCCAGGCACTGGGGATACAGGCATAAAAACAACAGACAGCCCTCTGCTATCACAGTGGGGATTTTGTAAAGACCGGAATGTGACTGCATAGATAGCACTGTGGTCCATAGTAAATAAGGCCTCAACACCTGGTCATTATTACTTTTGTTATTTTAAGACAGTTTAGGCTTTACGTATACAACTATTTTCTATCGCCCCCTCTGTGATCATTTTTACCATAACACTTTTGCTCCACACACTCTTGTGCACGCGCGTACACAGACACAAATACCGACTATTTTGAGGGAATTTATTTCCTCCTTCAAAGTTGCCTTTGATACTCCTATTTCCTACCCGGTGAGGTTGCTTGTCTCATTCACTTCCCCTCTGTCCCAAAGTATCTAAACTTGTCCTAGCCTGGCGTCTAGCAGGGGCCGGTAACCGTGTTCTTCACCCACTCACTCCTCCATCCATCCGTTTATTTATCGGACAAATATTCAGGAAGGCCTACGGCGCGCCAGGTCCCGCTGTGACCAAAACAGGGCCTCATGGGGTTTATATCCTCAAAGGGAAGACAGATGACAGACAGGCAGGAAGTACAGCATGCCCGCAGGTGTGGATGTTACAAGCGGGTGAGGTGGAAGGGCCATTCTGAATGGGCTGGTGGGGGACCCCCTGAGGAGGTGACATCTGAGCCCCACGGGGTGGCTTGCTCTGGCTTGCCAGCCGGCCACCACAGGTGGTCAGGCGGAAACACAGAAATAGGCACTGATGAAGCCAGGAGGCTCCCCGGACTCACCCAGGCTCCTAGAAGAGGGCCTTAGGAGGTCGTCCCAGATTCCAACCCCTCTCCGAAGAATTGGGAGAACAGGGAACAGAGACGGAAGGGGATTTCCCAAGGTCACAGAGCCAGCAAGGGCACACGTCCTAACTCCGGAGGTGGGGTCTTTGCAAAACTACCCACTGCCTTTCGGGATGTCATTAAGGGCTCAGGAGATCCTGGGAGGCACACGGGGGTTCAGGGGCAATCAGGAGACAGAGAACCTCAAGTTGTCCTCCACCCCCAGCCACGCTTGTCCCCGCATTCAGAGAACCACAGGAACCCACAGTGAGCAGCCCTCGTCCTGGCTCGGCATCGGGGAACCATGGTTACAGCTGCCTTTTGATGGGCAGGGGATCGGGACCGCCTCAGAGCCACCCCCTGGCTCCTAGAGGCTGTGTCAGGAGCCAGAGCAAGCGTCCAGGGGACGAGCTAGAGGTCACCGGTCGCCCTGGGACCCCTTCCACCTTCCCCTCCCGAGCCCATCATCCGGGCACCTCGCACCACCACGAAATCCTTTTTAGAGCCCTGAATTAAAAATAAATTTGCAAGCACATAACCAGATGTTACATGGGGAAAAGATAAATAACTCAGCCTGTCAAGGAACTGCCTCATCTCAGTCAACCCTCTCTCTTTCACAAGGTTTTAATTTTTAATTTCACAGCGGTAACTATAGCAACCTGCAAAAATAATATATTCCAAAGCAAAACAACTTTCTTGGCTCTGGCTTGGTGTCTCCATGTTCCCTCCTTCCCTCCTCTCTACCAACTTCTTGCAGGTCTGTGCCCAGAGGATGAACGTTCTCAGCTTTAAACTCCTTTATTCATGAAGCAATTCATTCATTCATTCACTCACAGGCAAGTATCTCTTGCAGCCCCAAATCCACACGACTGCTAAGTTCAGATTGCAGGATGCTGGACAGCGTGTTCAGAATCATGAGGGACGCCATGTTATCTAATCTATTTGGTTCCCAAGTTTTGAGTCGATAGGAGCAAGACTTTGGGTAGCAAGGGACACCTGTTTTCACTGGAAGCCTAATTTGTCCCAGGGACAGTGCTGGGCATTGGGGTGAACCAGCTAAGGAGGACTGAGTCCGCCTTCAAGGCGTAAGGAAGACAGACATATAAACAGATCCTTGCAATAAGGTAAGACAAGTCTTAGATAAAAGGGGTGAATTATGTACAAATGGGGCACAAAAGAAGGAAGAGAGTTCAATATCTAGGGTGATCCTGGAAGGCTTCAATGAGAAGGTGACTTCTGAGATAGTCTTGCTGATGAGTGGAAGTTTCCTGAGTGCCTGAGATAGGAAAGGGCATGCCAGGTGGAAGAGCAAGTGCAAAGGCAGAGACACAGAGTCGGGCTGGTGGGGCCCACACAAAGGACGAAGGTTGTGCCTCAGTGGGATGCCAGACACACCAGTGGGGTATGATCAGACAGAGCCTAGATCATTGTGCTGAGGACTTGCGCTCAGAGGCTAGGAGAAATCAGCGAAGTAATGGGAGTGAATGAAACACACTTCGGAAGGCGACTCCGGGGACAAGTGTGGGGAATGGATGGGGGTTGGGGGGACAGAGTGGAGGGAGCACGAATGTGAATGCGGTGGCAGGGAGTGGCCTGAATGGCTGCAAGGAAGAATGGAGGGTAGAAATATTAGTTTGGGTTCCCTGAGAAGCAGACCCTGAGTCAAGGGTTCAAATGCATGTGGGAGGCAATCCCCAGAAGCAGTGATTGTGGGTGGGGAGGTGAGAAGGGAAGAGAGGAAGCCAGTGAGTGTTTAGTATTAGTGTTAAGCAACCAGAGCTGAGCGCGGCCCATGGGGCCTTGGAGCCGGTGTCCGGGGTGCCTCGGGGCTGTGTCCCCCCGCCCCCATGGCAAGGGACCCGGAGTATGTAAATGCCAATTTCCGTATTAATTGGCTGAGAGCTGCTCCCAAGAAGCATGCATTCCCTGGCACATCGGACCTGCCATTCAGGCTTAGGAGCAGAGCCGCTCCAGTGGCCAGAGAAAGTCCCCACGCAGACTCGCGTGCAGGCAGCCGGATGCAGGGCCAGAATGCCCCGAAATAGGAAAGAAAGGCCAAAGAGATACGGGATGCGGGATCAACAGCATCTGCCCGAGTCAAGCTCTGAAAGATAATAAATGGGCATAATGGAGCCTGACGTCGGGGGGATGAGCAGGCGCCTGGGCTGGCGCAGCCTGGGACAGGGGCTCCGGGCAACGCGCCCCAAGGAAGGATGGGCCCAAGGCTGTCCGGATCCAGGTAGGTTAAGGTTGGCTAAGTGGAGACTGATCAGACACCGGGCAGGAGGCCCCAGAGCAGCCCTCGGGGCCCATACCGGGTAAGCTAGACCTTCCTCCCGAACGGCAAAGCAGAGCTATCCCTTCCGTCCCTGGCGGAATGTGTAATGTGCTGAGCAAATGTGTCAACTGGGAAAACGCATGTGCAAGGAAGTGTTCTTGCCGAGATGGAGCACAGAGGCGTAACCTTGGGCCGGTGATGTCACCTCTCCTGGCCTCAGTTTCCCCCCTCTGTAATGCGATGTGGTTTATAGAAGTGCCCGCTGCACATGCTTGTGGTGAGGATGTAATTAGAGGCGGCTTTGCGGTGCCCAGAAGTCACCTAATAAATCTGACCTGTTATTGTGACTCGGGGGCAGTATTTTCGGAGCGTGGCCCGCGTGTCTGGTCCCCAGGGAGACAGTGGCCATCTCTCTCTCTCTCTCTCTCTCACACACACACACACAGTTCCTGCCCTGCCCTGATGTAGCATGCAGCCTCATGGACATGCTGAATTGCTTTATATAGAATGTTAAAGAAAGCAAGAGAGAAAATTATGCACAAAGCTTGATTCTAATTTTGTTTAAACACACACACTCACAAAGGCCCGAGAGATATACACCAACATGTAACGATACTTAACACTAGATGGGGGAGTTGAAGGTGGCTTGCGTTTCTACAATTCTTTTTTGTGGGGTTTTTTTTCTTTCTTTTAAAATTTCACAGCGGATTGTATTATTTAAATTGTCATTTTTCTAAAAAGAAAAGAAAACAAATATGCTTCTTTCTCTGACTTCCCTACCCCTCACGAATTTCATCTGCTTTCTGGGGAAGCAGGAGCCCCCCCCCACCACTGTCTAGGGTCCCGGGGCCTGGCCTTGCCGCCCCGCACCGCCCCCCGCCCAGGGCAGCGCACGGTTCGCAAGGGGGGAAGGAAGCCATTGGAGTGCCTGGACTGATGGACTGCGAGTTGGGAGAAAGAGTTAGGCTCCCTGTCTGTCTGCCTGTGAAGACGGGCTCTGCCCCTGGGGTCTGAGGACGCGGTCTATGCTTGTCCATCGACCTGTGACCGGAGAGGCCAAGCTGTCCAGTGTGGTGGATAAGTGTGATCAGTTCCACGCACCTGCATGCCCACGCCACCTTCTCTAGATGGCCTTTCTCTAAGCAGACATTCGTTCTGCATGGCTAGGCTCCTCAGCCCCTCGGCTGTTTCCGAACTTGAGTGGGGGAGAAAGGCAAGTTGTGTTGACATCATAAAATCACCATGTCTACGCCTGGCTCCTAGAAACTGGCTATTCATAAGGATAGTAGCCACTGATTTTTCTCACCTTTCCTATTCAGTGTGACATCTAGGACTATGTGATATGCTCAGTGCTCATGGGAAGGTCTCTTAAGGCCCCCGTGGTGAACCTGATGGTATTATCAGTCTGAGTCCCTTGTTGGGAAAATGGTCCCTTCTTTGCATCACGTGGGCTTCACAGAGCTCTGATTAAGAGCACTCAAACAAGGGTAGTCCTGGGCGTCATGGAGGTTCAGTGATTTTCTGGGATTGATGTATGGACATATACACGGATATATGACACGCAGGAGAAAGAAGCCCTCTGTCCCGGCCAGATTGCTGATCTCGGGGCACACGAGTCTTGGTCTACCTAATAGTAGCCCTCTTCCCGACCACGTGTGGAGAGCCTGGTTGTAGAATAAAGCCAAGCAGAAAAGATAACTTTGTTGAATCCCTCTGTCCAGTCATTTCTGAAACTGCCTTCCTAGACCAGAACCAGTATATCCCCTTTCTTTCTTTCTTTTTTTTAAATGTTTTTTATTTATTTTTGAGAGTCAGAGAGAGACAGCACAAGCAGGGGAGGGACAGAGAGAGAGGGAGACACAGAATCTGAAACAGGCTCCAGGCTCTGAGCTAGCTGTCAGCACAGAGCCCGATGCGGGGCTCGGCGGGGCTCGAACCCACCAACTGTGAGATCATGACCTGAGCCGAAGTCGGATGCTTAACCGACTGAGCCACCCAGGTGCCCCATATCCCCTTTCTTTCTTGAGTGAGTGCCACCAGTGTCTGTCTAGTGGGACTAAAGGAATCCTAGGAGCCCAGCTTCCTGGAGTGGACATCTACTGGATGAAAACTGGCGGCCACCTGAATCTGTGCCCCTTTCCTACGCACCCTCACTGAAATATCTGGAGGAGTTCCTGGGTCATGACCCTGCCCTCCATCACTGCACGTCACTTTCCCAGATCCCCAGATAGACCAGGTGAGTGAGCCAGGAACCCCTTCCACGCGTGCCTGTAACGCCTCTTACACAGTCCACCAAGCCTTACCCTTTCCCTCTCTGGGTGCAGAAGATCCAACAAGGAACTACAACCCTCAAAGGTACGTCAGAGCCACTGGGTGGAAGGTGGGATGTCCGAAGGACGGTGACAATTTGCCCTGCGAAGGACTAGAGCATGCGTGAGAGACACACATTATTGGGTTGAGCCCCTGAACTTTTGGGGTTTCCTATTACAGCTGCTACCCTGCCCTGATCACTACAATACTTCGTAGTTCATACCTGAGAGCTGTGACCCTGTGGGGGGTCTGAGAGCTCTCTGTCCACCAGAGATATTTATTGAGTTCCCATTCTGTGCTTGCACAGCCCCAGTGCATTTCTCTTTATCCAACTCTGGCCTCGATGGCCTCCTTTCCCATCTGTCTGTCTTATCTGCCTGGGCCCTAAGCACCCCCCACCCCCAAGAGCCAAGTGTCTGGTCCGTCTTCTTCCTGTGCTGTGTCCCAGTGGCTAGTTGAGTGTCAGGCATACAGGAAGTGCTCAGTAAATATTGATTAGCTGGCTTTGCAAAACGGCCCCGTGCACAGAATTTTGTGAGGCTCAAGTGAGGTTTTGACTGTGACACCGCATGGCACATAGCAATTCCTCAGGAAACACCCACACAGTGAAAAGGAGCTAAGGACGGACTCCCATGGGCTGGGGAAGGCTCTCAGAGGGAGGGCAGTGCTTAACCGGGGAGGTCCTGCCCCACACATTCCAGACAGTTCTCTGTGGTCTCTGGATGGTCCCAGAGTCCATGCAGGAGGCAGAGCCTGGGCAGGGGAGGGGGGTCAATGCTTTTCTCAGGGAACCCCAGTCCCAGGCGGTTTAGGCTGAGGTCGGGGCAAAGAGATGCTTTGGGGAACACCCTTCTGAAGGCTTTGGCTGTGTGAGCAGCCCTGGGGCAGGCTTGTCACCTTGGCCTGGGGACAGAGAGGGACGGGGGATGCCTGATATGCTTCCCTGAGTGGTCTGAGATCTCATCTCAGGAAACGTTAGCTCCTGGTACCCAGTCCTACTTGTCCCACACAGGCTTCTGGGACCTTGCCCACACCTCCTGGGCTGAGCTCCAAACTGCATGCCTGGGCAGGGGTGGGCGCCGCGTGTCCAAACAGCAGTGTAGTCGTGGACAGCTTGAGCTCTGGAGCCAGAATGCCTGGGTTCAAATCCTGGCTCTGGCTACTCAGTAGCTCTGAGACTTTGGACTCCTTAGTTTTCTGAGCCTCAGTGTTCTCATCTATAAAGTAGGATGATAATAGCACCCATACTGGAGGGTTCTTGGGAACATTAAAGGAGTGAATGGGAGTCACGACATGGCTGTGGTCCCTGAGTCTCTCTCTGGGGTTGGTGGGTAGTCTGAATGTCACGTCTTTCATCTTGTGGCCGAACAGACCAGTTAAAAGCTCTGATGTTCCTTATCCGTACGATCGCACTACGTTACATGTTGGGATTTTTGCGATCTTTGAGACTCCGCTTACTATATCCCCTCAGCTGGGCAGTACGTCCTCCCTTCCTGTGGGGCAGCTGGGTACCCGCCACACCCCCTCACTTGCTGTGTGACCTCCAGTAACGTCCTTGCCTTCTCTGAGTCAGTTTCCTCGTAAAAAAAAAAAATGACTTGCAGAGGGATGATGATGATGGAATGAAATTCTGGCTGCTATTCAACAATCATTCAACAATAGCTTTTATTGAGCCCCTACTATGTGCCAGGCATCATTCTAGGCTCTGGGGACATGGCAGCGAACAAGGCAGACAACATCCTGGTCCTGATGGAGCTGCCACAGGGCTGCCACGCACTAAACAAGTAAGTAAAATGCATGATGTATCGGATGGTCATAGGCGCCATGGGAAGTAATAATTAAACCAAGAAGCAGGGAGGGGAGTGGGGTGGGAGGAGGGTGGCCAGGGAAAGCCTCCCCCAGAAAGAGTTTGGCAAGGTGAGGGGACCACAGAGCTACCTCGGGGAAGATCTTTGCAGGCAGGCATGTTCTAGAACCTCATGAGCGAAGGGAGACTGGCCGGGGCCTCCCAGGCCACTGTAAGGGCGCTGGCTTTTCTCTGCACACACATGGGGAGTCCGGAGCCGGGAGCTTCGGAGCGGAGGAGGGCATGACCTCACTTGCATTTTACTAACAGAGCGTAACCCAGGTGACAAGATAAGGCTGCAGCTGTCACCAGCCTTCAGGACAATACTTGGAGGCTCACAGGCCCTGCAGCTCCACGGGGCCTCCCTGCCCAGCAAGCTCCGTGCTGGCGCTCCACGCCCCCAGGCCCTCCAGCCAGTCCTGGGTCCTGACTCCTGCTTGGCCTCCACCCTCGCCTGCGTCCCACCTCCTCAGCTGCCCTCATCCTTCCCAGGCGACGGGTCTCAGAGCCCATGCACACGCTCAAAGCCTCCCTACTTAGCACCCCTGTGCCTCAGCGCTCTTCATCCGGAAAATGGAGCAGTGATGGCAGACTCGCCCTCACGTGGGGGGTGGAGTCCCCAAGATCCAACCGCGTACGATGCAGCCTGGTGTGAGCCCCGGGTGAATGGACACGCGAGCATTTAGAGGGTCTGCTTTGTCAGAAGTGAAGACACGAAACCCACGCGGCCCACTCCCACTGCACAAAGGCCACACAGCCCATTCCTAACCGCCTCCGACTTCCCACTCAACCTGGGATGGTCCACATTTCCAAACAGGTGCTGGACCAGGTTGGCTCCTCCTTACCAAGGGATATCAGCACCTGTGGGCAGGGGAAACAAGTCACTGTGTAAACCGTTGTGGGGAGTGTGCCCGGAGTGCTGGGGAGCGTCAGCTGCTGCCTCGGCTCCTCTCACCTCACATGGGGAGGACATCCTTCCTCCTATGCTTGGCCCCAACCAGGGAGACAGGTGCGTGTGATGACCTGCTATGTCTGGGACAGAGCAGGGGCTCAGAGAACACTCATTGGACCAGTGTGTGTCCCACTTTGTGCCATTTACCTTGTGGCCCGGGGTGGGTCACTTTACTTCTTTGAGCCTCTGTCTCCTCATCCGTAAAATGGGAAGACTCCTGCCTCCCAGCAGGGCGGAGGGGGCATCCCAGGGGCTCCCGTGTCTCCCCTGGGTCCTCATTAAGGTTCCCAGAGGATACGTGGAGGAGGGACCCAGAGGACACGGGGGTGCCCATCGGAGCCACTGCTGCATCTAGGGGCAGATGGGGGTGTGAGCGCTGTAGAGTCATGGGCTGAGAGCCCCCGAGTACTGGGGCTGGGGGCCCGTTGCAGCGGGTGTCAGTGGGGAGTCGGGTCATTGTTTCTGCACCATCGGTGATTCTGTGTTTGGTAGGTCTCCCCTGAATTGGGAGCCTCTCCCCTTCCTTTGCCCCAGTTCAGGGCAAGGAGAGCCCCTAAGAAACACATCATTTATGGGGACTTTCTATAGGACCCTGCACTTCTGTACCTGCTGACAGCTGTTACTGAGCACTCGCTGGCGTAGTTCTGTTCTAGACACCACTGATGTCCACATCAAGTGAGGCTTCACGGTAACCCTCAAGACGGGTCTCATCAGTATCCCCAGTTTGTGGGTGAGAGAACTGAGGCACAGAGAGGCCAAGCAGCTTGCCCAGGGCCACACAGGAAGCCAGCAGGAGGGCCAAGCTCTGGGTCCAGGTCTGAGCCCCTTCTCTGCCTGCCCGATGAGGGGGAAGGGAGCGCAGACAGGCCACCAGCCTCCATGTATGGCCCCAGCCTCCCAGGGCTCCGGGACTCCTGGCCACACCCAGATTCTGACCAGGGGCCCTGCCGGTCCTCTCCAGGGTGCGGACTCGACTCTGCCTACTTGCCACACTCCCCATAAGCTGTCTGTTTAAGAGGCAGCCTACCCACTGGTAAGAGCCAGCAGCCCTTCCAAAGCTGGGCGCTGGGGCTCAAGCCTGGTTCTGCTCCTTTGTTCTGCATGCCTCAGTTTCCTTATCCAGAAAAGGCAAGCAATAGGACCTGCATCATCTCATCGTGAGACTCCAGCGAGGGGCTGAGGAAGGAGATGGTCTGTTATCAACAGAGCTCACCTGGGTCCTACCATATCTCTCCTTCCCGAAGTTCGGCGTCCTTCTCTCCCCCGTGTCTCTCTCTGCCTGTTTCTCTCTCTGCCCCTTCTCTGGCATATCTGTCTTGCTTTGAAATGCTTCTCTTTGTCACTTTCCTCTCTTTCTCATGCCCTCCTGGGTCCTAAATCCTGGCTCTCCGGGTCTGTGCTGCATAAGCTGAGGCGGGGCGCAGCACAGCCATCCTGACAGTGGACACTCTCAAACTTTACCCTCTAGAAATTCTTCCTGGGGAGTTCCTAAGTGCAGATTCCTGGCCCCACGCCAGAGATTCCAATTCCGTGGCCTGGGGGAAGGTCAGAGAACCTGCGTTTTACCCATCACCCTCCCTGTCACCATCCAGGGGCGATAGGCTGGCTCTTAGTCTATACTTTGAGCAGCCCCTCATTTGCCCTCAGTTTCCCTATCTGTAAAATGGGAGCAGAGACCCCACCTCCCCAGGGGATAAAGATGAAATGAAGTGATTTGTCTGCAAAGCAGTGCATGTTTCGCTGTTTCTCTCTGTCTTGGCTTCTGCGTGATTTCTTTTGTCTCTGTCTTTCTCCGTCTCTGTTTCTGGTGTTTTCATATTTCTTTCTCTCTCTTCTCTCCCCACCCTCTACCTAGAAGTGAACCCACCCCCCCAGAGCCGAAATGGAAGAACTGGAAGAAAAAAAAAAGAAAAAGAGTGGCCCTTCTGTAAGGGCCAGGGGCCCCGTGACCACCCAGAGGCTCACCTCCTCCCACCCAACTGTCCCCCCAGACAGAAAGTCTCCCACCCCTCGGCCCCCATGGCAGCCGAGCCCAGGGAAGATGCCGAATCCATTGTGCAAGAGTTGGCCCCGCTGCTATGGAAACCAGCGCTTAGGAACCGCTCAGAGAGAGATCCATTCTGGGGAGGAGCCTGGCCCTGGGGGAGGGGGAGAGGCCCATCTGGGCGCCTCAGACCCTTGCCCTCCCATTAGCAGCCGTGTGATGCTGGGCAAGTCACTTAACCTCTCTGAGCCCTCTCTCCCTCCCCAGCCCGGGAATGCAGCCCCCATTAGCGGCCCGTAATCACGGCCACCAATGACTGAACGCCGGGCTGCAGCTTTCAAGCCTGAAGACACGCCAAATTGCCGTTTGCTTTCATTACCGCGAGCTCAAAATATTCTAGTGCCAGCTTGCTGTGCGACCCTGTGGCACCTGGGGGCCACCAAACGATTTCCATGATAGAATTCCCTCTTGCAGAGGCGCGGGGTCCTCTCTGAGCCGCCCTGGAAGGAACACACACACACACACACACACACACACAGGCATGCACACACACACACAGGCACGCGCACACACACGCACGTACACACCCCAGCCACTGAGCTAAGCTGCCTAGACACCACTCCCTCCCGCCCCAGACCCAGTTGAGAAACGCTGGCTGTGGTTCCTCTGTGAGGAAGAAGTGAGCGTGAGGCCTGGGTGATGACTCCATCTGCAAAGTGCCCGGTGCCCTACAGCACCACCAAGCCAGGGAACTTCTCTGATGAGGCACTTTCTTCCTCAAGAAGAAAGAAGGCACCCTGGGCTCCTCGGACCTCCACATCTACGCCTGGGCTCATCAGCCTGACCTTCACTGGCCTGAAAGTCTCTCCTAAGAGGCCTGCCGTGTCCCCCTGCCTCACAGCACAGCCCCCATTGGCTTGGTCCCTCCCTGTGAGAGGATGCGAGCCGCCTGGCCCCCACTCTGCGGGACCTCGGGTAAGGGCTTTAGTCTCTGCGCCCTCGCTGGCTCACACGCTCACAAGCACCAAGATACACAGCGCACCTGCGCACACGGCACACTCCCGCACACGTCCCCAGTCCCCCGGACCTCTGGCTGTCCCCGAATAAGCCGCGCGCCATCATGCCCCCTTGCCCTCGCTTATGTCATTCCCTCTCCCTGGAACTGTTCCCACATGTTTGTCCAGAGGCCTCTGGGATCCTTTGCCCCCAGCCCTCCTCCCTGATGCAGTTTTTGCAGAGAGCACTGTGACTGGCCCAAGAACACAAAAGAGGGATGTGGCTGCAGAGCCTGAGTTCGAACCGGTCCTTGGGGGTGTGGGGAGGGGGATATGGAAATGGACTCCTGCTGCTCCGCAGAGCACCCGCGCGTGTTCATTCAGCCAGCCAGGCGTCTGTTTGTTTGTTTTCCCAACAAACATTTATTACGCCCCAGGCAGGCCGCTGGGTGCCGGGGACCCAGCCATGAACAAGGCCAGCCGAGAATGAGAACGCGCAGCCCAGAGAAGCAGACAGATGCTCAACAAGTAATTACAAACGTGATGGATGCCACAGAGGAAGAGCAGAGAGAGCTCCAGGAGAAGACTGGAGGGGGGCACCAATGTCCCATTTGTGCAAGGTTTTACAGCCCCCCTGCCTCAAAGGCACCCCCCACCCCCCGAGCCTGTTTAAGGCCTCCAGGCTTGCAGACTAGCCTCCCAGGGAGGGATGCTCCCTCCTGAACACACACATTCCCCCAGGAAGGCCACAGGGAGGTGTAAGGACTGTGGCTTTAGAGGCCTCGCAGGGGCGGGGCCGACGTTTTCCCATCGCCACGGTGTCCTGACCTTACCCGCCTCCTGCCAGCCTCTGGCGTACAGAGAATTAGCCCCAGTGTACAGAGGAGCAAGCCAAGGCCCAGAAAAGCCCACGGGCGTGTGGAGGCACAGCAGGGATACCGCCCGGGCCAGTCAGAACCCAGATGTGCCACGTGGACTTCACCATCGAGTATCTTAATAACACGGTAGGAAGACAGAGCTGAGGTCACAATGAGCCAGTGTCCGGCCAGGTGCTTCTGTTCACCAGCCATGTGGCCTCAGGCAAGCTGTCCAATATATCCGAGCTCATTTTCCCCATGGGCAGGGTGGGGTGATGGTGATCCTGGGGCGGGGGTGAGGGGTTCACCCCTCTAGTCTCATGCATCACCTTCCCTCTCCCTCCCCACCCCCACCACTCCAACTGCTCCCGCCTCTGGGGCCTTCTCAAGCTGCCCAGGCCCTCTCTTTGCTCACAGCTTCGCACACGCTGTTCCCCGTGCCTGAACACTCTTCCTTCTGAGAACCTCGTTTTCAGAGAGACTCTCTCTCGTCATTCTGGCCAAAAGGGCCCCTGCAGTAGACAATACAGCACAGGGAGGGGCACCTGGGCAGCTCAGTTCGTCAGGCTTCTGACTTCGGCTCAGGTCACGATCTCGTGGTTTGTGGGTTTGAGCCCCGCGTCGGGCTTTGTGTTGACCGCTCAGAGCCTGGAGCTGCTTCAGATTCTGTGTCTCCCTCTCTCTGCGCCTCCCCCACTCATGCCCTGTCTCTGTCTCTCAAAAATAAATGCAAAAATTTTTTTAAAAAAAATACAGCACAGGGAATACAGTCAGTGGTGTTGTGAGAGCGTCGTGTGGCGGCGGCCGGTCGCTGCGCTTGTGGTGAGCACAGCCTTGTGTATCGACTTGTCGGATCACTGTTATATGCCTGAAATTCATGTAACTTCCTGTGTCAGCTCTACTTCCTTTTTTTTATTTAAGCGGGAAAAAAAAAGCCTTGCACCATGACCTTGTGACCCCGTGGGCCCCCTATTTTTCTCCCTTGCTCTGTCACCAGCTTTTCCCCCATCTCCCCGCAGGAGAACGCGGGCCACACAGGGCTCTCAGAGCCTTTGTTGTGTTGGCTGTTGTTTCCCCAATGAAAACACGTGACCAGGACCACCCAAGCACATAGGCCCTTGCATCCCCAGGCCCGCCCTGTCCCCAGGGTCCCCGGGGGGTGTCTGCGGGTGGCTGGTTCTGGGCAATTCGTGCTTACCCGGCGGATAGCCGGGCCCAGGTAGTGCGCGTCCCCTGCAGACCCGCGTGGGCCTCCTGCACCACAGCTAATGCCCTGGAGCGGGAGTAGCGAGTCCTTCTGGGCCCCTCCCCAAGTGCCCTAGAACCGGCAGGCAGTGGGAAACCAGGCCCGGGCTTGGCACGGGCTTGGCAGGGGCTCAGTGCCGAGGGGCAAGGCCCTGCCAACCTCAGTCCCCCAAACAGCGACCGATTGTCCCGGCGGCTCCTGAGTCCCCGAGACCTCCCAGCCGGCGCTCTCTCAGGGGACACCCCACTCTCAAAGGGGCCGGCAGCCTGGCTGCTTCCGGCCGCCACGGGGCGCGGTGGTCCCAGCCTCATGAGAGGCCCTGGGACTTCCTGGCCTGCTGGGAACTCACAGCCTGGTGCTTGGCAGAGAGCAGGCGAGGACAGATCCCCGGGCCGCCTGTGCTCTTGGCATTTGTATGCAGGTGCAGGCCCCAAACATGAGCTGGAATCCATCACCAGAAAATAAAACACTCAGGGAGAGCAGGCCTCCGAAGACAAACGGCTGCGGGGCGAAGGTAACAGCCGCCCCTGCCCCAGGAGCGCTGGCTGTGTCCTGTTCTTGGGGCGTCTCTGAATGGAGATGCATCTCGCCCTCCCGGGCGGTGAAGTGGGAGCTTATGGGATCTCCAGTCTTCGGAGAGGGGAACCCGGCGCACAGAGGAAAAGCCACCTGCCCGGAAGAGGGAAGTCAGGATCGGAGCCCGGGCCTCCGGTCCCCAGAGGCACGGCCTTGGAGGCTCTCCCACATCCCACACCTTCTTTGCTGAAGCAGGGCCTGTGTACTGGAGTCGTGTTTCCATGCAAAGCCGCCTGCTCCTCCTCCAGAGCACTGGGCCTGAGTCTGGCCTTGGACCACCTGCATCAGAATGGGACACAAGGAACTTACTAAAAAGCACATTCCCAGGCCCACCCCGGGCCTGCTGGGGCCAGCTCCTCTGTCTTGTTCACACCATCCTACTGCACTCTGACACTCCTCTGAGTCTGAGAACTACTGGCTTAGAGACAATTCTGACCTAGACAGAACTAGCTTCCTATTTGTTAGGTGAAGGGGCCATCCTGTGAGCAGCCTGTGTGGGAGCTGGAGGTGGTTGATAAGAAGTACCATTTATTGGGGCACCTGGGTGGCTCTGTCGGTTAGGCGTCCGGCTTTGGCTCAAGTCATGATCTCACAGTTCGTGAGTTTGAGCCCTGTGTCGGGCCCTGTGCTGACATCTAGCTCAGACCTGGAGACTGCTTTGGATTCTGTGTGTGTGTCTCTCTCTGCCCCTCCCCCACTCGTGCTCTGTCTCTCAAAAATGAATAAACATTAAAAAAAATTTTTTTAAAGTACTATTTATTGAGCATTTACTGTGTGCCAGGTCCTTTTCTAAAAAAAATATTTATTTATTTTGGGGAGAGCACAAGCGTGGGAGGGCAGAGAAGGGGGAACAGAAGATCCAAAGCAGGTTCTGGGCTGACAATCTGACAGCAGCGAGCCCAACGCGGAGCTCGAACTCACGAACTGTGAGATCATGACCTGAGCCGAAGTTGAAATGCTCCACCAACTGAGCCATCCAGGAGCCCCTGCCTGGTCCGCTTCTAAGCACTCCGTGCTCATTTTTATCCTCAGAACAGCCCCAGCGAAGAGGTAATATGATTATTTTGCCCATTTTACAGATGAGAAAATGGAGGACAGGGAGCTTTGTACAAGGTTGTGCAGCTCGAAGATGGCAGAGGCAGGATTTGAGCCCAGGTGCCTCTCAGTGCAAAACTCAAACCAGGGTCCCATCTCGCCCGCCCATGGCTACCACCCCACTCCTGTCTCGGGTTCCAGTCTAGTGGGAAAAAGAAGAAGCAAGCACTGGTTGTAAGCTTCATGGGGACGTTCACTAAGGGACGGAGCTTCATTCCCTAACTCAGAATGAGCTTGTTGGAAAAGCCCTTGAGAGCTGGGCTCTGACAGATGAGTAGGAGTTTGCCAGGCAAGATGGTGGCCTTGTACAAACAGCTGGAGGTATATCCAGAGAAACACCATGTGACAGCTACGTGGGGCCAGGGGAGAGCTTGGTAGCCTGGAGAGACCTTGAAGTCCTGGCCAAGAAGTTGGATGGCACCCCGAGGACGACAGAGGAGCCGCTGAAGGGTGGGCAACAGAGTCTTGACTTGTTCTCCCAACCCATGCTGTGTGGAGGCCAGATTGAAGAGCCACGGCCCAGGGGTGGGTGGGGAGCTGGCGAGTTCCTTTATAGGGCCCGTGGGGGCATCCAAGAGGAGCATCTGGGGAGAGTTGGGAGGCACCAGTGGGGGCAAACCTTCAGTCTGAGGCAGGTGAGGTAACCCCCTGAGTAGAGAAGTGCCTTTGGGGCACCCCTCAAGTCCGAATCTCCCAACCTTCACCCACAGTGTGGGGGGGTCTCACCTGGAGCAGACCTCTGTCCTGCAGAGTGCCACACCCACTCTTCCCTCCCCCATAGTCTCAGCCTGGGGTGGCAGGCTGCTGCATGTTCTGCTGCCTTCTGAGACTCACACGTCACCTGGAGGAGGTCTATCTTGCCTCTGGGTGACCCCAGCACCTTCCAGGTGCCCCGGACGTGCTTGAGGCACTCCGTGTGAACCGAGTCAGGTATGGTTGGTGGTGTGGGGTCACGGGATGGAAGTTTCCAAGGGGACAAGCTTTCAGAACTCTCCTAGTCCCCTGCACTCCCACATCCACACGCCCACCTTCCTGCACTCCCTGGCAAAGGTGTGGAGCCCCGCTCCCCACCTGGGTGGCTGTGAGCAAGTCTCATCTCCATCTGTAAATAGAGATGTTAATATGTAACCGATAGAAATCGGGTCTACAGGGGTCACATGGATAAAGCCCTAAGGAAGGGATGGGGGAAGGGGTCAAGCCCTAGAGTGCACGTCCAGACCCCACCGGGCCCCCGTCTGAGTGCACTTAGACTTCCATCTCCAAGTCTGCACAACAGGGGTCAGTATTGTATGTGATCTTGTGAAGGCTGTGTAAGCACAAGGCCTGCACACGGTGGGTAGAATCGGATTGGTGACTTCCTGGGCCCTAGCGCTGCAGGGACTAGTGGTGGGGAGAGTGCCCTGGCCTGGCCTTGGCTGGAGCCTGTAGCAGGAGGCTGAGGTGGGGGGAGGGGAGGTCACAGGGATCTCAGAGCTGTAGGGCTGGTGCTGGCAACTAAAGGTATTTGCATCAGGTAATCGGTAAAGTGCCTCGTTATTCCATTAAGTTACGTAGCAGAGTGGACCGCAGCAGAGAGAAATGGTGTTAGAAACTCACAGCAGGAGACGCTGACCAGCAGCCAGCCTAGGGGGCTTCCTCTGGGTGGAAGGGAGTGGGTGAAGCTGGGCTTCCTCCTAGACCCTCAGTCCCCAGCCTCAAGTAGAAGATCCAGCGGGGGGCAAAGTCAAGAAGCACACCCCAGATAGCACCGCGGCCGCAGGAAAGGGCGCAGGAAGAGAGGACGGCAAGCACAGAGGCCCGAGTGGGATCTGGCCAGCACGGCAAAGACAGGAAGGAGGCCAGCATGGCTGATGCGAAGAGGGCAGCAAAGACCATACAGCCTCAGGACTGAGAGGCCGGAGAGGCCGGGCATACAGGGCAGTGTTAGCCGTAGAGTTTGGGTTTGATTTTAAACACCAAAGAAGCCTTGAAGGGTCAGAGGCAGGGGACACACATGACCCAATTTAGATTATCCCCGGCTGCTGGTTTGCAGAAGGATGGCCGGGGCCAGTATGGGAGCAGGAGGGCCGAGAGGGGGCCTGCACTGTGTCCATGTGAGGCCAGGTGGTGGCTGGGGAGAGTAGTGCAGGCGAGGTGGAAAGAGGTAAATGGACTAGACTTGGGATTCAGAGGGACTGCCCACAGGCCCTGTGAACGGGTGAGGGCATGAGGGAAGGAGTGGGTAAGGGTGACAGGGACTAAATGAGACTCTACATCAGTAAAGGGTTTATTTAGCACAGCACCTTGCACATAGCACCTGCTCGATAAATACTGCCCATCAACAGAGCTCAGTGTCCTACCCCAAGCCCAGCCTTCTTCCAAGACCAGCCCTGTAGATCATGCAAGCTGGCATTTCAGGTCTCAGCTTCCTGGGTTGGGCCAGATGACCTCAGAGGGGAAAACAGACGACTCTCCACACTGGGGACGTCCAATGTGTGCAATGGCAGCGGGGGCGCTGGTAGCCGAGCCCTGCCCAAGGTCACTGGGCTTGTTGGGGGCAGAGCGAGACCCAGACCTAGTCTGCTGATGCTATAAAATCTCCCCTGTGATCTGAGGGGTCTATGATTTCCCAGGCATGAATTCCAGCAGCACTTTCCTCCAGAATCCACTGAGAAACTGTTTTCGAGACTGTTTCCTGAACGTGAGGCTTCAGCGGTGCCCACAGTCCCACCTCAGAGCCTTGACACTGAACTTTTCCCTCTTCTTGAGCCTTCTCGTGGCTGCTCTCCGCCCTGTCCCCTAGCAATCCTGCAGAGGTCGGCCTGCGGAGCTGGCCCACACTTCCCAGTCCTGCGGGGGTTTCCCAGCACAGGGCAGCAGTAACCGCAATCCTGAAGGTCAGGTCATTACCACTGCCTCACCTCCTTCCACAGCCAACTTGGAAGGACTCCCCAGCCCCGTGCCAGGAGAGGCCAGCATGGCTGCCAACACGCACGCCGTGGCGCCACAGTCCCTCCCCACCCCTCCAGCCCCCCGCAATGGGTTGGTGGGGCCAAGCCACATGGGATAGACCCACGTTTCCTGCTGGGAGACGGCTCAGGCGGAATCCCCCTTTCTTCCTCCTGGCTCAGCTCGGATGTGAGTCAGGGAAGGTCCCATTGACATTTTTCCTCTGTCCTCCTCCTGGGCTCACGAGGGCATGAGCAGGCACAGCCTTAGGTGGGGGGGTGGGGGAGAGGTGGAGCCAGTTAGAGCAAATGCACCCCCTGCTTTGCCTGCTAAGGTCATCCGGGAGCCTCAAGCCAATGCGCATTCCTTCCTCCTGTCCCTAAGGCCCTGGCCTGATGGGGGCCCCAGACTCGAGACACAGGCTTCACAGTTAACCCCAGTGTGGTCCCGGTCCCCACTCAGGGCCAAGTTCACACAAGAGGCAACCAGGGGCTTAAGTGGCTGCCAGAGAAGGCCAGCCGCCTGGTTATTAAATATTAAGTGGCAAGAGCCTGGGAATGTATAATTGCAAATGAGACTCTGGAGCAGATGTTGCCAACAGCTTGGACCAGTGCTCACAGTTGGGACCAACAGGGGATTTCAAGTCACCAAGCTGGGCTGCTGGCGACTGCTCTGCATTTACTGGGCACCTGCTGGGTGCCAGGCTCTGAACTGGAGACCGTCGGTAGAAAGATCGACCAGACGCGGTCGTTAACTTCAAAGGGTTCCTGGTCTGATAAAGAAGACATAGTAAACAAAGACTCATGACCTAGGGTGGTAAGTTCTGGGCCACAGGTCATCCGGGGGGGGGGGGTCTAGGGGGACACCTATAAGGAGATGGGGGATAGAGGCTTCAGAGGGGAAATCCTGAAGGATGTATCTGATCCGTTAGGCGTTCAACAAACATTGATTGAATACCTTCAGTGTGCCAAGAATTGTTGGAGATTCTGGGAAATGAAGTATTAAGTCAAACTCTCTCTCGCTCGCTCGTGGCACTGAAAACTGAAGGAGACCTCACATTCCATGGATGGGTAAGAGTTTGCATCATGACGAAGAGGCAGAGAAGAGCAAGCCCATGCAGATCAGGAGGCACAAAGAAGTTAAACAGGTTCAAGGTGAGGAGGGAGTTCAGGGTGGCTGGACACATGCGGAGGGGGAGGTGGGATGGCTAGCCATCGTGGCCTGAAAGGCTGCCACATGCAGAAGTTTGGGTGAGTCCTGGAGGAGATCAAAGTACGGTGGAGTGACCTCCCTCAGAAACCATCCATGGCTCCCAGGATCCCTGCGATAGGACTAGCCTTTTAAGCCACCATCCTAAGCAGCCATGAGAAGATGGTGCCTGGCTATCCACCCATGCCATCCCGGGCTGGGTTGCTTTGCCTCCACGGCTGAGGGCCTCGGAGAACCCCACCCTGGCCCTCCTCACACCTGCAGGCTATTATTCCAGCTCCTGCACGGCTGAAAACAGATCCTGGGAACACAGGCGCCTTTGTCTTTGAGGAGAACGCAGTCCTAGCACAAGGTGACAGGGGCAACATGAGAGCCCTGACCATTCAGGAGACAAGTCCTTACCAAGGGAAGATTCCAGTATGGGGCGCCTGGGTGGCTTAGTCACTTAAGAGTCTGACTTCGGCTCAGGTCATGATCTCACGGTTCGTGGGTTCGAGCCCCGCGTCAGGCTCTGTGCTGACTGCCAGCTCAGAGCCTGGAGCCTGTTTCAGAGTCTGTGACTCCCTCTCTCTCTGACCCTCCCCTGCTCACGCTGTCTCTCTCTTAGAAATAAGTAAAACATTAAAAAAATTAAAAAAAAAAAGATTCCAGTTCAACATCCCCAAGGTCTCAGCTGATGGGCCTCTCTCTCTCTCTACTGCCCAGCCCGGAGCCAGGAGGTGGACGGGATGAACTTTCAAGGTCTTTCCTTGGCCACAATTCTATACTAAGAAAGGCAAGAGAACGAGGAGAAAGAGACGCTCTGTGGGAAGAAAGAGAAGATCTGTGTTTGAAGATCCTAAGATCCCGGGAGGATTTAGAGCCCGTGAACATGGTTCTAAGAGCCCAGAGGTGCAGGAGGCTGAGCTTCTAGAATCCTATAGATCTAAAATGCCAGCATTCTAGAATCCTGTGATTGTAATTAGAAGGAAGGTATCAACAGACATGACATCCTCTTCATCGAATTCCTGCCTCTGGAGAGAAGCCCACACCTCTAACTCCAAAGCCACGCAGGCTTGTTTTCCCCTTTCTGCTTTTAAATTGTCTTCTTGCTCCTTGGTGTCTGCTCCTCTGCACACCCCTCCACAGCCCCTCCTCCCAGCCTGGCAGCCCACATTTGCCATCTGCATATAACCCACTGATTAGCACAGCCGCCGCTGAACGGGAGAGGAGGGGAGTGGAGCCCTCGCTGCCTGCCAGTCAGACGGCCTTTGGCAGACCAGGCTGCAGGGAGTCACTCCTGGCCCTCCGGTAGGGCTGAAGAGGGGAGGGGAGACACCCTCACACGCGCGCACACACACACACACACACACACAGAAAGGCCCACCAGCACACAGACACACAAAGACACGGTGAGACACGCAGACAGGATGCACACACACACATTCAAACAAGCCAGACAGACAGAGGCACAACCCTACGGTGACACCCCACCCCCAGCACACATATATGCAAAGATCTAGAGAAAGACATGCACAACACACATGGGTATTTGCAGTGCAATACACACACACACACACACACCCCTATAGAGGCAAAGCAGCACAGAGCAACACAATGTATAGGCATGCACGCAAATGTATAGACCAACACAGGCAAATAAACCCCAAGATGCATGTTACTTAGACCGAGAGCCTCCCAGAGGGACACAGCACTGTGCTGTTAGTGTGCCCTCCAAAGGACAATTGCCAAGAAAGTCATCCTTCCCATCCCCCTCTCATCTCTCCACCACCTGCACTCATTCAGGGGACATTATTGAAAGCCTACTACGCACACAGCCTGGCTTTTGGCCCTTGGGAGACCCCAGAGCGGTGACACAGTGCCGTGGAGCCCAGGAGCCGCTGAGACACACAGAGACACTGAGCCCAGGCAACCGTTCCCACAGCCTGCACAAAACACATTTGCCCAGAAAGGTGATGAGCTCTCCATTGGCTCGAGCCAACCTAGTATAACAGGGAGGATTGCGTATCCGACAGGAGAAGGGCTGCTGGGCAGGGAATCGATGGCCTTTAAAATCCCTTCAAGAGTCTCTGTCAGTTCCACTGGGTTTCAAAACAACGATCTTCACCATTTTCATCCTAGTCTCTATCAGTAAACACATGTTAAACATGCACCCCCAATGCATGTTTACGTACACATGCTCACATCCTTTTTGAGCACCATGTTATACACTTCGTGAAACACACTGATGCAAAAATAGAAAACCCTGGAAGAGTGAGACGAAAACACATAGATCGCTACCTAAAAGGACAGGTAGGATGGGAGGGAAAGTGATAGAACATTTATTGAGTGCCTCCTGTGTGCCAGACTTTTGATATATAGCCTTTCTTTGAATCTTCAGAACAGCCCTGTGGAAAGAGGCTATCATGGGTTGTTGTGGGTTTTTTTCTTTCTTTTCCTTTTTACGGATGAGAACCTGAAGCACAGAGAGGCAGAGTCTCTTACCCAGAGTCATGCCACCTGTAGCTGGGAATTTAGACCTGAGCAGGCTAGCTCTGGAGTCTAGGGCTCCCCTGAAGGAGCTTTGAATCACTCAGCGAAGATGGCGAGGCTGGCGTGAGGGAGGGGAAAGATTCCTTTGGTTCCTGGGGCACAGAGGGTGGTAGGTTTGGGGCCCTCAGGCTGGGACGAAGAGGCTACAAAATTTGTCCAGAGCATCAGCTGACACTCCGGGAGGATTTCGGCTTGAAACTGAGCAGCAGGCAGGATTCTCAGGCCACTGGAGACAGTTGGGCAAGATAGATACCTTGCTACTCAAAGTGCAGTCCGCAGGCCAGCAGCCCAGGCCTCACCTGGGAGTTTGTTAGAAACGGTTGAATCTCGGGCCCCAGCCCGGACCTGTTGAGTCAGAATCTACAATGAACAAGGGTAAAGTGTGAGAAATCCCAGAGTGTGTTAAACTCAGCTGGTCTGTGATCCCGCCCCACTGGGATGAAGGGAAGTAAGCCCAGCCTTGGTCATCCTAAGAGGGCTACCTCCTCCCCAGAGCTGGCTGGGCTCCAGAGTCTGAGAGTCCCAGAAAATCCAAAGTGGCTTCCAGGAATCCGTCTCCAGCGCTTTCCTTGTAGCACCAGGGCCCCACCTTGCTCTAAATAAAAGCCTGAAAGCTGTTGTTTTCCCTGATATTCGGGTGTGGCTCTCCTCACTTTCTTCTGGAAACTCCATTCCCTGAGCAAGATGCTCGAGGCCACACTTCTCCTTAGCAGCTTTCACTACCTACCGAGTACGCGGTGCATTTCCTCAGCCGTGCGCTTATCTTCTGCTGGAACCGGGGTGCAGCCAGCACCCGCACGGCCCTCAGCCCCCGGCCCCCCGCCCGCAGCAGGTGTTCAGGAAATACCTGTGACCGAGTACCTGTGACTGGCTCAGCAAGGCTGCGGGGTCTGGGTGAGGCCAGAGGCCTTGCAGCGCAGGCCTGGCTTCCTGGGGCCACCTGCCTCTTACCCCAAGGCCCCGTCCCAGGCCCCCAGCCCTGCTCAGCAAAGGGGCAGCACTCCCTTCCAGCCTGGGAGCCCCCGTGTCTTCACCAACTGCCCAACTCTGTGACTTCTCTGAGCCTTTGAAGGCCTTCACCATGGGCCACCCTTCTGCCCAAACCTCTGTCACACCTATTGATCAAACCCCGCTGTTTGCCTGCAGCTGGGAGAGGAAAGTCCAGGAGGGCGGACTCAGGCTGATGTTTCCTAACGTGGGGTATTTCCCTTCTGGCGCTCCAGGCTTCTCTGTGCCACGGGGGACAGTTTCTACTCTCTTGACTGGACAGGGCCTGACACTCAGGGAGAGAGGAACCCCTGGTAGCGGATTTCGGGTGCGAGCCCACCCAGCACACCAGGCACTTAGAGGTAGGATAGGGTGGAGGGTGGGTGGCAGATGAGAGGACACGTAAGGGATTTGGTACCAAAAGGTCTGGTTCGTCACCTTGCTCACCACCGATCCCATGTCACCCAGGTAGTCTCTGCCCCTCACAGGGCCTCCGTTTGCGTGGCTGTGCAAATGGGTAGGAGTGCGAGGGGCCAGCCTTGGGCAGGCTTTTCCGGGACATGCACACAGCATGGCTGTGAGGCTCCTGTGACCCCAGAACCTTCCTCCTTGCTCCAGAGTCCCAGGCACTGTGGAGGCTGGCCCCAGGGCCACCGAGCGGAGAAAGTGGTGTGTGTTGCTTCAGCTTTCCTGAGAGCCAGGCCAGTTCCTGCCCAGGGACAGATACTTCCTCTCAGGAACAGGAATGAGGCCAGCTGGAGTCCTGGCCTCCCTGCCTGGGAAGGAAACCCAAGTTCAACGAGGACATCTGCTCCTCGAGGAATCCCAGGCCAAGCAGGGCTGTAGGGGCAGAGAGGCGCCACGCCTCATGGATGGAGCTGCTGGCTGCTCAGCTCCCTCTTTCACTTTGTCAATGTCACTTACGGAGTCCCTGCTCTGTGAGGGCACAGCGTTGGGTGCCGGAGAACAGACTCAAGGCTCTGGGTGGAGGGGGGAACGGCACAGCAACCAAGGACTATATAATATTTACATGCTACCGAGGAAAAGAAAGTGGGGTAAGGGGATAAAAAATGATGTGGGGGTGCCTGGGTGGCTCCGTCGGTTAAGGTCTGACTTTCGGCTCAGGTCATGATCTCACAGTTGCTGAGTTCGAGCCCTACCTTGGACTTTGTACTGACAGCTCAGAGCCTGGAGCTGCTTCAGATTCTGTGTCTCCCTCTCTGTCTGCTCCTCCCCTGCTCTTGCACTCTGTCTATGTCTCTCTCTCTCTCAAAAATAAATAAATATGAAAAAATTTTTAGGGGCGCCTGGGTGGCTTAGTCAGCTAAGCGTCCGACTTTCGCTTAGGTCATGATCTCGCAGTTCGTGGGTTCGAGCCCCGCGTCGGGCTCTGTGCTGACTGCCAGCTCGGAGCCTGGAGCCTGTTTCAGTCTGTGACTCCCTCTCTCTCTGACCCTCCCCTGCTCACGCTGTCTCTCTCTCTCCTAGAAATAAATAAAAATATTAAAAAAAAATTTTTTTAATGATGGGACACTTTTAGGGGCACCTGGCTGGCTCAGTCCGTTGCTGAGCATCCAACTCTTGGTTTCGACTGGGGTCACCATCCCAGGGTCGTCGGATCGAGCCTCCTGTCAGACTCTGTGCTGAATGTGGAGCCTGCTTGGGATTCTCTTGCCCTGAGGTGGGCACCTGCTGGCCGCGCTCGAGGAAGGCAGGGGAGATGACTGTGACCAGGTTGCAGTGAGCCAGGGCAGTACAGGGGGCAGTGGGTGGGATGGTGAGAGCCCTGGGGGGAGCGGTGCACACTGAGGACTGGGTTACTGCAGGATACAGCCGGGAAGGCTACTGGGCGGTTTAGACGGAAGGAGGGATGGGACGGGATGGGGAGGTCAGTGAGCAAGCAGGAAGCCAGGCAGGAGGTAACTGCACGAATCCAGGCGAGAGCTGGGGGGGAGGGGCGGAGTATGACACGGGTGGTAAGGAGCCGTCAGATTCACAGTCTGTCCTGCAGGGAGAGCCAAGACGATGGGCTGGCCGCACTGTGAGTGGGGAGGAAGAGAGAGAGAGGGTGCAAGGGGGACAGCTGAGGGACTCCATGCATGGGGCTGAGATGGAGAAGTCGGGACAGAAGCAGGCACCAAACACAGTTCTCAGCTGCCGTTCCCTCTCTCTCTCTCTCTCTCTCTTTCTCTCTGTCTCTCTGGGTCTCTCTGTAACCCTTTCTTGCACACACACACATCCCTGCCCTTTTTACCTATTAATCCTGCCCTCAATCTGTTTTCAGATGAGGAAACTGAGTCTGGGATGCACCCAAGACTCCACAGCTAGCGCTGGGCAGAGCCTGAAGGTGAATGGACATCTCAGCTATCCTGTCCCCTCGCCCCGGAAAGAGTTAGACTCATCCCTTCATTCGTTATTTTTATTCATCATTCAGAGGCCTCTGTGCCTACAACCAGTAAACGGGTCCAGGGCTGGATGCCACAGAGGGGCCTGGAAATCACAGAGCCAGCCCTGCGGTGGTGAGGGACACCCAGAGATAGCACCGTGGGGCCCCAGGCTCTCAACAAAGGAGAGGTCAGAATGTGCAGAGGTTGGGAGCAGGGGCTGGGGAATGAGACCCACAGGATTCAAAGTCTAATTCCGCAGCTCATAATCTTACCCTTAACGTCTCTATGCCTCGGTTTTCTCATCTGTGAAATGGGGATAAGAACCGTGGTCATGTGAGTTGGAGTGACAAGCAATCTGCTGAAGTCCTTCAAGCCCGGGGCTCCATAGGCGCTCTTGCATTTTAGCCAGGTTAGTGTTACCATGGGGCCAAGTTCGCACTTGAACTCCTGTCTCCCAGCATGTGCCAGAGCAATCAGCTTTGTGTCCTGATGCCAGCCCTTGCATCAGCGCCTGCAGGGGCCGCCACCCAGGGGTGCTGAGGAAGGTTTGGCTCCACACAGCTGGGCTCAGCTCCTAGCAGAGCCAGATCCCTAGAGCCTGAGAACAGTGTTTAGGGCCTGACAGCGTGGTCCCACCCCTAAGGAGCTCAGGCGAGCTGCCTGCCTGCCTGTCTGCCTGCCAAGATACTTAGTTGCTGATACTTCCCTTGGAAAGCACTAATTACAGCGTGGCTCCCCCAGGCCCTGGCTTGGTGATCGTCACAGCCCCTCAGCCTTGGGGCACTGGCTGCAGTCTCTGAGTCTCTACTGGGCAGAGGCTCTGCCCCTCTGCTTTCCCCTGGGCAGGGAGGACAGGGAACAGAGCGGTAGGCAGACCCCACCCACAGGAAAGCTGGAACTGGGCTCTGAAACATTCCTGTGGGTATATTCAGTGGCCCCAGGACTGTAGCATCAGAACCACCTGGAACCTTGTTAAAATGCAAATTCTCAGGCCTTACCTAAGTCCCCAGAGCCTCTAGGGGCGGGACCCTGGGATTCCTCCCAGGGTCCTTCTCTCCCGAAACCAGCAGACTTTCCTGACAGACCCCAGACTCCGAAGGCCTCAAACCTGGGTTTTGAGGAAATGAATACTAATGGGGCCCAGCCCCGCGAAGACCGTTAAGAAGTAATCTTCACGTGGAGGGGATGGGAAGAGAACACTCCCGTCAGGACAAAAAAAAAAAAAAAAGTCAGTCCTACGTGACCCTCAGCAGGAAGCAGCTCAGCCCTGCGGTGCCAGGACTCCTGACCTGTGGAAATGGAGCATTAACAGTCCCTCCAATGACGATAACACTGCTCAGTGGGAAAACCACTGCTCTACGGTGCAAAGGTGGGGTACTATGGAGAGGCGATTATAAGTGGGGCGCTTTGATGCACAGGCTCAGAGAGACCCCTCAAGTCCAGGCTCTGCTGATTTCTTGCCCCTCCATCTTGGGCCGCTCCCTTTTTTAACGGAAACATATTTATTGACAATCTACTCTTTACTGTTGAAGGCCCCTGGGCTTCAGTCCTGGGAGAGAACAACAGCCACCAGCAACATCTTTTCCTCTATTAACGTGGCCCTTGCAAGAGACCTTGTTAGGTATGCTGCCGTTACTTGCCAGTCTGGGCAACTGAGGCACTGTCTGGGCAGCGCTGGTGTCTGACCACAGGATGTACTTCAGCCGGGCCCTGGACCACCGTGGGCTGGTCCCGTAGCACCATGGCTACTCGAGGAAATGGACAAAATGTAATCAAGAGCCCCAACACTGGCATGTCCTGAGGCACACTGGGAAGACAAAATAAAGTTAGGGAGGGGCAGTGTGCTCTGGGGGTGTGGAGAGGTGACTATTCAACAGGGTGGGCCGACAAGGTGACCTGTGAGCAGAGCCCTCTCTGAGGCTCTGTCTGTGTGTAAAACGAAGGCACTCTTGGTTCCTCTCCTAGCTGCAGTCTGAATACATCACAAGCACCTGCCCGTAAAGCAGAGTAGCCATGGAACCGATGGGCACTGCTATTATCTGAGGACCTGAGTTCGAATCCTACACTGGCTCAGCCGCTCGCTAGCTGTGGGTTCCGGGCATGTCACTCCATCCCCCTGAGATTCCGTTTCTGCAGCTATAAAATGGCTGCCGGGAGCCTTGGCCTCCCCACATCCAGGTCCGGGAGCAGAGCAGATGCCCAGTATGGACACCCCCACCGCCTGCTCCCTCCCCCCTCCACCTGCTCGCTCCCCCCCCACCCCACCCCCGTCCCCCACCACCTCACCTTACTCACCAGCTCCTCAGAGCGCCTCTGTGGGGCAGTTGGTGCCCTGGTCCAGGCTGCCCAGGAGTCCTCACTATTTTTATTTTTATTGTTCTGGCTCCATAGCTGAGGCCTCTAACTCCACATGGCTCCTCCTGCCCAGAAAACTAGGCAGTTGGCAACTCCAGCCCCCTGACAAAGGCAGCCTGGCAGGCCTGCCCGCGGACGCCAGCCCAGGGTTCTGGGAAGTGAGGAGCAGAGCCCAGGCAGGGCCGCTGCCCCGCGGAGCTGGGTCCCTGCAGGCCCTGGAAGGCCCGGGCAGAGCGACCCTGGCCCACTTACTCTCTCTCTTTGGGGACACAGTGGAGTTGCTGGACCTTCCGTGAGACTCCGCACACCAAGGGACCTCACACACCCAGGGTGCCCCCCACCACCCGCAGCAGCACATTCCAGATTTGCTCCCCCCATGGCTGCCTTCACGTCCATGCCCCCATGGTCAGGGTCAGCCAGGGTTACTCCTATTTCACAGATGAAGAGACTGAGGCTCACAAAATCCATTGCCCTGAGTCACCTAAGTCAAATTGGCAGCATCTTGGCTTCGAAGTCCCTGATCCCCACCTCCCCCCCCCACCCATGCTCACTCAAGTCTTCTTTCTAGGGTACCCCGGACAACGGGAGAAGAATGACACCAGCCTTCCAGAACGGATGCCTCTGGCTTCTAAGTTGAGAGTCGATGGGAGACGGGGGAAGCCGAGGGTGGCAAGTAGCCGCCCAGGTGGGAAGTGCTCCGAAGCGGCTTGGTTCCGGATGGGACCGGATGGTGGAGCCGGGCATTGCTGACCGACGGCACACCGCGAGGGACAGAGAAGAGCAAAGCGAGGGCGGGGCTGCCTCTGGCTTCCCTCCTCGAATCTCCCAGTCTTCCCTCAAATCCACGTCCCCGGAGGCCTTCCCTGACCGGTCTCCTCTTGTGGGCACTCCTGGGACCCTTCCCTGCTTTACTTTCCCCTGCAGCCTCATCCCTGTCTTGTATAAGGATTTGTTTATTTGCCCCTGCTAGACGGTCAGCTCCTTGCAGGCAGGGGTTTTTAATCTGTTTTTTTGTTTTGTCTTATTTTTTTGGTTCCCCCCCACACACCTGCTGTATCCCCAAGCCTAGTACGGTGCCTGGCACATGATAGCTCTTAAGGAATATTGTTGGGTGCATGAATAAATGGTATATGTATGGATTTTCATCCAGGGCAACCCGGAAGGCCCCCTTTGGAGGTGGCGGTACACCTCAATGATCTGCCATAATCGCTCTGTGTGACCTCAGGCAAATTGTCCCCCAACCTCAGCATACCCAGCTGTCTACTGGTCTCAGTGACCTCCCAGCCCTGACGGTCAGTTGAGGGTGACTTTTTCTGTGGTCTCTGGGTCCGGAGAGCAAGGCCAGGCCCGCCTCCTGGAGGAGGAGGGGCATGAAAGGGGCCCCCATGTTGGGAAGGGCTGCTGGCCATCTTTGCCAAGATGCTATGTATAAATAGCAGGTGGTTCAATTATTATCCTTCCCTAATCCGCAGTTTCTTAATCCTGGGCAGGTCTGTGTGTGTGTCCTGGGGAACCGTGGGTGGCAGAGCCATCTGGAAGCCCAGGCCCGGACACTGCCTCACCTCTGACCTTCAGCATCAGCTCCTGCCCCACCTTGTACCCCAGATAGATTTGGGTGATGGATTTTCCCAAGAGCCTCAGCTGGTCACCTTCATGGTCTCTGCCAGATGTGGCCTGTGGAATCAGAGACTCTCTTCCCCCCACCCCAGATACGAGGAGGACCCAAAAAAACAACCTCCTCACTGGTGTCCCCATTCTGTACTCCCCTCCGTCCAGCCCCACCGTCCACCCTCTACCAGACTGGCCTTTTAAAACACATATATGGGACCTTGGTGCTTCCCTGATGAGCACCCTCCTCCAGTGATTTTCTATCTGCAGAACAAATGCCAGCTTTTTACCAAGGTCGGCGAGGCTACCCAGCTGGACCACTCTCCCCCATCTTCGCTCCTTGCCTCCTAGCCAAGGTGGCCCCAGGGCTTTATATATGCTGTTCCCTCTTCCTGGAACAGCGAATCCCCAAACCTTCACTTTGCTGCCCCATCTGGTGGCTCTCAGAGAGAGAGCCTTATCTGAGTGAGAATATCTCTACGCCCAATGTTCTGTTGTTCACAAAGTATTTCTACTAGTCTACCTATCTGTCTCCCCACTAGCATGTTAATTCTTTGTGGACAGGGACCTTGCACGGGTCATTGCTGTTCCTCCCACACCCAAAGAAAAGAAAATGCCCTTGCACTTCAAATACTGCTCGGAACCCTGTGGGCTCCCAAGGACGGTGGCCAAACCAGTTTCCTTACTCAAGTGCTATCTATGACTTGGGACGTGCCAGACACTTTCTGAAGTACTGTACAGACACGAATGCATCTAATTCTCGCGCCGGCCTTGCTAGGTCCATCTTCATGTTAGCCTCACTGCCGATGAGGAAGCTGGGGCCCGGAGATGGTAGAGTATTGTCTCGGGTGCACACGGTCACCCGAGGTGGCTGGTGGGATTATAACCCGGGGAGCCTGGCCCATACCCTCAACAGGTGTACCCTGCCTCCCTGCCCTAGCACCACACCAGGACCGGACATTCGGCAGCGAGGCTGGGGTCGGGGTAGGGCTAGGGCCGCTCTGCCAAGGTCTTTAGCTTGGGAATCGGGAATTAAAATCCTGTTTTTATCCCAGGCGTTTGGGAACACAGTTTTCCCTGGAGGAAAAAGAGACAGAGACAGAGAGTGGGAAAGAGTGGCTGCTTTTTCACGAGGAGGCTCTGTCCTCTGTCTCCAGGACGCTTGCTCCTCATCTTCCCCCCTGCCTGTCATTTTCCTGGAGTCCAGGCCTTCAAGCCCCATCTCTCCCCCACACCCCTGCCTGGGCCTTCCCCACCCGCTGAATGGGCCCCCTGCCTAACACAGAGGCACCTGGCTGAGGGAGCCTAGTGCCCTGGGCGGCCCGACCCATCCCCTCTGGGTTCTCGGCCACAGCCCCCCTTCTCGCTGCCTCTCCTCCCTGCTTCCCTGCGCCTCTTTTCTAGGCAGTACTGAAGTCCTTCCTACACACACGCTATTTTTGTACCATCACTCTCTCCTTCCTCTCCCCCTTCCCCCTACATTCACTTACTTCCTGCTTTTCCTTCACCTCGGCCCAGCTCTGAAAGAACCGGGCCCCTCGGGCGCGCGCCCCCCTCCCCAGAGGGGCCTTCAGCTTTAGGGCACAGGGGCAGGGCCTCTCGGGGAGGGGCAGAAGGCAGCACCCCCTCTCCGTCCTCCCCCCCTCCTCCATCCCCACTCCCGCGCCGCCTCCAGGCGCTCGCCAGCCGGCGGGAAGCGGGGACTAACCGCGGCCGGAGTCCGGAGGCGAGGGGAGGGAGGTCGGTCGCAACTTCCCCAGTCCACCTTAAGAGGACGATGTAGCCAGCTCGCGGCGCTGACCTTAGAAAAACAAGTTTGCGCAAAGTGGAGCGGGGGCCCCGGCCTCTGGGCAGCCCCGGCGGCGCTCCCGCTGCCTCCCAGCCGTCGCCGGCGGCGCAGGTCCGAGCTCGGCGGGCGGACGGGGCGGAGAGCGGGCCGGGGAGCGCGGAGGGCACCGCGCGGGCTCCCGAGTCGGCACGCTGTTGCAGCCGGCGGCCCGTCCGGTCCCAGGCGCTCGCGGGGCGCGCCGGCGGAGGGGATCGCGGGGCCGCTCCCCGGGCCCGGCGGGGCAGCTGGGGCCGCGGCGCGGTGGGGAGGGGGGCGACGCGGCGCTCCTCCTCCTCCTCCTCCTCCCCCCTCCTCCCTCCCCGGGCGCGCGGCTGGCGGGCGACGTGGGGCCGAGCTGCCCGAGCCCCGCAGCCTCCCCGGGCGGGCGGGAAGGAGGGAGGCGGGGAGGGCGAGCGGGAGGGGGCCGGGCTGCCGGGAGGGCGGGGGCAGCGGCCGGGACTGCGGGCCCAGAGCGAGCCGAGCCGAGCCGCCGGCGCCGCGAGGAGCCCGGGCGGGGCAGGTGGGCAGCGGCGGGGGCGGCGCGGCGGGGCTCGGCGGGGCCCGGAGGGCTGCCCCTCGCCCCTGCGCGCGCGGTCCTCTCCTCTCTCCCGCGCTGGCGGCCGCGATCTGCGCGCCGCCTCGCTCACTCCTCTCCCGCTCGCTCGCTCTCCCTCTCTCTCTTTCTCTCTCTCTCCCCCTCTCCCCGCTTCCCCGCTCCCCCTCTCTCGCCTCTCAGCGTCTCTGGCTCTCCGCCTGGCTCCCTCGGGTCTGTTTCTCTCTCCTGCCGCCTCTCCCTGGCCGTCGCTGGCTTTATTTCTCGCGCGCTTGGGGTCTCTCCCCCTCTCCGTCTCTCGATCTCTCGGGGGGAGGGGGGGGTTTCTCCGAAAATCGCGGCGGCAACGGCGGCTCCTAAGCCGCTCCAGGCGCCTGTTCCGGGGAGGGGGGGGTGGGGGGAAGCCCGGCCGGGAGGGGAGGTGGGGGGGGAGAAGAGGGGGGAGCCTTAGTCATTTCCCCGCTCCAGCCTGCGCCCGCCCGAGCGCGCACTCACGGCCGCTCTCCCTCCTCGCTCCGCAGCCGCGGCCCATGGAGCCCGCCCGCCCGGCCCCCGGCCGCCTCCGGCCGCTGCTCTGCCTGCTGCTCGCCACGTCCTGCGTCTGGACAGGTAAGCACCCTTGCCCCCCGCCGCTGCCGCCCGCGAACTGCGGGCCCAGGCCTGCCAGAGCGCCCCTGGAAGCCTCTGGGCTCATGTCCAGCGGTAGTCAGGGAAGATATATCTGTAAGCAGGGTTACAGATGCAGAAACTGAGGCCCAGAGAGGGCCAGCCACTTGCCCAAGGTCACACAGCCAGGAATAAAACCCACTCTCCCTGGACTCTGATTGTGCCTGCGTTGTGCTGGGCACTGGGACATAGCCAGATGAGTTGGTTCATCCAGCCCCTGCCCCATCTGATGGAGGAGGCAGGCCGCCAGCCGCTTCCAGAGCTAAGTGCCCCCTGGCTTCTCTAGAAGCTCTTTCCCTGGACTTAGGCTTTCCACATGTTTGACTTCAGGGTCTGAGAGAAGGGGGTCGGGGTCAGAGTTGGGGGTGTCCCCCAGGTACTGTCTGGGATGGCACAGAAACAGGCTGTTGCAATTAGGGAAGAGTGAGCTCTCCCTCTGGTGCGCAGAGTAATTCAGTGTTGGTGTATGTATGAGAGAGAGAGAGAGAGAGAGAGAGGAAGGGAGGCCGCAGTAACTCTGGGGTGAGCCTCTGTGATCAACAGATCCTGATGTGAAAGCTGGTGGATTGTCCTTGTGTTTGCCAAAGCCTCCTGCTGTCCTATTACCCACCCCCTCGTCTCCCCCCCCACCCCACCCCCACCTTCCGACTTCCTCCTGCCTTCCCCAGGCTTCCAGGCAGCTCCCTGCAGTTCAGGTGCTCTGCGGGGCTGTTACCTGTAGCTCTGAGCATGTCTTTTTGTTGGCCTACATCAAACACCTGGCTGTCTCCAGCAGGCGGGCTCTGAAGGCTATCGTGTGTGTTCGCCAAGGGGTGAGGTCACCATTCAGGAGTCCTGCTTCTTAAAGGGGTTTTGCAAAACCCTGGGTCTCCTGGGAGGGCACAGGGGGTGGAGTATCGGCTCTAAAGGAGTTGGGGTTGGGGAGAAGAATGGGGATCTTGTTTTTTGGCTCCTAGAAGCTGTGTTGTAGGGAGAGGGGTCTGCACCAGCCTCCTGGAGGAGGGAGGTAAAGATGAGCTCAGTACCCATCTCCCCCCCGCCTTTTGCATTTGCCTAGAGACTGGTAACCATCTGATAGCAGTGAGGAAGGGAGAACTAGAAAGAGTGGGTGGAGGGAGAAGTGGGGGTGGACAGCAGCTTCTCTCTGCCCTGCAGTTTCCCCAAAACCCCAGGAATCCACGCAGGCATCCCCGCACCCCACCCCGGGTCTTCCCGTTACATTTGGGCCCGGGCTGGGTGGAAGGAAGCACGGATACATTTCATGTCGGTCTGGTGAGTGGCATCTCCGATCTGCTCCTTCCTGCCGGAGCCAGCCATTTACACCCTGCAGAAACCCTAGTTCCTGCCCCGCGTCCTTGCCTGGCCTGGCCTGGAAATGCCCAAGTGTCTCTCGCAAGTCCTTCATTTTCCTGAGATGGGAAACTGGGCCCAAGTGAATTTCTAAATGTCTCTTCCAGACCCTTCTTCAACCGGGACCCTGTGGTTCCGTTTCTGGCAAATGACCGGTGAAGCTGATTAACAAGTGCCTGCCTTTCGAGGGACGCTGGCTGCCAACACCAGCACCCTTCTCGTGAGCAGATCTCCCCTTTTTGCCTATAAAAACAATCTATAAAATGGTAAAGATTAGGCAATAAAACTTCCGTTCCAATCCATTCAGCATCAATAGCCTGAAAAAGTGGGAGCAGCCGAGGGGCCAAGATTAACTTTGAAATAAATAAATCTTAGGAGGTAAAAATATACTTCTTCTCTGAGGGCGCTGGGGAAGGGGTGGGGTGTAGCTGTCATCGCGGAAGCCTCCGTGCATTCTTCGCTCTGTGTCCTACGGGCTCCTGGTCACCCTCTGAGCCCTGGCACGGAGTCACCTGGTCTGCCTGAAGGATGGGGCCCCGGGCCCCTCCCTCGGCTTCTCCCAGCATGGAAATTATGACACAGCAGAAGAGAGGCAGGACAGAAGGGCAGGAAGGTAGGAAGAAGGCAGTTGTCCAATTTTCCAAGAAAATAGATTTGTTCGAGTGAGAAACTCAAATGTCAGGCATAGGAAGGCGGCATTAGATTGAATGACTACTAGAGTCTTGGGCAGCACTGTCAGCCCGCGAGGTGTCACGTGATTTCTGGGGTTCCACATGATCACTGTTTGCAGGGGGCTGGTCATGTGAGTTATCTGGGTTGGGGAAGGCAGGAGAAGAAGTTTCTAAAGATTGCTTTTAGCGCAAGGGCTGCCAAAGGGAAATTCTAAAAAGACGCCAGTGAAGTCACCAACCTGTGTTCTTGGAGCCAACGTGAGGCTGTTTCCTGAAACAACCTCACGGAGGGAGATTTGGAGCCTGGGAACAGGGCAAGGGGCTCGGGGACAGCCAGGCAGCCTGACTTCACAGCAGCCCCTGGCCCAGAACCTTCAGGGTCCCCGCCTCGGGCCCCCCCCGCCAAGGTCACCGGACCTCCGAGCCCCCTCCCGGGGAGACCTGGGTAAGCTCCCTCTCACTCCTCACTCTGGCCTGGAGAAGGCCAGGCCAAGCTGGGGTTCAGGTGTTGGAAGACAGCTGGGCCCTCTGGTGACTTTCTGATTCCTTGGCAGAGGGGGACATCTTGGTGTCTCCCATGTACTTTCCTAAGTGGTGAAGTTAATCTCACTTCCTCTTTCAAAAGAAGAGAGGGGGCGGCAGGCACTGTGGCCCCAATGGGCTCGGGCTGTTGGAAGTTTCTTCAAAGCCATGGTGTTCTCTGGGTACTTTCTGGCCATTAATGATTCCTTTACCGATTCCCTGGAGACCTCTGGTGTGACTCATTCCTGTACCCGTCCTCACTCAGCACCTCTGAAGTCATGATTGGAGCCACGTGTTTGAGAGAAGGGAGGAGAACCCATGTTCTTTGAAAGTTAGCCGTGACCCAGACTGTGTGCTGAGTGCCTGTCTGCACTGTCTTACCCATCAGCAAAGCCAAGCCCAGGGTGGCTGCTGGCCCCATTTTGCAGATGAGGAAAATCGAGTCCCAAACTGGAGAAGTGACTTGTCCAAGGAGTAAGCGGTAGGGAGCTGGGAGTGTGAATCTAGTCTTCCTGGCTGAGTCAGCCTATGAGGGGAGAAGTTGACCGACTCCATCAGGGTGGCTTAGTCCAGGCTGGAGGGAGGGAGAGGATCCCCCACTCTGGGCTTCAGTGGAGGTCTGTGAAGGGTTCCTTATGGGCCAGGCATCCTTAACTGAGCCACGGTCACTTCTCAGAAGGCATGCTGAGCATGGAAACACCCAGCCACAGGCCTTCGCAAGTGACAGCTCACAGGAGGGACACGGCTTGCACCAGAGCCCCCCATCTGGGCTGCTGCGCTCTGGAGCCCCCAAAGCTGGAGTCTTCCTCCTTACATTTTCCTGGTGCCCTTTGCGGCAGATGGAGAGGGGGTGTGTGAGAGGAAGGGAGTCTAAAACTGTTGTGTGCGGAGCCCACACACGCTCGCTCGCTGCTTTCAATGGTTCCGTGCGACAGGTTATTTTCTTATTTGTAGAGCCTTGGACTGATGGAAGGTTCTCCCCCACCCCCTCCGTCTTTTTCAAATGTGCTCAGATTTCGGGCCTGTCAACACAACGCAGATCATGTCACTCCCCGCCTTTAAACTGTTGAGTGGGTCCAAGTTTTCTCCAAAGGAAAAAAATGTTTGAAAGGAAAGAAGTGTGTGACAGTGCTGGGCTCCCTCCCTGACGGGCCTGATTTCTCAGCCACATGTTTTCCAAAGCGCTGACCCCAGAGGCTGCATGGGAGTCACGCTCCGTCCCCGCAGACCGCAGCTTTCCTGGCCACCCAAGCACGTTAGCACCTAAGACCTGAGGAGTTGTAGATTCCCAAGTTGGACCCTGTTTACTCCAGCGTTCCCCAAACATATGAACACGAGGCGGTTGGCTTGTGTACCGCTCGTTAACATGCGGCCGCACCCAGTTCGGGGAAATGCTTTCCTACACATCCATGCCCTCAGCTAAACTCACTCATCTCCGTGCCTTTGCTTACGCTGTTCCTGCCGTCAGAGATGCCCTTCCCTGTACCTCCTGATCTTCCTATGTCCAAATCCCGTTCCTCCCTCAGTCTGTGCTGTCCTCATGATCCAAGGGAGCTCCTCCTTCTCTGAACCTCAACCACCTCACCATCCCCCCCCCCATTCTATCTGTCCCTAATGGAGGCTACTTGTTGCTTTCTCCTTGTTTTAGCGCCTCCTGCATACGGGGGTTAACACTTGCATGGCATGGTGGTTCTGCGTCGGTAGCAAGCAGAGGCTGGTGCTCAGTCGCAGGCTTGGAGCCAGAGCCCTGGGTGTGAATCCCAGCTCCACCGCATCCTGGGCAATTTACTGCCGTCTATGGCTCCGTTCCCGCATCCGTAAAACAGAAATGACGTCCTCAGCTCTGTCTCAAGGGTTAAGTCAGTCCGTGCACGGCTAATGCTTGAAGCTGTGCGTGGCGTGTAGGGAGCGCTCAGCGTATGGGAGCCAGCCTCGTGGCCATCATGGTTGTGTTCTGCGTGGATTTCCTCACCTACAAAAGCGGGACTAACTTTTGCAAAGTACCTAGCTTCTTGCACACGGTGGGTACAGAAACCAAAAGCTTTCACGGGGGGCGAATGCCGTTCAGTCTGGGGTTGGCTTTTCTTTTTTTTTTTCCTGTAGCTTTTGTGCCGTTGGGGGAATGGACAACTTGAGCAGAAACCCAGGCGAGTGTGATTTAATTGTCTGTTTCTGGGATTGAGGCTGTGTGGCCGCAGGCTGCCTCTAGGTGTCTCTGTCTGGATCCACAGGTTTGGAATTGTGCATTTCCAGATCCGGACAGCCACGGGAAGCCTGGGGAAGTGGTTAGTGGCCTCACTGAGCGCCTCGCTCTGCGGCCCAGAGTGAGCAGGACTTGTGGGCTCACACAGCAGATCCACCGCTAGGCCTGGGTGGGACGCCAAGCGCCCTGTGATCCAGGCCAAGGCTTTTTAAAAACTGGGCTGTGCTGGAAGTTTCCATCGTTAAAGCCAGAAATCTGACAGGATCCCGAATTCCGTGGAAAAATACTAAAGTAATAATAATGGGAGCCATTGTTTTGCAGCTGCTTGCTGGGCTCAGCACTTGGTGTGTGTGATCCCAGCGGTACTGACAGTTAACTCGGGAAGTGTGTGCAGTTATCCGGGCCATTCGACCCAGGGGGAAATGGGGCTCAGAGAGGTCGAACAACTTGCCCAAGACCACACAGTAAGTGGCAGAGTCGGGATGACACCCCAGAGCGGCCTGCCCCCAGAGCCCTACTGCTAGGTAGATGTCACTCAGCCTTGTTGGACAGGCAGGGAAACTGAGGCCCAGGGGCAGTGGCACCCAGCCCGCTTGGTGCCCCTCTCCTATTTCTCTCAATCAGAGTATTACCCCAGGAGGCCGAGGTGGTGCGTGTTCCCAAGATGAGTTTCCGTCCCACAGTGGACACGGAAGCATCTATTTTCCCAGCTGACACCGCTTTCCTGTTAACGTGGGCATTGCTGGGCCAGGTCTACTGACGGAGCCGTCGGCAGGAAGGGTTTTCCTGGCTGGCCAGGTGCCTCTCCAGGCCCTCAGTCCAGAGAGACGCAGAACAGCCGAGGTGGAAGTCAGACTCGATACAGATCAGCTCTTTGTTTCTGTGAGATTTCCTGGCACGTCCATTTGGGGGCGCAGGGTGTTAGATGGCCGCAGATTGGTGCCAGGAGCCATCAGAGGGGATCCGAGGGAGACCGGAGCCAGGAGTGAGCAGTGAGCCTCAGGCTGGAGGGCTGGCCAGCGCAGTGGGTGCCGATGCCAGGCCCGACTCGTTTGCCACCACTCTTGAGAGCTGATGCGTCCTGCAGAAATGGAAGCCCACGGTGGAAGGAAATAGCGTGCTGTGTGCTAGGGCTCAGCTGAGCCTCGAGTCCTTAGGTTTTTAACTTGGGAAATTTCAAACATACCCAAAATGGGAAGGAGGGATGCCTCCTGGCTTCAATACTGATCTGTCATTCCTGTCTCACCTGCGCCTCACTTACTGGGGGTGGGGGACCAGGCGGAGTTTTAGAGGACAAATGCTAGCCATCAGGTATCATTTCAGCCATTACTACTTTGATGCACATCTCTTGACGTGCTCCGCTGTCTAATGTGCACGGCATGCCAAAAGGCGGGAGGTCCTTCATCCGCATTTTACAGATAAGAAAACTTGGGGCGCCTGGGTGGCTTAGTCGGTTAAGCGTCCGACTTTCGCTTAGGTCATGATCTCGCGGTTCGTGGGTTCGAGCCCCGCGTCGGGCTCTGTGCTGACTGCCAGCTCAGAGCCTGGAGCCTGTTTCAGTCTGTGACTCCCTCTCTCTCTGACCCTCCCCTGCTCACGCTGTCTCTCTCTCTCCTAAAAATAAATAAAACATTAAAAAAAAAAAAAAAGAAAACTGAGGCTCCCCAAAGCCAAGTTGGGCTCCTCCCACGCCTACATAGCCAGTGAGAGTTAAAGCCAGATCCTGGCCTCGGTTTACTCTTAACCACTTTGCTATACTTGTTACAATCCTTTTAATTATAAACGCACATTCAACAAATAATTTTGAGCGTCTACTATGTGCCATGGTCGCTCGAGTTGCTGGGGATACGACCGTGGATAGACAAAACACCTGTTCTCATGGAGCTGATGTCCCCGTGAGGAAGAAAAACAGATCCAAGTCAATATTACATGGGTAGAGACAGGTGTTATAAAGAATGTAAAGTAGGGCAAGGGAACGGAAAATCGAGTAGGGACAGAAGGAAGGCCTCTCTGAGGAGCAGAGGTCCGAATAAAACTAAAGGAGCAGCCGTGGGAATATCAGGAGAGTGAGCTGCACAGAAGGAATAGCAAGTGCAAAGGCCCTGAGGTTGGAATGAGTTTACTGTGTTCCAGGAATAGCAAGGAGTCCAGTGAGGCTGGAGCAAAGGGAGACAGGCAGCGTGGCAATTGGGAGAGGTCAGGGCCAGACCAAATGGGATCTGTTTCATTGACCACCTTGACATTGAATGTGTCAGGCCATGTGATAGGATCATTACTCTATGCATCACCTCATTGAGTTCTCACTATGGTTCTGTGAGATGGGAACTATTATTATACCTAAGGAACAAATGAAGAAATTGAGATGCAGAGAGGTGCAGTGACTTTCCCAAGGTCACACAGCTTGTAAGTGCAGAGCTAGGACTTGAGGCCAGGCCCTCAGTGCTTACCTGCTTCTGCTCCTGCCCCCACCAGTCTTGTCGCCCAGAGCAACTAGGTGAATCAAATGCCCTTTGTCCCTGCTCCGAACTTCGAATAAAATCAAACCCTTACCATGATCCATGGGGCATCGCATTTTCCGGGCCACATCTGTCTTGTGACCTCATCGCATGTCACACTCTCCTTTTTCTGTGGGCTTCAGCCACAGCAGCCTGCTTTCCTGCCCCAGGACCTTTGTACATGCATCTCTCTCCTACGGGGATACCTTCCCTTGTTTTGCTTCCTTCAGGTCTCAGCTATAATCCTGCCTCCTCAGAGATGCCTTTCCCAACCACCCCATTCTAAAAGCAGTTCCCCCCGTCTTAATCTCTATCATGGCAACAAATTTGTTTCCAGGCCCTCCTAGCCATTTCTGTATGCGTGTCACTATTTCAGCCATGTCTCCCCCCACTAGAGTGTAAGCTACATGAGAGTAGAGACTGTGTCTGCCTTACTCACTGTTGGGCCCCTGGGACCTTAGCACAGGGGCTGGCCGTGGGAGGCGGGTTAATACATATGGCTGAATGAAGAAGCAGGTGGATACTAAGATCCCTATTTTTGGGAGAAGGCTCAGAGCCCTGAGGTCACACAGGCTGTCACCCTGGCCTGGAAGCGGAGTTGTGCTCTCACCACCACACAGTCCCGCTTCTATGTCTGCTCCACAACTGCGCCACAAATCCCCGCCCGTCTTGCCGTCCTAGGGACCCCTAAAACATCAAGAAGCTCGCCCTGTGCCAGCTGGGGTGGGGGGAGGCAGCCAAGAGACCCCAGAGTTGGTACTTATGATTCTGGCTTTCCAGAACTGCTTGCCCTGGCATAGACGCTGTGATGCAAGAGCTGGCAAACCAGGAAGCGTGATGCAGTTAGTGTCTCCTGTTTCGCGGCCGGGTGTCATTCGGAGCGCCCAGCCTGGGGTCAGCATCTCCCAAAGAGCCATTCATTGCATGAAGCCGCTGGGTCAAGGGTGAGGATGCAGGTGGGAGTCGGAGTGCGCGGCAGCCCCAGGACTTGGCCAAACAGCCGTACCTCCCTGAGGTTCAATCTTGTCACCTATGAAATGGGAGCAGTGACAGCCCTGTCTTGCTGGGTTCCTGTGGAGGTTTGGTGGAGCCTTGAGTGCTCCTGGTCATGTCGGTGCTTGAAGCCTTCCAGCCATTGTTACCATTACCATTCCTGCTGCATGGACAGCCACCAGTCCTGGCATGGTTTGGGGCCGGAAAGAGCCAGTGGTGCCTCCGCTCTGTCCTGTACCAGCAGGATGACTTGAGACCCACTACGCTGCCCCCGTCAGCCTCAGTTTCTCCTTCTGGAGAGTGGAGGCTCACCTCGGCTGGTCTCCTGCAGGCTCCTGTGAGCCCAGATGCCCCTCTTGCCCTTCGCCTTGATGATGTCCTTGGGCCCCTCTCTAGCAGGACGGGCGGTAGAATGGGCGCCCGCTCCAGGGCACCTGCCTGAGTTTGAATCCAACACATGGCACTTACTCTGTAAGCAGGTGTTCTGAGCCTCAGTTTCTCCACCTGTAAAATGGAAACTCTGCCGCTGGTCCCCTCTCGCCTGGGGACTGTCGAGGGTTAAGGGAAGCAAGAGCTGCGGAAAGTGCTTTGTGAGCTGCAAAGAGCGCTATAAAAGGCATCAGTGAATAGTGTCAGCATGGGGAAAAACCTCATCCAGGGACTGTCTGCTGTCGGCAGCAGAGTGTGCCGAAACCTCGGCAAATGCCGTTTAATAAATGCGTGTCGCTTTTAAGGGGGCCTTTATCTCGGCTGGGGAAATGTGTGCACCTCCTTGGCAGCCTGAGACTCCAGAAGCCTGAGCTGGAGGGGACCCTGTCGTGGCTGGGAGAAGCGATCGATCGAACACAAGCTCCGGGAGCAGATGTCTGAGCCCTGCATCTGCCCCTTCTCTGCCTCGCAGGGTTCTGGCTTCCTCACCTGGAGGAAGGTGGGGCGGGGGGGGGCGGGGACGACAGCCTCACCGGGCTGTCCTGACAATTTAGTGAGGGCTTCCCATTGTCTGACCTCACACACACATTGTACCCGTGGGGGCACGGCCAGGTGGTGCCTGGAACATGCCCAGGGGCCATGGTTGGAAGGATGCCCCCTGGGTTCTCGGCCTTTCCAGGCCCCACCTTTGGGCCTCGGTTTCTCCCTCTGCCAAATGGGAAGGTCCTTGGGTCATCGAGGCACCAAGTATAGCAGATGGCAGGGCTGTGGCCCCTCTGTGCTCTCTCAGCCTCACCTGGTCCACCCAAGCCGGGTAAATACAAAGGGTGTTTAGAGCACGTATATTGATAATTCTTTCCCTGCTGCTTTGCAAACAGGGTGACACTGAAAGCCTATTGCTTTGTCACCTGTCCGTCCCTTCTACACCCAGCAAACACTCCCTGAGACCTTCGGCCCTCCCCTCCCCCAGGCCCTCTAGTCAGCAGTAGGCCCAGCCTGCTCACAGGTGCAGCAGGGAGTAGTGCCATGCATGTGCCGAGGCAGAGAGGATTCTGGGCTGGAGAGAATCCTTTGCTTCTCAGGCTTAAAGCTGTGGTCACCCACCATCCCCTCCATCCTAAAAGATCGGCTGCCCAGTAATAGCTGCCCAACGTAGAGTGCCTTCTGACTGCCAGGCACAGTGCTGAGCTCTTCGCACGTTAGCCTGTTTCATCCTATAGCAACTCTAGTGTTATCATCATCATCATCATCATCATCCGCCTTCTGCAGATGGGAAACCACAGGTCGAGAGGGGTTAAGACATTTCTTGGGGTCTCGTATGTGGCTGAGTTAGAATCTAAGCCAGAACAGGCATTCAGCAAACACCAGGCACTGGCATAAACCTGGAGGATACAGCAGGGACCAAGAATAAGTCTCTGCCCTCAAAGAGCTGAGAAAGAAGTCTAGGGTAGGGTGATGGCACTAATGAAATTGACAGATACCTATGTAATGCATCCAGTGGTGGGTGATATGTAGGAATATAAAACAGACCAAGGGACACTGAAGGGGGTGGTATTGCATACAGAGTGGCCAGGGAAGGCCTCTCAGGTAAGCCCGAAGGAGGTAAAGGAGTCAGAGTGTAGGTACCTAAGGGATGAGAGTACCGGGCAGAGACAATGGCAAGTGCAAAGGCCCTGAGGTGAGCCCGGCATGACTGAGAGCCAGCGGTAGCCCCTGGCGGCCACCAGAAGGATTCTGTGAAGGCTGCAGGAGGATTTTGAACAAAGGAGGGATGTTAGCTGGCTTAGGTTGTAAAGGCTTCTCTGGCTGCAAGGGGAGCATGTATTTTTTAAAAAAATTTTTTTTAATGTTTTATTTATTTTTAGGAGAGAGAGAGAGACAGCATGAGCAGGGGAGGGTCAGAGAGAGAGGAGTCACAGACTGAAACAGGCTCCAGGCTCTGAGCTGGCAGTCAGCACAGAGCCCGACGCGGGGCTCGAACCCACGAACTGCGAGATCATGACCTAAGCGAAAGTCGGACGCTTAACCGACTAAGCCACCCAGGCGCCCCAAGGGGAGTGTGTATTATAGCAATATAACTAAGGAGGCCAGTTTGCATCCAGGTAAGGGAAGGTGGTGCAGGAAAGTGGCCCGAAGGGAACCGAGTCTAGCTGGATCTCTGCAGGAGGGCTGGCGGGGTCGGCTGGTAGTTGTGCTGCAAGGACGTGGCGGGGAGGGGTTCAGTTCTCAGTCCAGCACTTCCAACCACTACCATCTGACCTTGGGGAGAGAGACAGTGGTACCCCGTTGTTTACAGGGGAGAAGGCAGAGGCATACGGGTCTTCTGGCCCCAGAGCCCAAGCTTTAGATCGTTGGCATCCCGCGAGTTTCCCTGCTCTGCAGGGAGAGGAGGGGCTGCCAAGGTCTAGACTCTCCCTGGGCTAGGGATGTGGCTCAGTACCCAGTGCTCAGAGTTGCCTGGAGTGGGGGTGGAGGGGAGAGCACCCCCATTTTATTTACAAGGCCATGTGTACCCCATGTGTGGCAGCTCCAGTGGGGCTGGTAGGGTCCCCCGTGGCATGGGGGGGTCTGCCAGATGGCTTCGCCCAGCGGTGCCAGTAGATTGCACCGGTAATGGTCTTGCTGTTCAGATGACGACTGAAGCCATCCTTTTTTTTTTTTAATGTTTTATTTATTTTTGAGATAGAGATAGAGACAGTGTGAGCAGGGGAGGGTCAGAGAGAGAGGGAGACACAGAATCTGAAGCAGGCTCCAGGCTCTGAGCTGGCAGTCAGCACAGAGCCTGATGCGGGGCTTGAACCCACGAACCACGAGATCATGACCTGAGCCGAAGTCGGACGCTCAACCGACTGAGCCACCCACCCAGGTGCCGCTTAAGCCATCCTTTAAGGTGCCAGGTTAGCCCAGTCCATGCTAGCCCAGTCCCGGCTTGTGCATGGCTGACAAGCGCATCCCGCTGACTCTGCCGTGGTCCCCTTTCCCCTCCTCTGTGCCTTTGCTCCTGCGGATCCCCTTTCTGGAAGGCTTTCCCTTCTCCCCGGCCTCCATCAGCCTTCACCACCCAGCTCAGGAGCCCCCGCCTCCTGCGGGCCTTCCCACATCCCACCCCTCTCCCAAGACCCCGTCCCCAAACCCCCTTTCCACCCGATTCTCTGCGGGTGGTCATGGCCCGTGTCCAGGACTCTGCCCCACATAGACAGGGCCCCATCTTCCTCAGCTTTGTGTCCCGCAGCTTCTAGGACGGCCTGGCAGCCGAGTGCGGTTCGAGAGGGCACAGGTGAGTCGAGCCCTGAGCTCCCCTCTGTAACGGCAGGGCCCACAGCCGTCTCCCCAAGGCCCCTGTGGGTCAGCCCCTTCCCCTGGGGGGCTGTCAGCTCCCTGCCCCGGGGCACGAGTTCGGGGCTGGCCTCTTCACCACCTTGGGCCAGTGCAGAGTCAGCAGGTGCTCAGTACAGGTGCGAGTGCCCGGTCAAGGGCAGCGCCCTGGGCCGCCAGCAGCTGATGGCAGATGTGAGGGGAGCGGCCCTCCTGCCCTGTCTCTGGCACCTGCACACAGGGCCATGGACACACGTGTCAGACGGACAGCAGTCCCCACGCACGCTGTCGTCCCTACTTCCAGCACTCTGCCTCTGCACACGCTCACATTCACACTCGTGTGTGCACCGCTCCCGCCACCTTCATTCCCCCCACACTCTCGAGGGTGCACATACACAAGCACATGCCCATGTACACGCCCTAGTCCTGTGGCCCCCGCCTGCACGCACATCCCCACGCACCCCTCCCCAACACCTGTGCCCCCCGCCTGCACGCACATCCCCACGCACCCCTCCCCAACATCTGTTCACACGCACCGGGGCCACCTGTGATTCAGATACGCTCCGCACACAGGTCACACCCCCCCATCCCATTTCTCACACTCCTGAACAGCACTGTGGCACTCTCCTACACACATGCATTGTCCCCTGCACAGGCTTACCATGTGCATGCCCCTGTGGGCCCACGCACGCATGTGAGTATGAGCGCTTTTGGTGTGCACATAAGTGCACGCCCCATATCAGCTTGGTCACTCCTGTGTGCACACTCTCACACATCCCGTAAATCATAACCCAGAAGATACCCAGAGGCAGCACCTGGCAAGGTGTGTGTGTGGCATCACAAACCCGCAGCCGCCCCAGAGCCGGCCGGTGACAATCACGATCAGGGAAGGGCTCGCTACCCCGGCGTTACTTGGGCCTTAGCAGGGTACTTAGCCAGAGCTCCGGCCTTAGCCTCCCAGGCCCCTGGGCCCCTTGAGTTTGTGGAAACCCGCTTCCAGGAGATGCACCGGTCCCCGCATTAGCGGCAGGGAGCACCCGTCCGGGCAAAGCCTGTCCCTGGGTGAGGCGCCTCCCAGCCCGGGTGTCTGCCCGACGACGTAGGCTGCCTGTGGAATCACACCCAGAGATCCGTGTCTCCCTCCCTGCCTCCCTCCGGCAAGTTTCAGTTCTATGTGGACTTGTTTCTTCCATTAGAAAGCATCCATTCTTATTTTTTCACTTCCGGTGAACTTTGTTTCCATCTTTCTGAATCTCCAAAGCCACAGGTGAATGTTGTAAAAAAAAAAAAAATCAGATCTATTTTTCCGAGCTTGACCGTCAGTTCTCCGCCCCCATCCCGTGGCATCCCTCACACCTTCCCGCGTCGCATTTGTAGGAGACAGACTAGGACGACGGGGGGTGGGGGAGGGTTGTGCAGCAGGCCCCTGGGAGGGGGCGGGAGTGGGGGCCGGAGAGGCCGGCGGGAGCCACTTGTCTGAAGGGCCGGGGTTCATTCCAAATGTAATCATCTGACTTATCTCTTTAAAGTGTGTCTTCTCCACTTGTGTGCGGACTCCGTGAGCCCAGGGACTTTGCACAGCCCTTAGCTCAGGGCCTGGTACACAGTAGGCTCTGGTCATTCATCACTGGCCAGCGCTGTGCTGTGAGCCCCCCACGCCCTGTGGGCACCGAGTCCCTCCCGTAACAAACACACGGGGCCGCTAGTACCCACTGTGCAGACTGCTCCTGTTAGAAAACTTACAGGTTTTCTTTCATTACTTTATTTTTTTTTCCAAAAGAAGTACATGTTCACTAAAGAAATAGATTTCAATATATTGTCAACTAGAAAGTGAAAAGGAAAATATGCCAACCCCTGGCCTCATTTCCCAGACGTAAGTCATTTTCCTCAGCATCATGGAGTTTCGCCTTGTGGACCCTTTTCTCTGGACATTCCGTTGGTCAGTCACTCTCAGCAGAGTTTTGTTTTTTTTTTTTAATGTTTATTTATTTTGAAAGAGAGAGAGAGAGCATGACCAGGGGAGGGGCAGAGAGAGAGAGAGGGAGAGAGAGAAAGAATCCCAAGCAGGCATTGTGCTACCAGAGCAGAGCCAGACACAGGGCTCAAACCCACAAGCTGTGAGATCACGACCTGAGCTGAAATCAAGAGTCGGACGCTTAACCGACTCAGCCACCCAGGCGCCCCTCTGCAGATATTAACCGAGCATCTAGTCTGTGCTAAGCGCTATTATCAAGAGCTGGGGGTGAATAGTATGGAAGGGAGGAATAGATGGTATGGAATAGATGGAAGGGAGGTCCATCTAAGCAATAAATGTGTATGTAACATGACAAACATATATGTATTACATGTGTAGGTTTTTCCTATTACAAAATAGACTACTATAAGTATTTAATATTCATCTAGTTTAGGAAAGTTGAAAAAATACCCAAAATAGAAGGAAAAACCCTTGTTTTAGATTCATGATCCAAAGAGGGTTGCCTTTTATAGCCTTGTATAATATACCTTGCTGTTGTTTATTTAAATGTAGTTTTAGGGGTGCCTGGGCGGCTTAGTCGGTTAAGCGTCCGACTTTCGCTTAGGTCATGATCTCGCGGTTCGTGGGTTTGAGCCCCGCGTCAGGCTCTGTGCTGGCTGCCAGCTCAGAGCCTGGAGCCTGTTTCGGAGTCTGTGTCTCCCTCTCTCTGACCCTCCCCTGTTCACGCTGTGTCTATCCTAGAAAAAAAAAATATTAAAAAAAAAAATAAATGTAGTTTTATTTTATTTTACAAAGTCATCATTATACTGAAAGCATAGTTTTTCCTGCTTTTTTATTGCCCAAGTCATGCGAATAGAAAACATAAAAGCCAAGTCCCTTGTAAATCTACTACAGAATTAACCACTGCTAACCTTTAATATATACTTTGTTTCAAAACTTCGAAGTCTGAGAGCTCACTGAATAGGTTACTTAGTAACTGACTCTGATCTCATATTTTTGCATTGATGATTGTAATTCTACACCATCATTTTAAAAAATGTTATTTATTTATTTTGAGAGAGAGAGAGAGAGAATGAGTAGGGAAGGGGCAGAGAGAGAGGGAAAAAGAATCCCAAGCAGGCCCCGTGTTTAGTACAGAGCCTGATGCAGGACTAGATCTCCCGAACTGTGAGATCATGACCTGAGCTGCAATCAAGAGTCAGACCCTTAACTGACTGAGCCACCCAGGCACCCCTAAACCATCATTTTTTTAAATGATTTTATTTTTTTTAATAATCTCTATACCCAGAGTGAGGCTCGAACTCATAACCCCAAAATCAAGAGTCGCATTCTCCACTGACTGAGCCAGCCAGACCCCTCTAGATCATCATTTTTAGTAGCTGTAGACTTGATCATCATGTGATTTCACCATCACGAGATCAATCGGTCTCCTTCTCCTGGGCATTAGACGAGTTCTGATTTTTCATTTTTATAAGAACCCTTGAGTGATGGAAGTAACATGTTCACTCATATTCTTAGTTATCTGAGTATGATTTTACATCATTTTATTTACTCATAGTTTAACTATTTTATTCACTCATAGTGCAGTTCCCTTTGACGGGATTCTATGAGATTATTATTGTGTTCTTATACTTTTTTGTTTTCCTTAAATGTTTTGCAATGAACAGATTTTATTTGCATCATCACAATATCATTTAAAACTATGCCACGCAAAAATGACCAGATTACGAGTTTTCTTGGCAATGGCTTTTTATGCCTCCCCATAACTCCATGTAGGAGACAGGCCATAATTCACTTAACCATCCCTTTCATTGGCTGTTTGGGTTTTCCCCCAACCTTTTCAAGCTCGTCAGGTGGGAACCCCACACCATGTCTGGGGTTACGTCCTGATGGAACAGCCCCACAAAGGCTGGGGAACAGCTTTCACACCTCTGGTACTTCCTGCCTGACTGCTTCCCAGAGAGGATGCTCCAATTTCCACCCCCACCAGCAGCGTTCGAGAAGGCCTGCTCGGATGCCCTCCCCTTCCCGAGGTGGCTCAGGCCCCTGGCCGGTGGACCTCCCTGCCAGGAGGGCAGCAGAGAGCCAGAAATGGTTTTGTCCGTGATGCCGGCCTCGTGACCCCCAGCCCAGAACCGCAGGGGTGATTTTTAACAAGCCCGGTTCCCAGAACAGAACCTGTAGAGAAAAAGAAAAGCAAGCAAGCGAGAAAAAACCCTCTCTGCTGGAAAAAACACACACATACACAGATTAAAATAATATTTGGCACTTACGTCGCACTTTTAAAATTCTTCAAACGCTTTATAAACACTAGCTAATTAATTAAGCTGCCTAAATCTGGCTGCAGTTGGTAGAGAGCTCAAGAGAAGCTAAAAAAAAAAAAAAAAGAGTGGAGGGGAGGGCCCAGCCCTACCCAACTCCAGATTTTATTGTCGCCTGCCCGGGGTGTGATTACAGGCCTCCGGCTGCACCCCAGGAATAGCCCTGCTCCAACACGTTGTGCGCCTGATGCTACAGCCCGTCTCTGCCCGCGTCGCTCCCCTCCCCAGCTGCTGACTCACAGCCCTGCGCGGTGTTATTGATAAGGATAATAATAACTGGCATCTATTCTGTGCGCCCGGGGCGCGGTCCCAGGCTCCTGGCTCGCTCGCCCCGGCTCCTGGCTATGCCCATAGCAGCTCCGTTCGACACACGAGCGAGTGAAAGCCCTCCTTCCTTCACAGGTGTGTTCATTCGACGTGTAGTTATCCGGGGCCCCCATGCGTGCCGGACGCTGTTCCCAGCAGGGGGGTTGCAAACAGCTCCTTGCGGATGTGACATCCTGGCTGGGGGTAGGGGGACCCCGCGACCAAGTAGGTAAATGTTATGTCAGTGGTGATGACGGGAACAGAACCAGAGTCTACCTGGCACCTACGAGGCCGCACTCCCGTCCCGCTGGGCCCCGGTCCTGGTGACCGGCCTGGGGGTGGACGCCGTACCCCTCGCTGTGTGTCCCCCCCCAGCCCGCGTTTCCAGCTCCTCCAGCGCCCCCTGCTGGATCGCAGACCCGTTGGCGGTGTTCCTGGCCGCGTGCTGCTCCTGCCTGGGATGCCTGGGACGGGTCGGGGTTGCTGGCCGCCTCTGGGGGCCTCTCTGAGTGCCCGTCACGCACCTGGCCGCCAGCTCCGCCCGAGCCCCTGCCCCCCGTGGACTCTAGTTTCCTGCCTGCACAGTGCGGGGCAGGCCGGCCGCCCTCCGCTCTCAATCTCTGGCACCTGCTGGGAGAACCGGGTGACCCCTGGCCGGGAGTCAGGGCTGGGACGATGGGCCCAGGGGGCTGAGAGGCCTGTGCAGAGGCCCTGGACTCACTAAAGGGCAAGGGCAGCCTGGAGTCCATGGGCCTCCCTGCTTTGGGCGCCGCGCCCCTGCCGGAGGGTGGTGCCAGGCCACGGCGGGTGGGCGGGCCCTCAGGTCTCTCTCCCGCCCAGCCAGAGCTGAAGGGGCTGCTCAGGGCATCGGCTGCACCCTGTCTGGGGTACAAGGCAAACAAGTGGCCTAGGACAGGTGTCAGGATGGGGCCAGATCACACTGCAGGTCAGCGAGTGACCCGGAGACACGTGGCCCCTCGGCACCTCCACCAGGCTGCCACCACTCCGTGTCTGCATTTCTTGTTCTCTCCTCCCCCACTCTGGCTCCCTCTTTCACTGTCCCTGGCCCTGTCTCTCTTCCTTGGCCTGTATCTCTGCCCTCCTCTGTCTCCCCATCTCTGTGTTTCTCCAAGGGCTTCTTATGGGTCCTCCCTCCTCCACCCCCACCTTGCTCCAAACCAGGCCCAGGCTGTGACCTGAGTGTCTCAGCGACTTCTCTTGCCATTTCACAATGCCTGGTACCTTCCAGGCTGTGTCCCCCCCATACCCCCACCACCACCGTGTCTTCTGCCCAGAGTCTCTGTCCTCTGCCCCACTGCTCTCCAGTTTTGAAATGTATTTAGTTATTGTGAAAGAGAGAGAGAATGAGAGCAGGAGAGGGGCAGAGAGAGGGGAGGAGAGAGAGAATCCTAAGCAGACTCCACACTGTCAGCATAGAGCCCGATGCAGGGCTCAGACTCACAGACCGTGAGATTGGGGACCTGAGCCAAAACCTAAAGTCAGGGACTCAACCGACTGAGCCACCCAGGTGCCCTGCTCTCCAGTTTAGGGCTCAGGCCTCTCCCCTCCACTGACCCCTAGGAAGTCTTCCAGCTCCCCAGCCCAGGAGCCCTTGAGGCCTGACGTGCGTCCAACCTCTGAGTGTCCCCAGCATCCAGCACGGGCTGCTGGGAGACACATCAGCAGGGGTGGGAGCTGAGTTCCCACAACAGACCCTCACTCACTCATCTGTCGTGCAATGACGGACAGTAGCTTCCTGTGCCCCGTGCAGTGCTAAGTCACGTCTGTGTGTCGTCCCGTTTTCTTTTCCAAACAGAGCGGAGAGCTAGGGGGATGCCCCACCCATCTTGTAGATTCAGAAATTGAGACACAAAACCAGTGGGTAAACTGGGTCACATGTGAATAAAAGCCGAGCCAGATTTCAGACCCGCTCAGATGACGCCTAAGCCCAGATGCTTCTTTTTGACACTGTGCCTGGCCGGGGCTTGTTGTGTGGGGTACCACCAGGGGCCCATGGAGATGGGTCAGATGAGGAAACTGAGGCTCAGGAGCCCTGAAGGCACCTGCTAGAACTAAGGCCAGCACTCCATCCCCAGGGAGCTTGACATCCCTGTTGGATCTCCTCGCCCGCCCCCGGCGATGGCCATAGTCACAGAGCAGTAAGGCCAGAGCTGGGACTCAAACCCAGGTCCCCCGGCCTCACTGCTCCATAGCCTGGACAAGCCCCAGCTGCTGAGTGTGGCTTCCTCACTTGGGGCCTGCATCCTGGGCCAGGCCCAGAAGAGAATCTACGTTCCCCGTGGAGCTGCCCCCACCTCCACGCCGGTGCCCAGCCGTGCCCTCTGTCAGGAACACCATGCCCCTTCCATCCTGGGGGGTACGGAGCCCAGCTCTGTCGTGACTCCTCCAGAGAGGGGCTCAGGTCCTCCAGCCGGCTCCCCGCTCTGTTTCCTCAGCTGTAATAGGGTCCTGTGTTCCAGGCTCATTGTGTGGGTTACGTGCCATATACATGCTGAGCTCAAGGCCCACTCGGGGTGTGCACTGGTCAGCAAAAGCTGTGGTGGATATAACACGTGAGAAGACAGACAGGATCACACAGGATGAGAAACACCTGCTTTGTGTTCCCTTCAGGTGCGGCAGGTGAGGCGGAGCTGCAGGTGATCCAGCCTGAGAAGTTGGTGTCTGTGGCAGCTGGAGAGACGGCCACTCTGCGCTGCACCTTGACTTCCCTGCTCCCCATCGGGAAGGTGGAGTGGTTCAGGGGGACGGGGCCAGACCGGGAGTTAATCTTCAGTTTCAGAGGAGGATACCACCCACCGCCTCGAGTAATAAATGTTGCAGACACCACAAAAAGAAACACCACGGACTATTCCATCCGCATCAGTAACATCACCCCAGCAGACACGGGAACCTACTACTGTGTGAAGTTCCAGAAAGGGACCCCTGATGTGGAGTTTAAGTCTGGACCCGGCACCCAGGTCACCGTGAGTGGTGAGTGTGGCGTGGGCCTCCTTCATGCCCTGGTTGTGACAAGTCAGTAAGGATGACTTCTACTGTCTGAGCAACAGATAAGGATCAGGTGCTGTTATGGGTGCCCCTGAAACAGCCCCTTCCACGGATCAGGGAAGTTGAGGCCTGGAGAGGTTGTGCTATTTACTCAAGGAAAACAGTGGGAAAATCTAGAACTCCAGGATGTGGGCTCCCAAGTTCTTCCCTTTTCCAATCCTGACCACCCAGCTGGTTCCAGAATGAGGGACTGAAAGTCTGAGTGACTTGCTCAGTCACAAGGCCTCACCTCACCCCTGCCCCCAGACAGCACTCACATCGATGTGACCAGGGTTCTCTTTACTCAGCACTTATTAAGCACCTGGTGTGTGCATTCTCTGCTCTGAGCGCTGTGGGAGTAGCAGGGAACAAACAGGCAAGGCCTCCTCTCTCCTGAAGCTTCCATTCTCCCCTCTCTGTGAGGAAAAGCACCTGCGTAGGGAGGGAAGAATGAGTTTCTTTGTTTCATTCTCAGGACCCACATTGAAAGAAAGTCCTAAGAGAAGAGGCAGCGGCTCACTGTTTACTCTGACACCCTGGCTGGAGGGGAGGCCAGAGGGTGGGGATTCGCTGCGGTTCTGTTCAGAAACCCTTTCCATGATTCAGGGACCCACTCGGGCAGCTGCTGAAGGCCGCGAGCAGAGCTGGGGTATCTCAGATTGTCCAGAATGGGGGTTGCTGCCTTGAAGCAGAAGTTGACCCTTGAGGATTTTCTGCCTGAGGCCTAGTATCCAAAATCCTGGGAGGTCTGCACATGAGGGGCCCAGCCCGCCCCGCCCCCCCATGTACAGATTCAGAGCCCGAGGTCACAAGATGACAGGGGCTTGCTCATGCTCATGTGTCCAGTGAGTAAGATCATTCTAGAACCCATCTGATTCCAGGCAGGCTCTTTCCTGCATCAGCTTTGGATTGTTTCCATGGAAGGGCCAAGCGCATAGTAGGTGCTGCATAAAATCGAGTTACGTGGAAGCTTTGAACAGTGAGCCCACATTTCTCCTTCTCTTCGTTTTCCCAAAGGTTCAGAAACGCTGCAACCCTTGCCTTGAAAATCGTGTGTTCTGTTCTTCAGCAGTTAAGCGTTAACAAAAACAGGTCCTTGAGGAGGCGGGGCTACCATTACACCCCAGATCAGACAGACAGACAAACATCTCAGGAAGTATGGAGCCTGTTCGTGGAGGACACAGCTCCAAGCACAGAAGAGCATCCGGAGTCTTTCCCTGTCATGGGATGTTGCTCCTTCACTGAGCACTTGGGGGGGGGAACGGCTGGGCAGAGCAGAGGGGCCCCCACAACCCCAGCCACACCACCCAGGCACCCTGTTCCTGGCTTTGCAGACAGGATGACAGGGAGGCCATTCACAGAGAGCGTCTGGAGCCCCGTGAGCAAGGGTTCATTCTCTAGACTCAGCCGTCCGGGCTCCACGCCCTCCCTCTGTTGCTACAGGGTCCGCAGCCCTGGGCAGCACTTACAGGGTCTCTGCTGTTGGTTCCAGAAGGTGGAGTATTTGCTCTGATGTGACGAGAAGGCTGGAGGCCCCACAAGTCCCCCTGGGATGCGCTGGGCGGTGAGGAGCAGCCCCTTGTTTCTCTCTGCCTCAGTCTCCTCGTCTGTAAAATGGTGATACTCGGACTCCTTTAAAGAGAGCTGGAGGAGTTGAGGTGCTCTCCTGTGTCACCTGACATGGAGGAGGTAGTCCCAAATCAGGGGTTCCTTCAAGGCTGTGACCCGGCCCCCTTTGCTGGGCTCCGTTTCCTCGCCTGTAGAACGTGGATCATCACACCAGCCTTGAAGGGGGGACACAGTGAGCCGTGTGAGAGGACAGACCCTCAGTGAGCCCTGAGTGCCCTTCCCAGAACTGTCCAATTCTGGGCTAGTCTCAGTGTCCCTCAGGTCCTCTGTGTCCCATCTGTGCTGCGGCAGTAATCGGGCTGTTTACTCGGGCTGTTTAATCGGGCAGGGGTCTGAGGATTGCAGAGGAGGTCCAGAAAGCCCCGGATATGGGGGTTAGGTGATTCTTGGGTATCCACACACAGAGGCTCAGAGCATGGCCGAACCCCACTGCCTGGGCACCCACCCAGCTCTGCCTTCCCAGCTGTGACCTCTGATGAGTCATCCCCACGTTGGGCCTGGCGTCCTCATCTGTCTGTGACGGCGCAACCCCGCAGAGCTGCTGCAGGGACTGAGTAAGCAAATGCATTGGAGGTGCTGCTAACAGCAGAGACTGGCACACGGTCAGTGTCCCGTGAATGTTGCTATTATGGGACCTTGGCTGGGTCCCTGTTCTTTCCAGGCCTGGAGCAGAAGTGGGGTTTGGGGGTGGTGTGGGGTGCCTTCCAACCTGGGCTGCTCTTTAGGATCAGCTGGGAAGCTCCCCAGACCCTGACCGCACCCCAGAAACGCTGCCTTCATTGGTCAGATGTGAGCCGGGGCAGGTGAATTATTTAACGACTCCAGGGTACGGTCACGGTCGCAGAGGAAACCTAGAATTTCTTCTCCACCCGATGAAGGCAGCACCCTGTGCTGCTGGGGCTGTGAGAGGAGCTTCTCAGTGGGTGGGTGCCTCAGAAATGCCCATGCCCGTGCTAGCTCCTCGGAAAATGAGCCCGAATGGAGTGGCCAGGACACCCTCTGGAGGAACATGCCTGAGGTGGAGTTGCTTCCTTCCCTCCGGCCCAAAGAGGAGCGGCCGACACCCTGCTCAGATCTGGGGGACCCTCCCATCTTTAAGCACACAAGTGTCTGAACAGGTGCAGGAATCCCCTCAAAGCCTCGCGGCTCAGCCCCAGAGCCCTCTCTGCCTCAACATACCCAAATGTCACGGACAAAATCTGTCCTTCCCTTTGCAAAAACGCTTCCAGCTTTCTGTAAATAGCTAATCTGCAGGAAGACGCCTATGATCTCGTTCGTGTTTTGAAAGCCAATTCGCCAAACTTGTTTCCTGAGGGGATTATTAAAAGGAGAGGGAGAGAAATCATCACTGGTTGGTTTCTGCTGCTTTTCTCGTTTGGGGTTTTGCATGGAAGCTGCAGGGAGCGGGCTTTGGGACTTTCCCTGTGTTTCTGCTCGGCTTTCTGCTCTCTTACTACCTACCAAATAAGCAGGTTCGGAAGCAGTCACGACCAGATCGCACGATACTAATCACAGGTGTTATTTATTAAGCACCCACTGTATTCCAGGTTCTGTGCATGACACATGTCCTCACATGTTACCAAGGTGGTATCTTTTTTTTTTTTTTTTTTTATTTCTAGGATAGAGAGAGACAGCGTGAACAGGGGAGGGTCAGAGAGAGAGGGAGACACAGACTCTGAAACAGGCTCCAGGCTCTGAGCCGGCAGTCAGCACAGAGCCCAACGCGGGGCTCGAACCCACGAACCGAGAGATCATGACCTAAGCGAAAGTCGGACGCTTAACCGACTAAGCCACCCAGGCGCCCCGACCAAGGTGGTATCTTGATCCGCATTGTACGCAAACAGACATGGAGATGTAGGAAGAAAGAACAGAGGCTAAAATGAATCATTCGGGTGTGCAGGGACATGAGCCTTTATTTGCTGCGTGCCCCGGGCCAGCGGTGTTCCTCCCTCCCCGTCCCATAAATGGGATCACACTGGGGCCCCCCCTCAAAGGGCTGGTGGATGGATTGAGGAGCTGAGGGGAGGAAATCAGCCCCTTGTCAGGTGCCCAAAATGCTGTCTGCAAATGGTAACTGATCACCGTGTCCCTCTAGGGGACTGCTGGTGTTCTCTGGTCTTATTCAAGTGACATTTCCTTTCTGTGTCCCCAAAACGTTCGATGAGTTTTAGTTTTAGAAAGCAAGTTAAATATTTACAAATGTAAATATTTGTAATATTTCCTCTGTTTGTTACAGAAGGTATTAGGCAATAATTAACAATTTGGAGACAGCCTACAGAATCTTCTACGGGTGAAATTCCCTCCTTTTCGAGTCACTGATGTGTGTGCTTCCAGGACCCAGGAGGGCTTCCACCTGCTCCAGAGGCCACTATCTCTGTCCTTGGATTTATTTCACAATTGAAAAATTAGCCACCTTTGGCTTTCTCAGCACTCAGTGATCTTGGTTTTCAACCCAACACTGACCCAAAAGAAGAACGCAGATTCAGAAAAACAGCCCCTCATTCCCTCCCTCTCAGATTCAGGGATTGTAGGTTAGACCCTATGGAGTATTTGTAGAAAGAGTGAAAAGTAGAGTACATTCACAACTACTTGAAGGGAGAGCTCCGGGTGTAAATTAAGTTTGGGATGAAGATAGATCTGAGTTTGTGTGGTTCTGGAGAAGCATTTTCATTGGTAAATTCAAAGCAAAACTGCCTGCATTGCCTCATGTGCCCCCCACTGCCACCCGGGGAAGGAGAAAGGCCTGCTGTCCCATCTCACAGAGGGCGCTGGGCAGGGCCATGTCCCCGCCTCCAGCAGGCTGGACACCTGGTTCCAGCTCTCATGGGGGTCCCGCTCCCCCCCTGCCCCCACCCCTGCACTGACTGCTGCACACGCTCTCTGAAGTCAGTAACGTGTCCAGAGAGGCAGCTCAGAACGGTGGAGACCAAGAGTGGCACCCACCAGAAATGTCCTTCCTGTGCCCACATGGGTGGGAAGTCCCCTGGCAGGGACAATGGGGACCTGGAACTCAGGCTGGAATTGCACGTGGGCCCTGCCCCCGACTCCGAGTCCATCTCTGACCCCGCCCTCCCAGCACTATCAGAAGGGCTGAAAAAGAATCCTTGTGACGTTCTGCACAGTGTCACACACCTGTCGTTGGGGACGATGACCACGGTCGTGCTTACTCTTCATAAATGCTCCTCTCGTAGCCAAACCCTCTCCCCCCGTGGTGTCGGGCCCCACGGCCAGGGTCGCGCCCCAGCAGCCAGTGAACTTCACCTGCGAGTCCCACGGCTTCTCCCCCAGAAACGTCACCCTGAAATGGTTCAAAAACGGGAACGAGCTGCCAGCCTCCCGGACCACCGTGGACCCAGAGGGAGACAGCGCTTCCTACAGCGTCTCCAGCAGCGCCACGCTGGTGCTGGCCCCGGGGGACGTCCGCTCCCAGCTCATCTGCGAGGTGGCCCACGACACCCTGCAGGGGGGCCCTCCTCTTCGTGGGACGGCCAACCTGTCCGACACCCTGCGAGGTAGATGCCCGTCACCCTAGCCCAAGCCCACGCCTGGCCCCCAAGCCTCCCAGCCTGCCCCTCCCCCACTCTGTGCTCCCAGCCTTCCACCCCCCCGGAACCTGACTCCTGACAGACCCTCCTCATCACCGGGCATCCAGAGTCACAGTCACTTCTACTGTTTTATATGGTAGAATCCAGGTGAACCCCTACCACGTGCCAAGCACTGTGCTAGGTAGTTTCATTTATTTTCCCGTAGCCATTCCATTATTGAGCACCTACTGTAATCCAACCAGTGTGAGCTTGGTGATTTCATGTATTTTGCTAGTTATTCTATTCCAACTGCATGCCAGGGGCCCTGTATCTGCATTTCACTCATTATTACCTTAATGGGAGCTACTAGTCCTTGAGCACCTACTGTGTACTGGGCAGTGTGCTTAGGGATTTCATTCCCATGCAAACACTACCCTCACTGTTTGAGCACCCGCTGCATGCCTAGCACTGTTCTGGGTAACTCCCTTGCTGTGTGGGGGGAACTAAGATCTCGAGCCCCTCCCCTGTGATGTGTCTGTTTCATGAGGTCAGAGCTTCTGCTCTGTGCTGTTTCAGTTCCACCCACCGTGGAGGTTGCCCAGCAACAACCCGCGACAGGGGACCAGGTGAAGGTCACTTGCCAAGTGAAGAAGTTCTACCCCCAGCGCCTCCAGCTGACCTGGTTGGAGAATGGAAATGTGTCACGAACAGAAACGGCCTCCTCGGCCTTGAACCTGATAGAGAACAAGGATGGGACCTTTAACTGGACGAGCTGGCTCCCGGTGAACGTATCCGCCCACACGGAAAATGTGGTTCTCACCTGCCAGGTGCAGCATGACGGGCAGCCCGCGGTCACCAAAAACCATACCCTCGTGGTCTCTGCCCAGCAGAAGGACCAGGAAACACTTACAACCCAGGGTGAGGCCAACCTGCCAAGTGACCTGGCGCTGTAAATGTTATCTTTTCTTTTTTACCGTTGAAAGTAGTCATTCACATTTGTTATGGGATCTTTGAGAAGTCTAGAGATAGGATGTAGAATTTTCGAGTGAGCGCCCCTCCCCTGTAGCCCACACTCTCAGGAGCGGCCACTGGTAAGCATCTGGTACCTGTGTCTGTAGGTCTTTTGACATAAACGTGCGTTAGAGGAAGTTGGGAGGGAGGGCGATAGGAGTGTCCCTCGCTTCCTGCCTCCTGTGCCTTCACCTGCCAGAGATTAATTCGCCACGCCAGGCCAGCCGCCTCCCTCTCCTGCCCTTCCCCACCTGGCCTTGATCTCCCTGGCTGCCTTCACAAGCCTGCACCCCAGAATCTTTGCCGCTTATCTTAAGTATAATCACTGCTGTAATGAATGCCCTTGCACCTGCTCTGTGATGCGTGCAGCTGTTTCTGGGGGGTGATTTCCCGAAGAGCATTTCTAGGCCAAAGTCCATATGCCCATGTACGAAGTCTACTTCGTGTTAGAGTGAAAGGTGGCGGGGTTTCCTATTTTCATCCCCTCCCAACCCACTGTCGAGGTATCTCTCTTCTGTCTTCAAAACAGCAGCACCTAGGTGGCCTCCTAGTGCCACTATGGCATGTTCCGTCACTTGCCCATTAGCCCGGCTCTGCGTTGTACACGGCTGACCTTTTGAATGGATTACGATAGAGACCGTTTCCTTCCTTGCTGCCTCCTGTAAGGGAACAGGGAAGCCCTAGGAGCCGCGGGGCCCTCCGAGGTGTCGCATTGATGTTACTGATGCCTGGTTTTCATAGGATGGGCACTATCCTAGGAGCAGGGACACGTGGATTTCGACTCTGGCTCTGTCGCGAACGTGCTGGGTGACCTCGGACAGTCAGTGCCTCTCGATGGGCCTCTTTGCTTGCTTTACGGCAGTAGGCAAGAGACTGAACTTGACCCTTCAGCTTGGAGACCAGCCGCGAGGGACCATGGCTGTCTTGGTTCAGCGTCCCAGCTTTAGGACTGGCACACACCCAGGCACATAGTGAACAGTCAGGAAAGGCTTTTAGAACAAATTGAAAGAGTGAGTTTGTTGGTGGATTGTTCATAGGAAGTACTCCTCAGAGCTGTTCAATGAGCTAGAGATTATTATTGACCTCAATAACCCAAGAGGAAGTCAGTGTGTAGAGGGAGGGTTGAATGACTTGCTCAGGGTCACACAACCACGGGTGCTGATTTGAACCCAAGTTTCTTTTTTTTTTTTAATTTTTTTTAATGTTTTATTTATTTCTAGGAGAGAGAGAGAGAGACAGCGTGAGCAGGGGAGGGTCAGAGAGAGAGGGAGTCACAGACTGAAACAGGCTCCAGGCTCTGAGCTGGCAGTCAGCACAGAGCCTGACGCGGGGCTCGAACCCACGAACCGCGAGATCATGACCTAAGCGAAAGTCAGACGCTTAACCAACTAAGCCACCCAGGCGCCCCTGAACCCAAGTTTCTGCGACCCAGAGCCCTGCTCCTGACTACCAACAATGCTCTAGTGCAGGATCCTCTGCACATGCCCTGGCACCAGCCCTGCCCACACAGTCTCCCTTACAGATGTCCTAGGTGCAGAGATCCTGTGTCCAGGTCCTGGGCACAGATGAGTAGACCGCTTCTGAGGGCTCTGTGGAGTCTGATAGCCAGCTGCACGTCTGCCATTTGTCACCGTCTGCCCCCAGCCTGTGTGTGATGGCCAGTTGTGATTTGGGGTTTCACGACGGCCGTGGTGGCCGCTGTGTGGCTCCTTCCAGATGAGAAGGAACATGTTTCTGTCCCTTGGGAGTGAGATTCCTGCCCACCACCTGAAGCCAGGGCTCCCCCACAGCTCTCAGCCACAGACCTCTCCCCTCCTGGCACACCAGCGTGGTTTTCCAACTGCCCACGGTGACCCACGTGGGGAAGCGTGTGCCCATCGCGAACGTGCCCATGTGGCACCAGACACGTATGGCCAGATGTTCTCAGTTAATGATGCCTACCTAGCGGTGAAAAGGGGTGGTGGGCATTAAGTTTCACTGTTTTTAATTTGCATACATGAAACCTCTGTTCCGTGTGGTCCCTAGACAAAAACGAAAGCCAGACCATCTTCATTGTGGTGGGCGTGGTTTGTGCCTTGCTGGTGGCTCTGCTGATCGCAGCCCTCTACCTCCTCCGAATCCGACAGAAGAAAGGTGCGTGGATTTTCCTCTTCCTCCCCCAAGAATTTGCCCCCAGGCTGTCCTTCCCACAGGGAAAGGCCATGAGGAAGTCCAGTTTCTTCCACAAGGGACCCAGTGATGCTGGCCTAGCACCATCACCAAGCTGGAATGGGGGTGGGTCCCTCTCTCTGCTGGGTCCCTCCCTTGGCCTCGCCTCATGGTTGCAAGATAGCCGTCCCTGCTCCAGACCTCACAGCCTCAGGAGAATGCCACCAAGGTGGAAAGCAGGGAGACACCAGGGTGTGAAGAGGGCCTCACAAGGAAACAGTATTTGTCAGGAACCCTGGCATCCTTCTGCTTCCCTCTTACCTGTCCAGGTTACGTGTCTAGCCCCTAAGAAGGAGGCTGGGGGGAGGGAGGGATCATACCAGCACCTTCTCTAAGACCACCGGAAAAATTAAATGGATGATGTCACGTAAAATGTTAGGAGGTTGCCTGGCACACAGCAGGTGCTCAATAAATGTTAGCGCCTGTTGTCAGAGTTGAACGTTAGCCCAGAACCATGAACCACCTTCCCGGGAAGCTGTCCTCACAGCAGCAAGGTGCACAGCCTCTGGCTTCCCAGCAGGAGGGTACAAGTTCAAATCTAGGATATCGTGCCCTTGTTTGAGTGTGTGCGTGTGTGTGTGTGTGTGTGTGTGTGTGTGTGTGTGTGTAGTTATTGCTGTACAAGGTCTCTGATTTTGGAGTCAGACAACCCAGGTTTCCAGACCTTTGTCATATGCTAGGGCTCTGAACACATCCTCAGACCTCAGAAAATGCAGGTCCTCTCTGCCCCTCTTGGAAGAGACCATTTCCAGCCAGTGTTTTTGACACTTACTGACTCCAAGTTATAGAAATACACTTCATATCTCAACCAAGCGCACCCCACACTCCTATAGATAAAATTGGAACTCTGATATTTTCTTTTCTGTCTTAGTCTATACTAAATTCTCTAAAATGCTGGTTGTGACCCACCATATGCCACAGACTGTGAAGTGCAAAGTGCTGTCCCGAGCTGCCTCTCTGCACCCAGACCCCTAGGCTGGGCTCACACATCTCCTCTGCACCCCCTCCCCTCCAGCCCCCAAATTCCCCACCTTCCTGGACTGGCTGGAAACACTTGGCTGTGAGTCCTGGCCAAGCTGTAGTTCCCCATCTGGGCATCTGGCATCTGGAAAGGTTTCCGGCAGGTAATCTACCCGGTGGTTTTTCCCTCAAGTCCAAGGAGAGCCTTCACACAGGAAGGGTGGCGAAGCCAGGGTCCACTGCCCAGTGAGGGTGGCAAGCCAGCCCATCCAGTAGCACCCAGGGATGGCCATTAGTGTGATCCCAGCCCCTGGGTGATGGGTCTCTTTGGGTGCAGAGCCCAGCTGTCACACATAAGCTTAGTGACAGTGACAACTAACACCCCCTCGGTTCTCCCGATGTGCCAGGCATTGTTCTCACCACAGACTTCTGTAGTGGTGTTACTAACCCACTTCTACAGAAGAGGAAACTGAGGCACGGAGATATTCTAAAACTTGCCCAGGGCCCCATAACTGGTAAGTGGTGGGGCCAGGATTCAATCCTGGTCAATGGGTCCCCCAGCGATCCACTCTGCACATCATCTCTGCCCTAATGAGATGTCCTTTCTCATTGGTCCCTGGAGGGGTCTGCCCATCCTCTACTTCAGATACTAGCTGTGAAATGTCCTGATTTCAGCTCTACTGCTTACCAGCTGTGTGCCCCCAGGGAGATGCCGAGTCTCTTTGGTGTAAAGTGAGTGATCGGTGTCCCCTCATTAGACTCCCTGAGACAACCCATGTCCTGGCACTTTGCAACCCATCAGTTTCATTCGGACATTGGATGCCGAGCTGCAGGTTTACCAACTGGTACCCAGTCCCCTAAAACTCCACTGCCTGCCCAGGCACCAGGCGTTCACCCAGCAGGGAGAATTCTTGCCTTGTGGCAGCCTCCAGCCTGTTGAAGCGCTGTGCAGAGCGCGTTTGGTGTGCAGGTTGCTTTTTAATTACAATTTCACAGTGGAATGGGAGTCCAAGAGCGGCCAAACCCCAGCAGCTTCTCTGTGGGATGCCCCATATCATAGGCTTAAAATCTCTGAACCAGATGGACCCTTTCCTCCCTCCTAAGATCCTTTTTTGGAAAGTGGTGACATGAAAATAAATGGATGTCCAGCCCAACCCTGTGAGCTGGAGAGCCGAAATCCAAGCTCAAAGAGGGGAAGTGACCAACCAGGGTCACAGTGAGTGAGCTGGAGGTGGACGTGGGGTGCGCACCTGCTCCCCCAACTCTAGTCCTACTGGAATCTGTCCTCCAGCAGTGAAGGTCCCTGGCTGGGACCCAGGCTCCTGTAGGGTCTCAGGTAAGGAGTGAGGCCCAGACAGAGGCAGGGCAGTTGGCCCCTCTTGGGCTGAAGGCTGCTTTGAGATCTGACCCTAGTAAACCCCAGAAGTTAGAAAGCAAGAAGGCCCAGTCCACTGGTCCTCCTGATGGAAGATGATGGACCACCCCACTGGAGTGGACATGGGGGTTTCCTGTGGTTCAGAGGAGGCGATTCAGCAATGCCTCACAGCCTCCCTGGAAGCAAACCTTTGCCCCACCGCACCCCCAAAAGAGTTACAGAAGAACAGTGTTTCTAGGTTAAATAACTGGTCTTTCTTCTTTTTTTTCTTTTTCTCTTTCAGCCAAGGGCTCCACTTCTTCTACGAGGTAAGTGCACTGCTGGGCTAGGATGCCTCTGCAATGGTTCATTGGTTGTTGGTAGGTTGGTTGGTTGTGGGTTGGTTGGTTGGTTTGTTGGCCGTTGGTAGGTTGGTTGATTGGTGGTTGGTTGGTTGGTTGGTGGTCGGTTTTTGGTTGGTTAGCTGTTGGTTAGTCGGTTGGTGGTTGGTTGGTTGGTTGGTTGGTTGGTTAGTTGTTGGTTGGTCGGTTGGTGGGTTGTTGGTTGGTTGGTCGGTTGTTGGTTAGCTATTGGTTGGTGGTCGGTTGGTCGGTTGTTGGTTGGTTAGTTGTTGGTTGGTGTTTGGTTGTTGGCCGGTTGTTGGTTGGTTCGCTATTGGTCAGTCAGTTGTTGGTTGCTTGGTTGTTGGTTGGTTGGTGTTTGGTTGTTGGTCGGTTAGTGGTTGGTTAGCTATTGGTTGGTTGGTGGTTGGTTGATTGGTTGGTTGGTTGGTTGTTAGTTGGTTAGCTATTGGTTGTTTGTTTGTTGGTTGGTAGGTTGGTTGGTTGGTTGGTGGTTGGTTGGTTGGTTGGTTGGTGGTTGGTTGGTTGGTTAGTGGTTGGTTGGCAATGTCCAAAACCTGCAAAGCAGAGTCCACACCCACTGACACTCCTGTGCCGGGCAACCTTCCCATTTCTCTCCTTTGTCAGCTGCTCTGCCGGCTCTGTTTTTCATGATTGTCTCAAATGAGGGGATTTCTGCACACAGAGGCTCTGCTTTCCTGCCTGCTGTCCACAGACAGCGAGGCCTTTATCAAATCTCATCTGGGTGGAGGCAGAAAGCTGCCGCACACACAGCTCCCAGATCCAAGCTCAACACTTTGCTCTTGCCTTCATTCCATCACTGTGTGTTGACTTCCTTGGCACGGGTACCCCTGGGAATGCCTAGATACACAGGGTAGAAACCGTCTGCCCTCCTGGAGCCCAGGCCTGGTCAGAGGCTAAGGGTGACATTATGTCACAGATGGTACATTCGTTTGTTGGTTCATGTTTGCAGTGATTTTTGCTGAGTCCCTACTACGTGCCAGCTGTTCTGGGTGCTGGAGATACAACAGTGAGCAAGAATCCAGGCCTTCGTGGGGCTCAGACTCCAATGAGAGAAGCAAGCAATGTGGACTGTCATGCCAGGCAGTGACAAGTCAGGCCCAGCAAGGGGATGGAGATGAATGGTGGGAGCTAGTTTAGGCCGGGAGCAGGGGCCTGAGCCAGGGCGCTGTGAAGGAGGGCTGTCCCCGGGCTAGAGAGTGGACGTGGACAAAGCAGGAGGGCCAGAGGAGGCCTGTGTGCCAGGGCAGAAGGAATGAAGAAGAGCAAGAGATGAGGCTAGGGAGATTCAAGTCCATGGCTTCAGCCCAAGGCCACACAGCCAGGTTTGTTACTAATTCAGACTTTCAGCTTCTAAAGGAAAGCCCCTGATATTCACCCCCAGTGGAGAGATCCAGAGATCCCCATAATCTACCACTTGAATGTACCTGCATGGAAACAATAAATAAATTGCATGGGCATGCCCCGCACAGGCAATAAATAAAAGCCACAAATAGCTTCATGTTGGTTCAGGTCAGGTTTTACTAACAAATAGGTTGTGCAAATCTTTCTTTCTTTCTTTTTAAGAGCTTTGTGGATTTCCAAATGCAGAGCAGGAACTCGGGTTCTGGGGTGGAGGCCAATGGTCTAGGGTTTTACTCCCAGTGGGACGAGGAACCTTAGGAGGGAGACGGATCTGACATTTGTTTTTAAAAGTGCCACCCTGACCACCATGCGGGGATCAAGCTGTAGGAGCTGAGGGTGGAGGAGGCAGAGCAGCCTGGGAGAAGGCTGCTGCTGCGGTCCAAGCACATGATGGTGACCTGGACCATAGCAGTGGGATGATTGAGAAATGGGCAGATTCTGGATATGTTTTGGAGGTTGAGTCAGGAGGGCTTGCTGATGGATTGCAGAGTCGAGGACAGTCCCAAGGTTGGAGGCAATGTGGGCGCTGAGTGTATGCGTGTGCTGAGAACACTCTTTTCCAAGGGCAAGACTTGAATTCTCTCCTTTGCCTGAAAACCTCCAGTGGCTCCCCATGGCCCTCAACATAATCCAGCCGCACTACTGGGGCCCTCAGGCCCCCCGTGGTCTGGCCTCCACTAACTTGGACAGTTTCATTTCTGGCCACTCCCCACCCCTCGTGCTCAGTGACTCAGCCGGGCTGCACTCCCTTCACAGCCTCCCACACGCTGTGTCCTCGCTCCCCCTCTAGCCCTTGCGGGCTGGCCTCTTTCCCTGAGATGTGCTCAGGCGCCACCCAGGATCTGTGCTGCGCCAGAGGCCCCCACGGTCACAAGGGGCTGTGTGAACAGCGCCCCCTGGAGATGTGCAATGTGGGAGCTCACCCTTTCATCTGCTTACCTCCTGCTCTTCCTCCGGGTTCTGCGAGGGCGTTACCATCCCCAGGGACAGGGGCCCCTCCTGTGAGCTCTCCTGGTGCCCCTGCATAGACACCATGGTGCTGTATTCAAGCTGTCTCTGCGCTTGCCCCATGTTTTAACCCACGCCCCCGAGGGCGGGGAGCCTTTCCCTCTTGTTCCCTGCCAGTGACTGCTGAACTTGGCACTATGCCTGGAATGGAGTAGGTGCTCAGTTAAAGTACGTTGAACGAACAGACAAATGAGTAATGAACGAATGCCAGCCCAAACCATGGCCCCAATCCCTATCCCCTCCTCCCCTGAATCCCTAAAACTCTCCTTCTCAAATGGCTTCACGGCCTCAGAGAAGGACTGCTCCTTTTTATTCTCTTTTTTTCTTATTGCTGTCCTTATTTTTTACTTTCCTATTTCCCCAATTAGACGATAAGTTCCCAAAAGAAAGGGGCAGTGTCGATAATAACAATAACAGCCTCAGCAGCAAACATTTATCAAGCACTTACTGCATTCCAGGAAGCGATCTATGCCTTTTCCTATAGCAGCCCGTTGGTGCTTTTAATTATAGCAAAAACCCTCTGATTTACAATCATCCCATTTTAATTGAACGGAGCTTCTCAAACTCAAGTATGTGGCAGAACCTCCGAGATGGCTTGTTAGAACGCAGATTACTGGGCACCCCCACCCCAGACTTTCTGTTAGAATTTCCATTTCTAATGAGTTCTCAAGTGGTGCTGACGCTGCTGCCTCCAACCCTTTGAGAACCCTTGTTCTAGAGGGTCATTCATGTCCGTGCGTGTGCTGGAAGAAACAGAGCCCCAGAGAAGCCGTGTGACATTCCCAGGGTCCCACAGCTAGCAGGTGCCAGCACCAAAGACCAGCCCACATTCCTGATGCCGAAGCTCATGCTGCCCATCACTGCTCTCATGTTTTCCTTCCCCAAAGAAGCCAGCCGTTTTCTGCCTATTTTTTATTTTTCCAATGTGAACCTACCAAGGGAGCCGTGAGATTGCTTGCTCCCTTTCATCTCTCTAAACCAAAGCGATAGCTGGCGAGCGGCAATGGTGGTGCCCATGCAGCGCTGGCTTCAGTCGGCTGGCTGGGATCAGACACTTTCTGGAGGACGCTGGCGTGGGTAACCACTGAGCACCTCGGGGAGGGTGCCGAGCGGGGGATGCCGCCGCTTTGAACTCAAAGGGCCCTTCAGATGGCAGTGCTGGGGAGGGACTGGGTATCTCTAACTCCCTGGGTTAGGAGCGTACAGGTAGAACATTGTCCGTAATCTTCCCCAGCTCAGACGATAGAGAAATATGTCTCCGCTCCCTTAATTGGGCACTGGGGTTCATTCGGTCGGCCATTTGTTCACTTGTCAAGACATTCACTGCATTTATTCTTGGAATATTTAGGGCTTCTCTGCTTCTTTCATTTATTCATCTGAATTGAGCCCAGCTCAGTGCCAGGCCTTAAGCTGGGGGATTGTGACGGAGAGCAAAAAAGACATTAGCCCTGGTCTCGTGGCCCCTTTGATTCCGTGTTCATTCATTCATTCATTCATTCATTCATTCAACAAACACCTGCAGCGTGCTGCCTGCACACGAGCCGGCACCGGGTGTCGGGGCTCCAGGGCAGAGCCCAAATCCATCAGGGAGTGGGTCACCAAGTAAGGTGGGTGGGAGGTTAATACACAATGCGATACAGGTGCCGACTGAATAAAATGTAGCTGGGCACAGAGCAGAGCAGGGGGTGGGGTGTGGCGGGCAGTCAGGGCAGGCTTGTCTAAAGAGGTGACATTCGGAAGGTAGCTGAAGGACATGGAGGCTCCCGCCGCGGGAATATCTGGGGCAGGAGTGGACCCGGCAGAGGGAACAGCCAGTGCCAAGACCCCGAGGCAGGAGCAGTTGGTAAGGTTCATGGAACACGGAGGAGGTCAGAGCAGCTGGCCTGGAGCGGGCAAGGGGAAGAGATGAGGCCAGAGCATTTGGCGGGGGTGGGGTTGGGGGGGATCGTGTGGGCGCTCCATCCTGAATATAGACATGATCTCACTGTGTGCCGACAGGGGGTTGAGGGTTCTGAGCAGAAACTGATGTGACCTCACTTGGGCCTTTTCCGTATGGAGAACGACATGCCGAGGGGTGGAAACAGAAGCTGGGGCGCCAGCGAGGAGGCTCTTGAGGAATCTAGGGAGCTAGGACGGTGGAGGAGCCTGAGTGGCCGGGTTTGATGCACAGTTTGGAAGCGGAGTCAACAAGCATTGCGATGGGTTAACATGAGTTGTAAAGGAAGACAGAGGAGAACCAAGGATGCTTCCCACTTCTGAAGCCTGAACATAGGGACGGGAATAGCAGTGCCATTGGCAGACACAGGAGAGCCAGACACAGCAAAATGGATAATTACCTCCACTCTGCTCTGAAAGAGAGGGGCCCCCTGTTCTAAGAATGGAGTCTGGGGTTTGGTGAAGGTTTCCCTGAGAAAGGACTGTTTGAAACCAAATCTGAGGGAAGAGAAGCAGTGAAGCAAATGAAGAGGAAAGGAGGGCTGCATGTGCAAAGGCCCTGGGGCAGTCTCTCTTCATTCTAAGTCACTTTAGAGCTGAGGAAGCATGGCAGGCAGGCGGCAGGCAGATGCATATGCCAGATAGGAAAATAGGCAAGGGGGCTTGAGGCTGTCACAGAGGAGCCGTCCAGTCAGTCCAGCAGTGTCAGGGAAGCTTTTCCAAGGAGGTGACGCCACAGTTGAGTCTTGACGAATGCACAAAAGTTCACCAAGAGACAAAGCGGTGGAGGGCAGCTTTCCAGGTTGTTGATGCAAAGTGCATCTCATCAGCTAACCCTCAGGAGGCATTTAGTGGGTGGATAAGTGGGTAAATAGGGTCAGGAGCGTGAATGGGCCTGGGGAGGTCAGCAGAGGCCAGACCGTGCAGGGCTGGTGAGCAGGGTGATGAGTTTTACATGGACCAGAGGCAGCCAGTGGTGGGGAGGGGGGGCGGGCGGGGGGGGCTGGAAGGATTGGAAGCTGTAGGGGTGTGGATAGACCTTCGTGATCTTCCTCCGCAGCCATGCCCCTGCTTCCAAAGGGCTGTTTCTGTGGCCACGTGGGGCTTGTCATGCCCCAGAACTGCTTTCTGAGCCAAGACCTCATGCCAAATCCATTAATAACCCTGCTGCCAAGCCCCATTGCTCATTTCTGACATTATCCAGGCTAACATCCCTGGAGGTGCCGGTCTGAGAATTTACACACTCCTGCAGAACCTGCAGCTCTGGTTTGCTCACCACTTTGACCATGACCCTGCAGTGAGCCAAGCCACGGCCTCCAATTACAGAATCAAGTGCATGAACGGCTTCTTTGATTAACCAGGACACTGTTCCTTCTCTTTTTTTCAATGCTAAGACCTAGATGTGTAGAATAGGGACCATGTGGAAAATCTGGGAACGAAATGGAAGGAAAAAAAAAAAACCTCCCGAAAAGGTTAGCATTTTACTATGTTTCCTTCCCGTGTGATCCACACAATTCTGTAGGATGGAGATCATTCCAGAGAATGTTGCCTTTTTGCTTATCATGTTAACATCACTTGTAATTAAAAAAAAAAAAAGCCCTCCTCATAAACCTTTTAAGTTCTTATCTATGAATCCATCCTGATTTCCTTAACCAGTTCCAACTGGCAGGACTATAACAAGCAAACCTTCTTCCCGATCCTGCTCTGTGGCGACTGCCTCTGTGCAGAGAGCTTTTTCTATATTTTGAATTCTCCCGAAAAAATGAGCACTTATGAGTCAAGAGATGAGGACACCTTCCAAGCTCCTGATCTTGCCAAGCTGCCTTCCCCAAAGGGTGTGGGCTTGCCCTTCCTGTCAGCGTTACACGAACTTGTCTGTTTCACCAGACCTTCCCCAGCACCTTGAAGGTCCTTGCTGGGAAAGGCAGGTTTCAGAAAAAAAAAAAAAAAAAAAGCGCCTTGCTGAAAGTTCCTTTTTAGTGAGATCGACCCTCTTGTCCAAACATTTGATAAGCAGTTGTGTGTCTGTTGTGACTTGCTCCACCCATATAGGAAATAGAACCGAAATGTTCTTCTTACCAATTTGCATGAGCACTGGAGATAGTGAGGGTATTTTTATCTGTGTGTCTCTTTCCTTTTAGGTTGCATGAGCCCGAGAAGAACACCAGAGAAATAACCCAGGTATAGTCCTTGGTGAGATGCCCTTCCTGGGACTCTCACCGGCACGATCTCCTTGCATCAACCAGACTTGCAGATCCTGTTCTAAATTAAGCCTCCTGCCCCAGAGTAGGGGAGGGGGGTGGAGGCAAGGGTGGGGAGAGTAGGGGATGCTCAAATTCTTCTTTCCCTCCCCTTGTCCTCTGTCACAGCCGGGAGAGTGTCACCGCCTCCTTGACCCAGTGCGCCCAGTGCACAACTCCAGGGGGCACTGCTCACGGTTAGTTCACCGATTGCCTCGTGCAAGGGCGTGCTCCCTTTCTGGCACTTTCTCTGCAACACTGCTGAGGCGATTTCATGGGCAACGTTAGTTGGCCTGATTCCGAGAGACCTGGCCCTGCTTCTCACGGGCTGACGCCATCAGACCTTGGAGGCAGAGGGCTCCTCTGCCTCTTGTAACGAGACAGGCCCGGCCCTGAACCCGCCATGAGAGAGCGCCAGCTGCCCTTGACAGTTCCCGGGCTGTTGTCCTCATTTCAGATGTAGTCTGTTGCACTTTGTCGAGCTGTTGAAAGCCACAGTGTTTTGTAAGCCCAAACTGTGGCCTGCTCTCCTGATCCGGGGACAGCCCCCTCCCCCCCGGTGGCCCTGGGCACAGCCCGAGGGGTCATTAAAAACCAAGGCCTTCTCCCCAGTCATCTGTACCTCCGGACTTCTCTCTAGAACTTTCAGGGGGAAAGGATGATGGGGAGAGGTGGTTCCTGAAACCTGCACAGAAGTCACAACCAGCCAGCCACTTCCTGGGCACCTACTGTGTGCCAGGCCCTGGGCAGTGAGCGAGGCAGCCACAGCCGGCCCTCATGGAACATATTACAGCCTTGGGTCTCGAATCCCCAATGCCAGGTGCCAGCCCCTCCCTGCCAGGGAGGGACTTTAATGCTGTGGCGGTGGGCTTCCCAGAGAGAAGGGCTGTGTGGTGAGACCACAGCTCTCGGGTCCAACAGACTTTGGATCCTTTCCAGCTGGGCGACTTTGACCAAGTTATTTAACCTCTCTGGGCTTCAGTTTCTTCACTTGTAAAGTGGGGTAGGGTGTTCCTGGACACAGGCTGAGAATGGGCTCAGATAAGGTGATCCCTGTGATAGCACCGAGCTATAAGCCTTTTGGGAGCTGAGCTCCTGGGGATTACCATTCACCAGTGAGGGGCCATGGTAGTGCACCCCACCCCCTGCTTCTACAGTACGGGTGCCGGGCCCAGAAGAAGCGAAGTTTGTCATTCATGATGAGTAATTGTAAGGCAGCTGTTGTGAGTGGTCGGATTAGCACATGGGAGACGTTCAGATTCGCTAGGCGGTCGATGATCACTCGCATTTATCGAACGCACGGGTTCGCTCGATGTGTGCCAGGCTCCCTTCTGTGTTCTTTTCCTGGGTGATCAGGTCTGAGCCTCACAGGGACCCTGGAAATAGACACTATTATAGCCCCACGTCCCAGATGGGGAAACTGAGGCCCAGGGAGGTTTAAGTGAATTGCCCATAGGCCCTCGGCAAGACAGAGCCACACCAGGACTGAAACCCCAGGCTCCTTACCGTGCCTGCTGCCTGGGGTCTCCTTGCACGCCCCTGTTCTCAGTCTCCCAGACTCCAGCTTCACCCTAGTGAAGCTGAAATTGCTATCCATTCTTTTGTCTGTGCATTCATCCATTCAGCACATTCATGCTTCAATGCCAGCCTTGGGTTCTGCATTATAACAAATACCTAGTGAATATGCATTGAATGAACCAATACATGGATGAGTATCTCCACCCCCCAGGGGCTGGCATCCACTCAGACCCCCAGACAGAGTCAGTCCTGGGCGGTGGGTGCTGTAATTGAGGAACATGGCTTGAGGAAGCCCAGAGCAAGAACCCGAGCACCAGCTACAGGGAGGGTCTTAGGTCGAAGCGATGCATGTGCTGAAAGGTACGGGGTGGACGGGGGGTCATTACGAGGAGAAGGAGGTGGGACACCAGGCAGAGGGAAGGACCCTGAAGCTACAGAACAGAACTTGGGGTGGGGGGACAGTGAGGCAGCACTGTGAGGTGACCCCCGCTGGTATTTAGGAAGCTCCTTTGGGCCGTGTGAGGATTAGAAGGGTAAGTCTGGAGGCGGTGACCTGGGCCAGAGAAGAGGGGGCCACGAACTAAGGCTGAGACAGTGGGGCCTGAGGGGAGACGGAAGCACCCAACCTCGGTGCTGCCGGGTGGAGGAGAGGCAGGGGCCTCCAAAGCACACTTCTCTCCACCGCATTTAGATCCAGGACAACAATGACATCACCTACGCAGACTTGAACCTGCCCAAGGGGAAGAAGGCTGCGCCTCGGGCCGCTGAGCCCAACAACCACACAGAGTACGCTAGCATTCAGACCGGCCCGCCACCCGCGCCAGAGGACACCCTCACCTACGCTGACCTGGACATGGTCCACCTCAACCGGGCCCCCAAGCAGCCAGCACCCAAGCCCGAGCCATCCTACTCAGAGTACGCCAGCGTCCAAGTCCAGAGGAAGTGAGTGGGACCGCGGTTGTCTCTAGCATCTGTCCCCGAGAGCCTTCCCGTACCGTGCTGGACAGCCGTGATGGGGACAGCCAGCCCAGGTCCCCGAGGGCCGGGATGGTGCAGGCCCCGGAACTCCAGGATGAGGCTGGCTCTTGTCTCCCCAACCCGCGGGGCTCTCCGACATCCCCAGGGCAGCCACAGCCCCCCCCACATCACCACACACGGAGGCTGATGTTGCCAGACTAGCCAGGGGACCCCCCTGGGAACCGGCTGGAACCCCTGGGGGCCAAGAACCCTCACGCCTGTCTCCATCAACACGTGGGTCTCGGTCAAGGTCTTGGAGACCCTGATTGCCCCCTCATTGTAGCCTGATCTTCCAGGGTGAGGAGGGAGGAAACCCCACCTCCTTTTACCACCACCCAACTGGGGCTTGGGGGAAGATTCTCCCTTTAGATCGAACTGCCCCATCCACGGAGAAGCTGGAAAAAAAATAATAACTTGCTGGGACCCTAATCCCAAGACTTGGTGAGCATCTGTCCCTGAGAGCCTTCCCAAGAAGGCTGCCAAGAGTCCTAGCCTCCCCATCTCTGGACTGATGAGGCACCAGCCCTGGGGGAGGGGAGGATCCTCCGAGGAACCCCCACACGACCACCAACCACCACCACCAAGGACTGAGTAACAAAACTCCCCCTCCTCCTGGTGGCCCTCCGAGACTCCTTGAGGACCCGTCATCCCAACCGTGACGCTCCGCACGGCCCCTCCTCTCCTTCCTAGACCTGAGCTTGCTTCCTCCAGCTAGCACTAACTCAGCAGCATCTCGCCGTGGACGCCTGTAAATTATTGAGAAATGTGAAATGTGCAATCTTGAACCTGAGGTGTTAGAAAATTTGATCTGTGGTGTTTCGTTTTGTTTTTTTTCTTAAAACGACAGCAACGTTATCTTGGCTCTTTGTCATGTGTTAAAGTACCTGGTTGGGTCTTGTGCAGTCTAAGGTTTACCAGTTGGTTGTCCTGGAGGGACCCCCCCCTTGCAGCGGAAACTGAGCCCCTCCATGCCCCAGACCCTGCGGACGGGGAGGAAGGTGGCCGTGTGGCTGTTCTACGCAGATGCTTAGCCTTCCCTCCAGGACAAAATTGGTCACGTTCTCAGCCAAGCCACGTGTTTGGTTCTGCTGCCTTCGGTTCCTCCGGCTTGCTAAATCCAGACCCGCTCAGGGCTCCTCCAGGCTGGTCCCTCACAGTGCAGGCTTGTCAAGACCTGAGGCCTCAGTCTTCTCATCCAGAAAGAGGGGAGAGGAAAGATGTTCCCTGCTCCATGCAGGAGAGGGAAGCTATGCCTATCTGTTTCCCCTGCCCCTTAGCGACTACCCCATTCCAGCTCTCAGAGCTGATCCCTGCAGGAGGAATCTTCTCTTTTCTGCTCTCAAACCCTTTGGGAATCAAACTGGAATAAATCCAAAGCAGCCAGGAGGCCTGGGCAGCTGTGAAGCCAGGACTGACCTTCCTCTGTCCCCCGTCTCAGGAGGGCTGGGCAGATGCCGTGACCTGTTACCCTGACCCCCACCCTTCCAACTGGGGGGGCCTGGCTGGGCCCAGGGCCAGCAAACATGGCAAGCCCTGTTGATTCGGTCTGCACGCATAAGTCTTAGAGCTGAGAGATTAATCGTCGTCCTCCTGGGCCCAGCCATCCATCGGATGCCCCTGGGATTCCAGCCATCAGAACAAGAAGCTGAGCGACCTTGACCATCAGCAGGTCCTACACGTGGAACACCAGGAGCTCCGCTCAGACCCAGTTCTTTGGGGACAGAGATTTGGCATTTTACACGATGGCATCCAGGGATCAGCTGAGCCAACCGGCCATGTGGGCAGCTTTGGCCGACGAGGCAGCGTTTCTCTGTGACATCTGGGAGCACAGTGACCCAGCCACCTGGCTCGGGCCGCTTCCAAATTCCGAAAGGTTGGCTTGTAAACCTTAGTCTCCCTCTCTTTGGCCCGGAGAAGGCGCATATGTGCTTGAGCGTGCACACACGTACACACACACACACACACACACACACAGAATTTCAAGAGCGTTTTCTTGGTGCCATTTTCATTTTACTTTGTCTTGAATTTTGGAAGGGGAGCAAGGGAATGAGGCCAAGGAAGTCGTGCAGCTTCAGCTCCGGCCTGGCAGCCTGGAGATTCCCATACCTTGTGTATCGAACCCCAGGAAAAGGAAGAGGTCGAAACAACACTACGGAAGGAGCGTGGTTTCGGGAGTTTATTTTAAGACTGCTAGGAAGGAAACAGGCCCCATTTTGTATATAGTTGCAACTTAAACTTTTTGGCTTGCAAAATATTTTTGTAATAAAGATTTCTGGGTAACAACGACCCCTTTGGGTGCCGACTGTCTTTGTCTTTGTGAGTGTGGCCCCCTCCATCGTCCTCAAGAGCCTGGGAGAGGATCGGGTATGGCCCCTGGGGCTTGGAGACCCCAGGGTTTGAGCCTCCCCCTGGGGTTTCTAGACACGAAGACTGTGTTTCCCCCGATGCAGAGGGAGGTGGCGGAAGGTTGTGCCCCAGACATCTGCGTAAGCAGAATTCTGACAGACAGCCACCGGTGCGTCCTAGGTCTGCCACTTTGCAGCGTTGAAACAGCTTACCTCCCGGAGACTCGGGGTGGGGGGAGGGACACAAGGAGGGACAGTCCTACCTGCAGGCAGTGTTCCCGTGGAGATCGAAGGGGGCCAGGGTGCTCGGCATGTGACAGGCCTTCATTGAAATGTTGGTCTTTCCTTCCCACCCTAGACATTGCACAGCTGGGACCAAGTGCCCCTCCCCACCTGTGGGGTCTCGGGCAAGTGGGTCACCACCTTCCGGGAGCCTCACTTCCCCCTCGACTGAATGCAGAAACCCAGCACGGGGCCTTAAATATCCTTGCCAAATGATTCATGTCAAGTGTTAGCATGTAATAGGTGCTCACTAAATGTTGGCTTCCCTACCTCTCCCCCATTAGAATATTAACAATATTATGACAATTATATAATGATGGCTATATGATATTGACCATAAGGAGTGCTTACTGTGGGTCAGGACTCTATGTTGATTAGCTCCTTCAAACCTCACAACCAGAGCAAGGTAATATCATTGACTTCTTGTAATAGGTAAGAAGTAGCATAATTTAGGCAGGGTCACACAGCTAATGAGTGAGGTCACTGGGACTCAAATTCTGATCCTCTGACCTCAGTGCCCGGCCTCTAACCCCCGAGTCCACAACTGTTAACAGTCATGTACTGGTGCTGACCGTGCACTGTGGTAAGTCACATGCCTGCCAAGGGCTTCACAGTCATTACCTCTTATAATCCTCCAACCACCATAGGAGGTTGGAACTCATATCATCCCCATTTTATAGATGCATAAACTGAGCCAGAGAGAAGTTAATTCATTTCCCCAGTGTCCCATGGCAGAGCCCAACCTTGAACCCAGGGAGCCTGGCTCTTCCTCACCACATCGTACTGCTTCGTTCAATTCTCAAAGCTGTCAGCAGGGCTTGTGCCCATTTTGCAGGGAAGGAAGGTTGAGGCTCGGGAAATGCGTGGGACCTGGAGAGCCCACGCAAATGAACCCGTAGTCGAGTTGGGACTTTGCGCCGGGATCCACAGGCCCACATGGGGTCTTCCTGAGCTCTTGGCCTGAGATATGTGTTCGGGGATCTAAGACACTTAAGGCAAAGAGCCTCCCGCAGGGTGTGAAGAAGTCACCTTCCTCACAGGCTGGGACCTTGGCTGTGGCAAATAACTCAGCTCTCAGCCTCCCCCGGGGCCCAACCTGGAAAATATGTGTGCTGCTTGCGGGGATGAGGTGTTCAAGGCATGCATCCAGGCAGAGTGGGCGGGGAAGTTCCTCCTGTTTTCTGGGAAGGTGAGGGGATGACGGGCTGCATGTCCAGGCAGGGAGACTTGGGGCATGTATTTTATGCAGCACCTGGGCCTTGTTTCTCCGAGGTCCAAATCTCCGGGGCTGTGGGCTGGCCGGCGAGATGCAAGCTGATAGGAGCCAAGTGACCCTCTTCCTGCCCGCCAGGAAATCAGTCAAGCATCTGGCATTTATCTCTGGAAAAGAGAACCACAGGACACCGCCGCCCTCCTCCAGCCCCCCAACCCACCCCTCCACATGAGGACCCAGAGGCCATTTGCAGTCCCCCCTCTTAATCATCATCAGGAAAATCCCTGCCTTCTCCACAAGATTCTAACGCCCAACTGTGAAAACCCTGCGTGCTCTAGCATATTCTCACCAGCCAAAATTTGACCCAGGTTTGTTTATTTAATTTTTATATATGCTCTTTTTACGTCTCCATCTCCTGTGCTCTGTATAAATATTAACTTATTTAAAATCAACTCAGTCCATCCCTTTAACAAACCTTAAAGTAGGTACTATGATTATCATCTGTTTAATAAAGACATTGAAGCACAGAGAGATTGCACGTCTTGTTCAAGGGCCGCCCGCCATCCGGGAAGTGGCGTCCCTGTGGGCGCACGTGGGCACAAGACAGGCGCCACAGGGCTGGGGGCTGCTGGAGGTCTAGAGTCTGCTAGAGATTCTCTCTCTCTCCCTCTGCCCCTCCCCACTCACCCATGCATGAACTCTCGCTTTCTTTCAAAAGGAATAAACATTAAAAAAAACAATTTAGGGGCGCCTGGGTGGCTTAGTCGGTTAAGCGTCCGACTTTCGCTTAGGTCATGATCTCGCGGTTCGTGGGTTCGAGCCCTGCGTCGGGCTCTGTGCTGACTGCCAGCTCAGAGCCTGGAGCCTGTTTCAGTCTGTGACCCCCTCTCTCTCTGACCCTCTCCTGCTCACGCTCTCTCTCTCTCTCCTAGAAATTAAAAAAAAAAAAAATTTTTTTTTTTTAAATTTAGAAAATGCCTTCCAAAAAGACGTGTGTCCCCAATGTTCAATAACAGGCAAAACCTTGGGAACAGGGGTCTGGGGGTGTGGACAACCCTGGCAGGGAGGCAGCGATGGGGAGGAGTGTGAGGAGCCCCCGGGTGACAGATGTCCCATAGCTCCATGTGAGTGGTGCTCTGTGGGGGCCTGTGACACGAAATCCATCAAGTGCACATTGGACACGCCTGCATTTTCCCGTGTAGAAGTTATACCTCAAAAGAGACCGGTGCCCTGTCTCCCGGGGATTCAGCTCGACCTGGTTACCTGCCCCGACCTGACAGCCCTGGAGCCCAGCCCGGGGCCGGGCCCAGGTGACAGCTCCGGGAACACAGAGAAATAGCATCCCGGTGGCCAACAGAGCAAGCAGAACAGGAAAAGGAAAAGTGCAGCCTTTACAGGACAAGCCATTTATCCATCATCGCTCTGTCTGCAGAGGCTGCCTCACTGCCTCGCCCCTGCCCGCCCCCTCCTCCCGCCACCCGGGCTGATGCAGGCGGGGGCCGCTGTAGTCCTCACCCTGTGACCTTGGGCAAGCGGCTTCACCTCCCAGCCTCTGTTTGTTCTCCTGGGAAATGGGATGGACTCTTCACCTGCAGGTTCTAGTGAAGGTTAAATAGAGAACAGATCTAAGACCTTTCACAACAGCGTGGGGCAGACAGCAGTCAACGCACACTCATATTCACACTCACATACAGACACACTCACACGCTCACACCCCCACCCCTGCAGGCGTTCACACACAGTCACACTCACACACGTAACTCGTGTTGGGAACCACACAGTTCACACCCACACCCCCCTTACACACATCCCCTTATCTACACACACACACCCACACTCATCTACATTCACACCCACACACTCCTTACACACAGTCACACCCACCTCCCAGACACACTGCTCACACATCCATTCACACCCACACACCAACACCAGGTTCTCAGAGGAGCTCAACAACGGTGGGTCTCCCCTCCTGGCTGAACTAATTTTACCAGGTCCCTCCCTCCCTCTTTAGTCTGGCATGGCTCTCTCTTACCAACTTTGGGGAATCCAATGCCCCGCCTGGCCTTAAGGGTCCTCTTCCTCACACCCCACCTGACCTCTTTAAAGACACTTCCTGGGTCTGGTCTAGACTCTCTGGCCAGGCCAGTCCCACCAGGTACCAGGTGTGGCTCCCTTTGACAGAAACGGCCCCACGCTAAGTCACCCTGTCTCCCGTCTCCCCCGCAACCAGACCACGAGCTCCCCAACACCAGACTCACTTCCTGCCTTAGAAATCCAGCCCCTGGGAGAACGGAGACTGAAGGCCACCATGTGCCAGAGAGGGGCCCACCTGGGCACCGGAATTCTTCATTTCACTGAATTTTGTTTTTTTAATTCCTCCAAAGATGGGTGCTGTGAGGTCCATTTCACAGATAAGAAAATTGAGGCTCAGCGAGGTGAAGAGACAAGATCACTCCTTCAGCCAGTCATTACCCCTCCAGCTCCCACTGTGAGCCCGCCCAGCAAACCTCCAGGGAAACCAAGCCGACTGAAGCTAGGCCACGCCCTGACGAGCTCATGGGATGTGAGGGAGCCAGAGCATCTGGACGAGGGGGTGTCTGTGTGTAATTTTCAAGAAGTTACAAAACCCGATGGATGCCGATACAGGATAGCAAAGCCGAACACTGCTCCACACCTTATAGAACGAGCGGTACCTTCAGGGGGCCTTTTAAAACTGTCCCAGCAGGGCAATGAAAGAAAGTTCCACCTTCTTTGCCTTATTTCCGACTACCGGACACTTTTTCTTACTAGGAGTAAGTTCACAGGCCTCACTCAGTGTGCACAGGGCAATAAAGGCTTTCAAAGAGGAAACCCTGAGCTGAGGCCTAAAAGATGAGTAAGAATGAACCAGATAAAAAGGATGCGAAGGAGCCAGGGCTGCGCAGAAGCAATCCTTTCCAGCGAGGGCTGGCCCCTGCCGAACACCACAGCCCCGTCTGGCAGCAGTCTCCCCATCACTCCTTGCACTGGCAACACTAGCCTCCTGACGGGTCCTGGAGTGAATCACAGGGCCTTTGCACATGCTACTCGCTGTGCCCAGAACGCCTGCCGGGTCTATTTCTTGCTTGTCCTCCAATCCAAACACTGGGTGAGTTCCCTTGTTAAACACCGTTACAAGCCTGCCCAGGACCTCTGTTTGTAATGCTTGTCAGTGTTTGTAGCTAGGTCTTGACCGTGTGATCCCTTGATTAATATCCCCCTCCTCCGCTGCCCTGGGAGCTGCCTCAGGGCACAGAGGGTGCTGGCTATGCCCACCTGTATAACTCCTGAGTCTAGTCTGTGTGATGAACCCAATAAATAGGGAAGGAAGGAGGGAGGGAGGATGAGTGGGTGGTTGGATATGTTCACGGAAGGAAGGATGGGTGGGTGGAAAGGAAGGGAGGGAGGGAGGAAAGGAGAGCATGTAGAAAAGCCCAGAAGCAGGAAACTGCAGGGCATCTTAGGAGAACTGAAAATGGTGGGTTTGGACCTGGAATTCAAACCCCAGTGCGGCTGACTGTTCGAACTGAGTCCCTCTGCCTTTCGTCACGATCCCGTGCTCAGAGCCATCACTTTTTTCCTAATGGTTGTGTGCTTTCCAACAGGCAAGGAGCCAGTGACCCCTGTCCGAGCCTTTGGTGCCTCCTCCGGGGAGACTGGGGCGGTACTTAGAAAACGATGAGAGAGCACAGACATCTTCCTGCGCCCTGAAACTGCACCCGCCTGGTGTGCGGCTGGCCCAATGTCCAAGGGCAGACGTGTCCTCCTGTCCCGGCTCTAAGGACAGCAGGCCAAGCCCCTGAGCGGAAGGTGGGGTGCCCAGGCCCCCGGGCCGCTCAGGGCAGGGTCAGCTGCTGCGGCGGCAGGTCGTGGTCGTGTGGATCTGGGCCACGGAGCTGTCTCCAGAAGGGGGCTGGGTGAGGGCTTAATGGCAGGCAGGCTGTGGCCCCGCAGAGGCTGTCGCCCCGTTCTGCCCCAGCTACCCGGGTGCCAGCGAATGGCCCCCGGGCACACGCAGACGAAGGCGTTCCCGCCACTGTCTTGTGCGGCATACGGAGTCACAGGGACGGCCGAGCTGCCGTTACCCCAGGACCTCTCACTGAAAAATTTTTTCTTGGGGCAATTAAATCTTCAGCTGTCTCCTGGCAGGGAGTGCCTGCCTGCATTTTAATTATCCTTAAAAGAGGGAAGTAGGGGAAAGGACACCAGGCAAAGAATTAAAAAATAACAAATCTGCTTTGTAAACACAGCCATCATCTCGTGGGGGTGCATTTATGAAGAAGGGCTGCTCCCCTGTCAGCTCTGCAAAGCCCTTGACCCTTTGCACCCCAGGCTCCCCGGAACGCGGGAAGGGGCCCCCTCTCGGGGTACGGAGAGGGGGCCCATGTGGGGCAGCAGCAGGATGCTGCTTGGCCCTCCCCACAGTCCACAAGGTGGAAGGTACTGACCTTGCCTTACAGATGAGGAAACTGGGACTGAGAAAATCGCTGGCAATAGCATGAGCTCTGGCAATAACCAGGAACAGGGTACTGATACACGAAACACGTGGATGGATCTCAAACACTATCATGCTGAGCAAAAGGGTCAAGACCCAGGGGCTGCCTGGGTGGCTCAGTCGGTTAAGCATCGGGCTTCAGCTCAGGTCATGATTTCCCAGTCTGTGAGTTCGAGCCCCCACGTCGGGCCGCTTCAGATTCTGTGTCTCCCTCTCTCTCTGTCCCTGCCTCACTCATGCTCTGTCTCACTCTCACTCCCAAAAATGAATAAATATTAAAAGAACTGAAAAACTAAACAATAATTTTTTAACAAAGGAGCAAGACCTTAAAGGGTGCACACTGTGTGAATCCACTTATATCAAGATCTAGAACCAGCAAAACTAAGCTACCACTACAGAAGGCAGAGAAATGGGTGCCGGAGAAGGGGAGGAGATTGGCAGAAGGTGCAGAGGGGACTTCAAGGGAGATGGACATTATGTCCTTTATGTTGACTGAGGTGGTACTTACATGGGAGCAAGTAGCCATCAAAGCTCATGGAACGGTGACTTAAAATGAGTGCATTTTATTGTTTGGAAGTTATACCTTAATAATGTAGATTTAATAAGAACAAAATAGGGGTGCCTGAGTGGCTCAGTCTGTTAAGCATTGGACTTTGGCTCAGGTCATGATCTTGCAGCTCATGGGTTCAAGCCCTGTGTCAGGCTCTGTGCTGACAGCTCAGACCTAGAGCTTCTGATTCTGTGTCTCCCTCTCTCTCTCTCCCCCCCTCAAAAATAAACATTAAAATAATAATAATAATATAATAATGTGACTTAATGTTTATCTAGACCTTCCTGTGTGCTAATCCCTGCTGTAAGTGCTTTCCATGTGCTAAGATACTTAGCCTCCACACCCATCTGTTACACAGGCACCGTGAGGGCCCCATTTCCCAAATGAAGAAACTGAGGCACAAGGGAGTTGCAAAATTTTCTCAAGATGATGAGGCTAATAAGAGGCAGAACCTGGGTTCAAACCCAGACAGACTGACTACAGGGCCATATGGTTTGGTTTTGTTTTGAAATGTTTATTTAAGAGAGAGAGAGAGAGAGAGGTTGGGGGGGGGTCAGACAGAGAGGGAGAATCCCAAGCAGGCTCCTCTGCATCAGCCCAGACCCCACCTCAGGGCATCAACCCACAAAACCTGGGATCACTAACCTGAGCCCAAATCAAGACTCCGTCACTTAACCAACTGAACCCCCAGGCGCTCCAGGGCCGTATTGTTTTTTTTTTTTTTTTTACAAATAGTTTATTGTCAAGTTGGTTTCCGTATAACACCCAGTGCTCATCCCCACAAGTGCCCTCCTCCATGCCCATCTGCCCCCCTCCTCCCCACATCCATCAGTCCTCAGTTTGTTTCTCAGCATTCAAGAGTCTCTCATGGTTTGCCTCTCCCCTTTCCCCCACCATTTCCCCCCTTCTTCTCCCCCTTGGTCCTCAGTTAAGTTCCTCCTAATCCTCCTATACGTGCAAACATATGATATTTGTCCTTCTCTGCCTGACTTATTTCACTCACCATAACACCCTCAAAGTCCATCCATGTTGCTACACATGGCCAGATTTCATTGTTTCTCACTGCCATGTAGTATTCCATGGTATAGATAAACCACATCTTCTTGATCCATTCGTCCGTGGATGGACACTTAGGCTCTTTCCATGTTTTAGCTATTGTGGAGAGTGCTGCTATGAACATTGGGGTACATGTGCTCCTATGCATCAGCACTCCTGTATCCCTTGGGTAAATTCCTAGCAGTGCTGGGGCGCCTGGGTGGCCTAGTCGGTTAAGCGTCCGACTTTCGCTTAGGTCATGATCTCGCCGTTCGTGGGTTCGAGCCCCGCGTCGGGCTCTGTGCTGACTGCCAGCTCAGAGCCTGGAGCCTGTTTCAGAGTCTATATCTCCCTCTCTCTCTGACCCTCCCCTGCTCACGCTGTCTCTCTCTCTCTCCTAGAAATAAATTTAAAAAAATATTAAAAAAAAAAATTCCTAGCAGTGCTATTGCTGGGTCATAGGGGAGTTCTATTGTTAATTTTTTGAGGAACCTCCACACTGTTTTCCAGAGGGGCTGCACCAGTTTACATTTCCACCAACAGTGTAACAATACGGCCCTACAAGAAAAGGGCCGTATTGTTTTAAAAGTAAAATTCGAAGTCACCCAACGAATTAGTCTTAGAGGGAGGATTAAATCCCAGAGCCTTTCCAACACGACAAAGCTGGCGGAAGGGGAACATTCATGCATTCAGGAAAGATGTGCTCCGCGTATACTGTACATTATACTGTACACACGGGAAACAACAGAAAAGCCCCAGGCCCTTGGGGGTGTCTGTGGGGGAGGGGATCACCAAATAACCCCCCAAATAAAGGCGGGTTTGCGGTCAGTGATGAGTGCTTAGAAGGGGAGGCTGCGGGGACCCCAAATGCACCATCGGAAGGGGGGTTGGAGCCAGAGCGCACCCTCCTCTTGCACCCAATTCCTCAGCCGCCTGCTCATAACTCCGTTTCCCCTCCAAGCTCTGTATTCTGCTGACACAGAACAAGTTTGAAAGCCTCGCCTTTCAAGAGATGTGGCAAAGGCCCTTTGAAATCCCCACCCGGCTCTTAGCACCTTGAGCACAAAGCTCAGCTATTCCAAGAATGGCCCCTGTGCATTCCCCAGGCCAGTGAGTCACATTCCAGCACAGTGGGAACAGATCGCTGGGCTGGCTGTGACAGCTGGGAGGGCCCCCCCACCTACATCCAGGGAAGAGCTTTGCCTTGGGCCAACATTCAGGCCCCTGGGAGACCCTGGGTGACCTCGGCTCCAGGAAATCAGCTTTCTGGAAGGTTAGGCCTGTTCCCTGAACATTTACCACTTTGCTGACAGCTACGATGCAGCGATGGCCTGAACTGGGCCCTTTGGTTACGGTATCCAACTGATTCCTCTCCGTAGCCCCAGACCGCCATTCAGGGTTCCCAGGCGAGCACAAAGAAAAGAGGCGACTTGCCCGAGGTCACACAGCGCTGTAAGAATAGTGTTGGCATCTGAACCCCCACCCTCCCCCAGCCCCGTCATCCAGGGCTTCCTGAACCTCATCTCAGCTCATCTCCACCCACTGAGATCATCACTCTACACCACTGAGTGAATGTTTTTGGAAGCCACACACTCTGGATTCATTTTCCGGTCCCCCTACTTTCCAGCTCTCTGATCTTAAGCGACTTTCTCCACCACCTTGTGTCAGCTTCCTGCTTATTGAAGGGTCCTTAAAACTATGACTACCCCAAAGGGTTGCCGTGGGGCTACTGTGGGGCTCAAACGATACCAGACCATAAACGTAAATGTGGTTACGACTGGGCCCAGAGGATGGGGAGTCCTCAAAAGCCAGTAGTTATTCTTCTATACTTTTTTTTTTTTTTTTACATAAATGGGCTTATATCCAACCACTTTATATATTTGGGGCACCTCTCCAAGTCACACGCAGAGACCGACCTCACGCTTTGAAACGGCTTCATCGTATTCTTACACTTATTTGTCCGTTCATTCATTCATTTGCCAGATCTGTGCAATGGCAGCTTCTACACGCCAGGCAAGGGCACACAGCACGTGAAGCGGCTCTCAGGTTCTAGCGGGAGAGACAGTTAGCAAGCACACAAGTAAACCATCGAGATCGTTTCACCATGTGCTAAGTGCCATAAAGAAAATAAGATGGGGCGAAACGATGGAAAGTTATTGATGGGGACGGATAACAATTTAGATGCAGCGGTCTAAGTCCCCAAGGACACGACATGGCATTTGTACTGTCACCAGCAGAGAGAGGAGGGGGAGGAGGGGGAGGAACCTGGGCTGGAACGTTCCAAGCAGAAGGCGAAGGCCGTGTGAGGCTGGACTGAGCTCCGAGTGGTTTGACAATGAGCATCTCTGAAATGGTGGTGGACCATCAGGCTGGAGCCATCGCAGGAAGCTTGGGGGTCCTCTTGAGAGAAATGGGAAGCCTTCAGAGCTGTGAACAGCCTGCCCCAGTATGGTCTCTTATAAGTTACCCTGGTTGCTGGCCAGGAACAGATCGGAGGGGAAATAATGGAAAAAGGAGAATGGTCATGAGTTCCTTGTTGATGGAGGTTAGGACGGCATCTATTTTTTCCCTCTTTGCAAACGGTTTGCAGTAAACATCACTGCGCAGAAATTCCTAGGGGTGGGATGGCCGATTGAACATGCGAGCGTGTTTTCCATCATATCTGGATTGCCGCACTGCCGTCCCCATCGCACCTGTGTGGGCCCTCCAGCCTCCACCCTGAACTGCTCTGCCCCCAGCACACTTTTCCCAAGGCCTCCCGCCCTGGCCCAGACCCCCGAGCCTTGAATGCATTCGGAGTTCTCGTGGCAATCCGGAATTACAAGTCGTGGAGAAGAAAAATCTCGGAATCAGGCTAAGTGGCTAAAAAGACTGCCCAGGGGCTGCCTTTTCCAGGGCGAGTCAGACACAGGCCTCCAACACCCCGAAGAGGCCAATTTAGCCCTATTCTTCCAACAACAGAGAAGCTGCCTGTTTTTTTGTTTTTTGGTTTTTTTCCCATTCAGCCGTGAAAATAAGGCACGGCACTGAGATGACATTGAAAACAGGGCCTGGGGTTATAAATGACGGAGGGCTGGTTGGAAAACCCTTCTCCCGACCACTCTCTGGAATGGAGAGAGCTGCCGTCCTCTGAGCCCTCTGCCTCCCACCCCTCGGGGGCCCCTCCTGGCCTTGTCAGTGTCCCCTGACCGTGGCCACCACCTGCTAGCCGGTCCCCCGGCTTCCATTCCATTCCCTCTCCACTGCCAGATTTCCTTTTCACAAGTGGCCTTTTAAAAGAAAGCGTTCTCTATTAATCAGCAGTCTCAGCATCTGCAGCAGTGCGAAAGCGTACTTTTACTATCTTCGTATCATTTGGGGCTTCTTTCTGTTCTTTATTTGGGGGGAGGGGAAGGAGAGCTAAGACCTCAGCGTTTCACAACCAGTGAGCGTGTGGTGTCTGATTTTAATCTTGGCATTTGGACATGCTTTCGAGACGGTTGATGTTCTCTTTCTATGACTGACCTCGTGAGTTACTTGAAAGAGGATTTTGCAACCCACTCTTCTTAATATTTTATCTTTTAAGACAAGGGACTTTTTCTTCCCCCCATCACAGAACGGCTAGATAGCAACCTTTGACACAGACAGGAATTATTATTCACTAACTGCTTCTGAGCTGTCAGCTGCTAGATGGGACCCATCATCTTCTCAGCAACTTGATCAGGGAGGTGCGGGTCTTCTACACATTTTACAGCTAGGAAACCGACTAACTTACCCAAGAGCTGGTCAAGGGGCGGAGCTGGATGCAAATCCAGTGCTCCCAGGGCCTTCCCTTTGTAAGGGAAGCTTGTGACCAGCCACGGGGCCTTAAACTGCATCAGTCAAGCCAAGCTGGAGCTGTGAGTCCCGGAGTTCCTTTCCCCATCTGGTTCTGGGGTGATGCTGGCCCTGTGTGACATCTCGCTCAAGGTTTCAAAGACACAAGTGAAGAAGCCACCGCCGTTTTATGCTCTGGAGGTCGGTGCAGCACCCAGGCAGAGAGCCACCATGCCTGTTGTCTCTGAGCTGCTTGCTGTTCATCTGGGTGACAGGAGGGGGGTGGTGAGGGACTGAAGGGAAGGGGTAGAGGGGTGGGAGGTCCCCGAGTTAGATCCCCAGATCCCGCAGCTCCAACCAGATCTTCAGCTCTGCCGAGGCCCAGGGCCAGGTGCACATGCAACTTCCGGGGAAGGGCACTGGGGCCATTTGCAGGTCCCTGCGGCATCGAGGTTCGGGGTTGGCTTTTCTCTCACCCCTGGCAGCTCTCCTTTCTGGGTGCCGGCCCGGCTAACCCAGAGACCTCGCCCAGATGTGGAGGGAAGAGTCTGTAAACGGCCCCACCCCCTCCCAGCCTGCATGAGGTCACAGCCCCGGGATGAAGCCCTCCTCCCAGGTCACTCATAAAGGCTCTGCTTCTCTGATGGGCCCCTGACTGATTCACAGGGATGTGATTTGGAAAGTGACCCTCTCTAGAGTTGGCAGATTATCAAATAAAAATACAGAAGAGCCGATTAAATTTGAATTTCACACACACACACACACACACACACACACACACACACACACACACACACCTTTTTCAGTGTATGTCTCATGCAATATTTGGGGCATACGTACACTAAAAACGATTGGGTGTCTATCTGAAGTTCATATCTCACTGGACATGGGCACCCTAACTCCCCGCCCCCAGTAGCTGCTCTTGTAGACAGACCCCCGTAAGTGAGCCTCTTGCATTTGACAGACATGATAAGAACATTTGAGCAAGACTTCGCTCCACAGGTGAGAGCCTCAGAGGTTGTAGGACAGACTGCAGATGGGCCTTACAGGGCCTCAGCTTTTTTAACTAGCAGTATAGTGGTCAAGAATGGAGGACTGGGTGGCTCAGTCCGTTGAGCATCCAACTTCTGCTTAGGTCATGATCTCACAGTTCATGGGCTCAAGCCCCGCGTCGGGTTCTGTGCTGACAGCTCAGAGCCTGGAGCCTGCTTCAGATTTCTGTGTCTCCTCCTCTCTCTGCCCCCCCCCCCCATCATGATCTGTCTCTCAAAAATAAATAAACATTAAAAAAAAAAATGGAGGGTTCAGCAGACCAAACTTGGCCTAAGTTCAGATTCCAGATCTGCTGCTCACTACCTATGTAACTTGGAGATGGCTGCCACCCTGTGTGCCTCAGGCTCTCCCCATCTGTAAAATGGATGTAAGAAGAATACAATTTCATAAGGTCGAGAGGGTGAAATCAGTTTACAGTATGTAAAGTGCTTACAGCAGTGCCTATCAGCCACTAGCATTGCTCTCCAATATCACACCAGGCTCACGAACTCAGGGAAGGGACAGAGCCCATTCCAGTATTACAGACAAACCCGGCTCTGCCGGACTCACCATAGACGTTGCCCCCCCTCCCCCGCCCCCGACCTGGTGTCTCCTAAGGCTAGGTCAAGTGCAATGCTTATTATACTTGACTTTTGCTTTCCAAGCTTACTCCACTGAATGGCACCCTCCAAGGCCTATAACCAGCAGACAGTCCTGGGCCAACATCCCCTTCGTTCCAGTTCTCAGCGGGCGACCTTGAGCAAGTAATTTCAGCCCTGCTCGTCCCCCAGCCAAGTGGAGATAACGCACCCACCTGGCGGGGCTGTGCGGCGTTCACACCTGTGCTAATACATTTGCGACCCGGCTGCTTTTAATGTTTTCGTCTTCATACAGCTGTTATCACACTGTGTCGCCTTGTCAGTTCACATGTGGTTCTCCCGACAACCTGGGGGAGCACGGGCATTAGTCCCAGTCAGTCCAGGCTTCCAAGGCCAAGTCTGCTCTTGGAACTAAGAAGGCAGCCACATAGTGGAGGAGGGAAGGAAGGAAAAGAGAAGGAAAGAAGGAAGGGAAGGAAGGGAGGAGGAAGGAAGGAGGGAGGGAGGAAGGAAGAGAGGGAAGAAAGAAAGAAAGAAAGAAAGAAAGAAAGAAAGAAAGAAAGAAAGAAAGAAAGAAAGAAAGAAAGAAAGAAAGAAGGGAGGAGGGAGGGAGGGAGGGAGGAGGGAGGGAGGGAGGGAGGGAGGGAGGAAAGAAGAAGAAAGAAAGAAAGAAAGAAAGAAAGAAAGAAAGAGAAAGAAAGAAGGAGGGAAGGAAGGCATGGAGGGAGGGAGGAAAGAAGGAAAGGAAGGAAGGAGAAAGGAAGGAAAAAAGAAGGAAAGAAGGAGAGAGAAGGAAGGAGGGGAGGGAGGGAGAGAGGGAAAGAGAGAAAGAGAGAGAGAGAGAAGAGAAAGAAAGAAAGAAAGAAAGAAAGAAAGAAAGAAAGAAAGAAAGAGAGAAGGAATGAAGGGAGGGAAGGAAGGAAGGAACGAAGGGAGGGAGGGAAGGAAGGAAGGAAGGAAGGAAGGAAGGAAGGAAGGAAGGAAGGAAGGAAGGAAGGATAGACGGAGGGGGGGTGGGAGGGAGGGAGGGAGGAGGAAGGATCAGCCTCTTTCTCCCCAACCCTGTCCAACACCAAGGTTATAATCAGAGGAATGGATCAATAGCCCCTGTTCTTTCTCATATCTCTTTTCTGGAATCACAACTTAGGTTTGTAGCTGTCTAATTTATTATTATATGGTGCAATGCGGGGTAATTATATGCTGTGGAATAATTTGTTATAACTTGGGCTGAGGCCTATGACTGTATAATTTATCATTATATAGTACAGTGTTGAATAATATGAAGAGTATATAATTTATTTCAGGCTTATGAGCCTAACCTGTAATCCAGATGCAGCATGCAGTCTATGTGGATGAGTTCACGTGTCTACAGAAGCCTCAACATAGGGATTTCTTCACGGCTAAGTTCTTTCCTTGGGCTTCTCAGAACTCCTAGCCAAGACTCGCAGGGTTCCCAGTACTGCTTGGGGTGAGGCTCAAGGCAGCCCCAGCCCCCACCAAGTGGAGGTAGAAAAGGAGGTCATAGACAAGGAGGGCCCAGAGCGGTCACCCTGCCCAGCTGCATGTCACCCTGTTGAGCTGTCCAGGAACGTGGGCAGCAGGTACAGAACTATGATCAAAATCCAGTGTCCTGGATCCCTAGCAGGTCCCTGGCTGGCAGCGTCTCCATGAATTTCTCTGATGACTATTCTTGTTCTGTTCTCAGCACTGGGGATACATCATTGAACCAGAAAAGGTTTCCCCTCAGGGCGCTTGCATTCTGGAGCTTGAAGGCTTACCTCTCTGCAGTTCGTTGCTTCTCAAAGTGTGGTTCTTGGACTTGCATCATCTGGGAGCGGGTTGGAAATGCAGACCCTCAGGCCACCTTGACCTCCTGACTCAGAGTCTGCATCTTAACAGAACTCCTGATGATTCACACACACCCCAAGCGCTGCTTAAGTTTCCACACGATCTAGGAAAACTGTTTCCTTCCATACATCCCTCTGCCCTGCAAATATATACCCACTTGCTGAGCTTGAAAGCAGAGTTCCTTCTCCCTGGGACCTTTTTTTTTTTTTCTTTTCTTTTTGGCCTGGTCATAAGTGTTCATGCAAACTTTGGAAACGAAAAAAAAGAAAAGAAAAGAAAAAAGAAAAAAAAAACCCAACCTCACAAAGAAGAAAATAAAACTTACCCAGGATCCCACCATCCAGAGATGACTCTGTTAATATCTTTGTGGCTAATGCATCAGATGTTTCTTATACAGACCTAGACATTTTTTTGAACGAAACTTTAAGAAAAGATGCAACAGTGTAGAGAGAGCCGTGGTTCTCCAAACTCAGGATGCATCCGCCTAGAAAGCGCGCTCGAACACACACTGCTGCACCCAGAGCTTCCGGTCAGAAGGGGATTCTGACCAGGGCAGAACAAATTGGAGGTGCCACAGAGCTGCTGGCCCAGAGACCACATCTGGGGAACTCCTGGCGCGGCTCTTAAGGTTCAGGCTCTGGGTTTTAGATATAAAGCGTTGGAAATCTGGCTCTGCCACGAGCTACCTGCCTGCAGGGAGGTCACTGGCTTCCGTGCTCCTACCTTCTACCTCCATAAGGACACTGCCTGCCTCATGAGATTATTAGAAGGACTAAATGAGTTAATTAGAGAAGTGAGGCACACGGGTAATATTAATTATGGTTAATGTGAATATAATTTTATGCCTGAGGTTTTGTAACCATTGTTCATAAACATTAAGTCATTATATATCTGCATATTGGTTTTTATTTTTTCTTTCAAAAGTTTTTAAAGCGGGGAGGGGCAGAGAGAGGAGGACAGAGGATCCGAAGCAGGCTCTGCGCTGTCAGCAGAGTCTGATGTGGGGCTCAAACTTACAAATGGTGACCTGAGCAAACGTCAGACACTTAACTGACTGAGCCACCCAGGCGCCCCTACATATTTGTTTCTTTAAAGTCTGCAGAGGGGTGCCTGGGTGGCTCAGTCAGTTGAGCATCTGACTTCAGCTCAGATCATGATCTCGAAGTTTGTCAGTTTGAGCCCCATGTCGGGCTCTGTGCTGACTGCCCAAAGCCTGGAGCCTGCTTCAGATTCTGTGTCTCCTCTCTCTCCCCCTCCCCTGCTTATGCTCTGTTTCTCAATAATAAACAAATGTTAAAGAATTTTTAAAAAAATAATGTCTGCATAGTTGTCTTTCAAGTTGATCCATTTATCAAGTCCCTATTTTTGACTAATATAATATCAACAGGGCTGCAATGAGCATTTTCATGGATAAATCATGATGTACGTGTCTGCTTATCTCCTTTGGATAGAATGTTCTAGATGTGTAATTGCTGAGTCCAATGTTATGAACATATTTAAGGCTTTTGATAAGCTTTGCTAAATGGCCTTCCAGAAAAGTACTACTGATTCACAATGCCATCAGCAGCATCTGAGAACATCTCTTCCTTCTATTTTTGTTAATACCTGTGTTGGTTCTTTTAATTACACTCACATTGTGTTTGTTATTTGAATTTTTTTTTTTTTTTGATGACTACCAAAGTCAAATATTCCCTTCCAACACCTTAGGATTTAACTTAAAAAAAAAAATTCCTCAAAAGTTGTGTCTACGTGAAGTCAACCAGCCCTTTTCTGCTCTAATGAACCACTACCTTGGCATCACTCAGCCCTGTGGTAGCGGAGTGCCACCTCACAGGTAACAGCTGCCTGTGGAAGTCCCACCGGTGCGGCTGCTAACATACCTCCCACTTAATTGACGTGTGGACTCAAGAAGGCATGAAGCATTAATGGGGCAAACAGAGGCAGAGGAGTCATTTGCTCAACAAAAATTCACTCATCATCTCCCACAGGTCAGGCCATCTGCTAAACACAGAGGGGTGTGAACGCAAAAACCAAAAAGTCTCAACACGTGGGGGTGAAGCGAGTGGGAAGAGGTGCACAGAAAATGCACACACACAATGTGAAATGAGGGCGCAGATGAGGACAAAAGGGTAGGAATTTCATGTAAGAAATGGCTTGGCTTTGAAGTCAGAGCGGACCTGGATTCAAAGACTCTGTCTTCCACCTCCTAACCTTGGGCAGGTTGCTTAGCTTCTCTGGGTCTTAATTTCTGCGCCTGTAAAATGTACAGACTATTTTGAAGCTTAAATGAGTTAAAATAAATAAAGAATATCTGGAAACACGGAGGCAATGATTCTCCAAATGGTGACCCAAGGGCCCAATATAGCTTGAAGGTCATGTTCGGTCTATCCAATGTGTTTGAAAAAATACTTAAAGTGAATTAGGATGGCTTGGGCCAATAGTTCTCCACCCTAGCTGACCTAGAAAATACCTGGAGATGTATTGGTTGTTTGAGAAGTTAGCTGGGCTCATTCATTGACCTTCCCTCCAGCCAGTAACATGGAATAACATGGAGTGACATGAAATGAGTTTATCCTCTCATGTGAATCAAAACACTGGGGAAAATAAACAAAGCAACTGTTTACATTGGACATCAGAGCACAAAGGAAGTGATCCCTGAGAGCTTACCAAAAAAAAAAAAGCAAAGAGTGGAGCCCAACAATTGCCCCCAGCTTACTATCTCAAGAGAGTTTTCAAACCACAGCGTACCTAGGTGGAGTCCAGTGCTTTCCCTGAGTTGAGGAGACACAGCTGGGAGGCCAAGGCAGCTAGAATTCATAGAGTAGAGTCACTGAGGAGAGAAGAGGGATGGGTAGGGAGAGAGAAGGGAGGGAGGGAAAAGGTGGGAGGGAGGAAGGAAGGAAGGAAGGGAGGGAGGAAGGGAGAGAGAGAGAGAGGGACAAAGATAGAAAGAAAGAAAGAAAGAAAGAAAGAAAGAAAGAAAGAAAGAAAGAAAGAAAGAAAGAAAGAAAGAAAGAAAGAAAGAGAAGAAAGAAAGAAAGAAAGAAAGAAAGAAAGAAAGAAAGAAAGAGAAAGAAAGAAAGAGAAGAGAAGAAAGAAAGAAAGAAAGAAAGAAAGAAAGAAAGAAAGAAAGAAAGAAAGAAAGAAAGATTGAGAAAGCATGAAAAAGTTCTGGAGATCTGTAGAGAACCCCTGGAGTCTTCTTCTGAATACTGATGAGCACATCTAGATTAGCCAGAGTTTTCCAGGGAAATGGAACCAGTAGTGTATATATATATATATCTCCAATATGTAAAGGCCAGGAGTATGAATGATGTAAGTCCCACCCCAAGTCCAAGAGCCCAAGAACCAGGACAGTGGATGTCTGATGTCTGAGGGCAGGAGAAGATGGGTGTCCCAGCTCAAGCAAAGAGCATATTCATCTTTCTTCCACCTTTTCATTCTAGACAAGACTTCAAGGGATTGGATGGGACCCATTCACATAGGTGAAGGCCATCTTCATTACTCAGTCTACCAATTCAAATGCTAATCTCTTCCCAAAAAACCACTCCCGCAGACATAGTAAAACACAATGCCCTACCAACTCTCTGGGCATTCCTTAGTCTGGACACATAAAACTAGCCATCCAGTGTTCATGGAAACTGAGGTCATGACCATCATCACCATAAATCTACCCCTTGTCAACTTGGTGCACATATATATTTCCTTACGCTATACTTAATCTCCAAATAAAAGCAATAAAAAGTGATAATTCCATCTAACATAACAGAATTACTCTGTGTCCAACCAAAAACCTACAAATCCCTTTCCCAAAAGAAGAGATAAAGTCCTTGAATGATGTTCACTCTTCTCCTGACAATCCCATAACTGAAATACAGTAGTTCCCCTTATATTCCGAGGATCATTCCAAGATGATGAAAATGTGGACAGTACTGAACCCCACATATACTATGGTTTTTCCTAGACATGTATATCTGTGATAAAGTTCAATTTAAAAGTTAGGCACAGAATGAGGTTAATGACAATAACTAATAATACAATAGGACAGTTTATAACAACATACTATAATTATAATAACATACTGTAATTCACATATATGAATGTGGTCTTTCTCAAAATATCTTACTGGACTGTACCCAGTCTTTTTCTTCTTGTGATGATGTATGACGCTAAAATGCCCACGTGATGAGATGAAATGTGGTGAATGACACGGGCCTCATGACGAAGCATTAGGTTACAATGCACCTTCTGATGATGTCAGAAGGAGGACCTTCTGTTTCTGGACTGTGGTTGACCACGAGTAACTGAAATCACTGCAAGTGAAACCATGGGGAAAGAAGGATTCCTGAAATATGATGTAAAATTAACAACACTTAAATACTGATATTTTAAAGTCAAAGCATCTTACGTTACATGATAAGGTAATAAGGGAACAAGGAGAACAAAGATATTTACTTAATAAATACGTATACAAACAAATGTAGTCATAATTAAATAAGGAGGAAATACTCAAGACAATTATAGCCCTTATTTCTGTAACTGGATCTTCTGGGTCAGATGGTGCAGTGGGAGAGCTGTTTTTGGGTCACTCACTAATTAGACTGGACAAACACCCCCTAGTGGAGAATACGCTCCCTCCAAAATCCATGGAGGGCCACTAGGCATTGTGCCTCGTTCTTGGTCATAGGAGGGGCCAGACGCAACAACTGATTATCACCTCAGAAGGAACATCTTGACATGCCCTGCCCCACCAGACCTCTAGAAATTTCACCAAGGTAGAAGACACCCAAATTTTTGTCAGACTTACTTCCCACTTTGTGACACAAAAATAAATGTCTTACCAGTAAATGTAAAGTAGTTGCTACTTCCTGCTTGCTGGGTCCAATCAGCATAATGCCATCAATGTAACCGGCCAGCATGACATCTTGTAGAAGGAAAAGGGGATCAGGATCCCTGCCAGCTAAATTAAAATGTGCGTCTGGAGAGTTGATATACCCTCAAAGTAGGACAGGGTAGGTGTATTGCTCACCTTGCCAGGTGAAAGCAAACTGCTCCGGTGTGCCCTATGGACAAGGATGGAGAAAAAGACATTTGCAGATCAGTAGCTGCACACCAACAACAGGGGATGGGTTAATTTGCTTATGGAATGAAACCACATCTGGTACAGCAGCTGTAACTGGGGGCCTCACTTAGTGAGGCTTATGATAATCCACTGGCATTCCCCAAGTCGCTGCCTCTCTTCCACACGGGCTAAATAAAGGTGTTGAATGAGGATATGGTTTGGAATCACCACCCCTGCACCTTTCAAGTTCTTGATGGTGGCGCTATTCCTGCAATCCAACAGGAATGTGGTATTGCTTTTGATTTACTATTTTTCTTTTTCTTTTAATTTGTTTAACATTTATTTATTTTGGAGAAACAGAGTGTGAGTGGGAGAGGGGCAGAGAGAGAGGGAGACAGAATCTGAAGCAGGCTCCAGGCTCCGAGCTGTCAGCACAGAGTCCAACGCGGGGCTCGAACTCACAGACTACAAGATCATGACCTGAGTCGAAGTCAGGCACTCAACCAACTGAGTCACCCAGGCACCCCAAGTTCTAAGGCTTTCACTTGGCCTTTCCCCCCAAAACATTCCTCGCTCCACTGGTCAGGGAACAAATGAAGGGATCCTGCCAGATGCTAATATATCAGTTCTGATGATGCATTCTACAACAGGAGAAATGACCACAGGTTGGGTTTGGGGACCCACTGTAAAACAGATCTGATCTAAAACCCTATTAATCACCTGACTTCTGTAAGTCCCCACCCTGACTGGTGGGCCACAGCAACATTTTGGGCCTCTTAGAATTACTGTTAGAGCCAGTGTCCCATATTCCCTGAATGGTCTGGTTATTTCCTTTTCCGTAATGGACAGTTACCCAGGCGAAAGGCTGCAGTTCCCTTTGGAGGAAAGGCTGGGAAAAGATTATCAGCATAAATTTTGGGGAGTGTATCAGGATCTTTCCTTAAGGGGACCTAGCATCCCCTTCAATTAAGGGGTTCTGGGTCTGCAAACTGACTCAAACCTGGGGATCAACTGAGGGGCCGTGACTCCATTATTATGATTTCAGTTAGACTCTTGTTCACTTGACCTAGAACTCTTCTGCTTAGAACAGACCAAGTAAGAGTTTATTAGGCTTCCTATTTCACTCCTAGGAATGCCATGATTAGTACCATGAATACCTATTTCACTTCTAGGAATATCATGAATACCTATTTCACTCCTAGGAATGCCGTGATTAATGCCATGAATACCTGTTTCCCTTCTAGGAATGCCATGGGTCATCACGAGTCACACTATTCTAATTGTTGCCTGGATTCCACTGTCCATTATGGTAATGACACTAACCTTGCCTTTGGTTGTTGAGGGCAACCACGTGGCTCCTACCACCCCAGGAGCAATTGCTCCCAATGCATTTAGATTTTCCAGTTGTATGGCTTCCATTCCCACAGTGAGGTCTAGCCTATAGAGAAGAGTAATCACGGAGCTTTTCAAGGATACTGGGACTCCTCTCACAAATGTATTTCTCAGAGTATTGGTGTAAGATAAGTCTTCTAGAACCTCCTCTGTGAGCTATATCTTAATGCTTTGTTTATTTGTTTGTTTGTTTTTAGAGAGAGAGTAAGGGCAGGGGAGAAAGGCAGAGGGAGAAAGAGAATCTTTAAATCTTTTTTTAAAATAATTTTTAAAATGTATTTATTTTTCAGAGAGAGAGAGAGAACTAATGGGGGAGGTACAGAGAAAGGGAGACAGAGGATCCAAGGCAGGCTCCTCACTGCCAGTGCAGAGCCCAACATGGGGCCCAAACCCACAAGCTACAAGATCATGACCTGGGATGAAGTCTGATGCCCAACCAACTAAGCCACGTGGGTGCCCCAAGAAAGAGAATCTTAAGCAGGCTCCATGCTCCACATAGAGCCTGATGGGGGGCTCAATCCCATGACCCTGGGATCAAGCTACACCTTAAATTACAAATCCACTCTAACATTCCAGTCTCCCTAAGACTCTGAATCCCTATCTCTACATTAAACCAAGGGATGTTGGGCATTTCCATTCACTCACGGTGGGCTGGCTGCCTTTTGGTTCATGCTCCAGCCAATCAACCAGAGCCCTTCCTGACACCTTGAACTGCAACATTAAATGGGGAACCCTTGCTTCGTGAGCCCATGTCAATAAATTTGGCCTGATCCTACTTTATGTTCCTTCTACCATTATCCTACCCCCTTAGTATTCATTCTCACACATGTTCTTGGAATTTCTGTCCATAAAAATCAGAAAACTCAGTAGTTCTTTTGGAATGTAGCTCACCTGGTACCTCAAATGTTGGGAACTTCTGGGATTTAAGTCTAATTATAGGTCTGGAAACAAAGAGGGGTGGTGGTGGTGGATCCTGGGAAGAATCAGCATTGTCTTGTATAGTGAGATAGGTTCGTGAAGTGTAACAAATGTACCCTCTGGTGGGGATGTTGATAATGGGTGAGGCTGTGCATGTGTTACAGCAGAGGGTATGTGAGAAATCTCTGCACCTTCCTCTCAATTTTGCTGTGAACCTAAAACTGCTCTAAAAAAATAAAGACTTTAACTATAAACAAAAAGTTATAAGCTAATAAGCCAACAAAGGAGATAAAATGGAATAACAAGAAATAGTCAATCCAAAAGAAAGCAGAAAAAAAAAAAGAGAAAGGAGCAAACAACAAATGGACAAACAGAAAACAAATAACAAGGTGGTGCATTTAAACCCAAACATATTAATTATCACATTAAATGTAAATGGTCTAAATGCCCCCAATTAAAGGGGCAGACATTATCAGATCAGATTAAAATCAAGACCTCAGGGGTACTTAGCTGGATCAGTTGGAAGAATGACTCTTGATCTTGGGGTCATGGGTTGGAGCCCCAAGTTGGGTTTAGAGATTACTTAAAAAAATAATAATAAACTTTTTTTAAAAAGACCCAATAATATACTTGGTCTTTTAGGCACTTGGTGTTTACTGCCTTTGTGGCAAAGATGTGGGAAATGATAACAGCTAACTCCTATTGAACATTTCCTATTTGCCTCTTAGTGTTTTAAGGACTTGAGATGTATTATCTCATCTAATCCTTCCAATGGTCCCATGAGGGAGGTGCTAGTGTCAGCCTTGTGTTATGGCTGAGATTATAAATCGAGGCCCAAAGACGTGAAGGAACTTGTCAAAGTCACCTCCAAGTCAGAGGTGGAGCCCCAATAGCTGTGCTCTAACATCCCACTCTACCTCCTCTTGAGCATGTGGTCCCTCCCCTGTAGGGCCGAAGCAGAAGGCTGGGCCATCTGTGCCGGGGGCTGAGAATGAGGAGGACTTCCCACCATGTGCTACAGGAATGTCAGTGCCGAGCAGCATCAAGTTAGCCTGGGGAAGCAGCTGCTAGAACCTCCGAATGTATCTTCATGTGCCACCGCCTTCTTCCCAGGGGCCTGGGCTTCGATTCCAGACTCCAGCTCACTGAGACCCTGGCAGCTGTGTATGTCTGGGTGGCCCGTCCCACCCTCAGAGCATTGTTCTGCCCATCAGCATCAGAGATAAGATCTCTCTGGGAAGACAAGCCCTTGGAAGCCAGTTCCAAATGCCAAGCAACCAGATTGTCCTAGCATTTTTTTTTCAGACCTTTGCCAAGGTCTGCAGAACTGCTCTGATGGCAGGATAAATAGCTGTGCCGGACACACACCTCAGAGCACCCAGGGAGGGCCATTGGTCTAATCCAGGCTCAGGCAGCCATAGAGATACTTTGTTCATTCATTCATTCATTCTTCTATAGATTTATTGAGCACCTTGTGCATGTCAGACGCTGTTCTAGGCTCTGAGAATATGGTGAGGGCTGTGAAAAGGCTCTGTCTCTCAGGGCTCACAGTCTAGTGGAGGGAGACAGCCAGCCAGAAAAAAAGTCTTTGCAGTAAAGCAAGATGGCTGGAGGAACAGCAGCCATGACAAGGTAAATGGGTTAACCAGCCATGTTTTGAAGGGGGAGCAGGAGTCTTCTGGGGAGACAAGACAGGGAAGGCCATCACAGGTGAGGGCCAGTGTTGCAGAGACAGGGGTGAATAGAAGAAGGATGTATTGGGGAGCTTCTGGGGCTTTGGTAAGCATGGAGTATACATGCAAGGAGGTGGAGCCAAGCAAGCCTGGAAAAAATGGAATGCACTAGATGGTAAAGGACTTTGAATGCATTGCCAGGGAGTTTGGATTTGACCCATTGGCCTGGAACAAGGTGCCCTTGAAAGGTTTTATGCAGGCGTATGACAGGAGGATATTGGAGCTTCAGGGAGGCCATGCTAGCAGCAGAGGAATGGCCGTGGGTGGGGACTGCAGAAAGCCACTAGAGGCAGAGAGATGAGAGATGGGGGCTGATAAAGAGATACTGGCAAGAAATAATGGGGAATCAAATTAGATAAATGTCAGTCTGGCTAATAAGTAGGGGGTGGATGGGGTGAAGAGGTGGAATGCCAGGGCCTAGAGAATTACCAGACGTGGGAGAGGAAGTGAATGCTGGGGAGGGCTGTGCTAGACTGATCTAGAAGATATGACCACAGACAGAGGAGAGGGCTAAAGGTCTCCTCTTCACCACTGGCTGTGACAGTGATCAGGAAGGGTGGGCTCTGTCACCAAGGACGTGTGGAGACGCCTGGATTTCTCAAAGTCCTACAGGGCTGTTCTTTCAGAGCTACTGGAGGCCAAAAGGGGATTAGGGCAGACAGCTCTAAGCACGGCCACCCTCACAAGGCACAGAGCAAAGTATCTTAAAGGCAATGTCTGGGAAAGAAGCAAGTGTGGCCCCAGATAGTCACATTCACCTTCACTGCCTTCCTGTCCTGCCCTTCCCTCTATTTGTTTCTAAGTTCCAGCCACACGTACAGGTCCCTGCTCTGCCTCCAAGTGTGTATTCATGTTATTCCCTCTGCCTAAACTTCCTGCTGCCTCCAACATGCTTCATTTTGCTAATTCTCTCTTTAGAACTTTACCTAGATCTCCTCCAGGACTTCCCACCTTCCAGATGAGTTATTCCCTCTGTGCTCTGCCAGCCCCTTGTCCTACTTCTAATTACAGTGACGTATATAGTCTTTCTTCTTATTTGCCAACACTGGATGCTGAGTACCACAGAGGTTAGAATTGGGTTTTATCTACTTGATTTTCAGGACCAACATGAGGCCTGAAATAATGAAAAACAGATGGACTGATGGATGGATAGATGGATGGATAGATGGATGGATGGATGGATGGATGGATGGATGGATGGATGGATAGAGTGAGTTATGAAGGGATAAATGGATACATGAGGGATAGGTGCACTGATGGAGTGAGTTATGAATGGATGGAGGGATAAATGGATATGTGAGGGAGAGGTGGATGGATGGATGAGTGAGTGAGCTTTGGATGGATGGAAGGGTAAGTGGATATGTGAAGGATAGGTGAAGGAATGGATGGATGGAGTGATATACAGATAAGTGAAGAGATGAGTAAATGAGGATTAGAGAAGGCATAAGATGGAGTAAGAGAAAGAGCAAACAATGAGCAGGCAAGTAAATGAGTAAGTGAATGATCCTAAGAATGAATCAGCAAGTGAATTGATGAGCAAGTGAGTAAATGAATAAATAAAGGAGAAAATAAAGGAGAGAATGAATGAATGAATAAGTAAACAACTTGCATGAGCAAAATTAAGAACAAGTAAATGAACAAGTAGATGAATGAGTTGATGAACAAAAGTAGAGAATGAGGGTAATCTGAGCCACCCAAGCAAGCACCCAAGCAAGCAGAGCTTGGCAGGCATCTGGTGCATAGTAGGTACTCAATAAACATCTGCTGAATAAATCAAGGACCAAATGAATGTTGGTAGATGAGTTGAACCAATGCTGTGGCAAACATAGAGCTGATATTAAGAGGCTTTGGTTCTAATCAGTTTTCGATTCCTTCAGCTTTTGATTTTGTTACTTTGAGTTCATCCTTTTTCTTCTCTAAGCCTCTATCTCCCCCATTGGTAAAATGAGATGATGGCCTTTTTTTGTCAAGCCTATTATAGAGATGCAATAATAAGAGCCACGTGGTAATAGGGGCTCAACAAATGTTAACTCACTTCAGCACCCCTACTTTCTTGTACTATTTTAAATTCCTTGAATATTTTTACTATCGCAAAGCCCCTCCTAGTCTCCCTTCTCCCAGAGGCACACTTTCTCACTTATACATCCAAGCAGCTGAATTTAACCCACAACACCTCCTGGGATTCTGGTCTGTGTGCAGGAAACACCCTTGCACTCACGTATTTCAATCTTGGTTGAGAGCCCTCAGCATTTGTAGTTTATTATTGTTGTTTTATCATCATCATTATCATCATTATTATTCAAATTTTCCCCCAGAGCTTCAGGGCCAGATGACAAAATAAATAGGTCCCGGTTTTATCTTAATTTTAAAGTTTGAGTGGGAAAAAAAAGATGAGATGCATGGAGACAGAAGAGTGCTTTGTTCTTGAGTGAGGCTTAAATTTCTGAAAGCCAATTGCCCAAGCCGAGAGCTATAGCAAGCCTTACTTCCTTCTCTTTACAATGAGGAAATTGCTTCATCATTTGCAGCCAAAGAAAAAAGACAGCCCTGAAGAACAGCCTGTTTTAATAGGAAGTACAGAGAAGATTTCTTATCAGAATGCTCACAACCACCCATTTATATTAAATAGGACCCTGCGCTCTCACCTGAAATTCTCATTTTCTCTTGGTCTACAACCACAAGGCCACCAGGATGGTGGGAAACCTCCCTCAACATGTATTGCGCTATCTCGCCACAAGGGGGCGCTCCCAGATCAGACACCGGTGACTCTCCGCCACCTGCCTCGCTGCTGCCACCTCCTGTAGATGCAGCACCTTGCAGACCTCTCCAGAAGAGCTGGACCAAGGGGCTGCTGCCCCCTTAAGATCTCCATGAAGACCAGATGCAGCTCTGAAGACTAAAGCAAGGTCGCTACAGAGGAACGGGATGTTCCTTGAGACTCCCTGGAGCACCACCAAAGAGGCTGGGGCTCTGGAGAGGCGATGGAAACTAAATCGAAGGCCTGCTGTGTGCCAGGCTTTACATCACTCCAGTCATTCACTCCACAAACACCGGGGGTCTTGGATGATGGCTTTCCACTATGCAGAGGAGACCGAGGGTCAGGGAGGAAGCTTGACCTTCAGATGGTTTTCATTAGCAGCCATCACCGCTTCCCACAATGTGTCACTAAGCAAGAAGGTGGTCCCAACTGTGGACTAGTGTAGCCTGATCCCAAGTGAGCTTCTGGAGTGTGAATTGCACCCACACCAGGTGAGGGACTGGGTTTTGCACCGCCAAGCCTAGGGTGGCAGGGGACAGACTTGCTGGAGAGAGGGCACTTTTCTGGAGAAGAGGGCAGGGTTCACAAGTGCCTAGACTCACAGCAGTGGGGGGACACCAGCCAGAAATGGGTGTGGCTCCCACAGTGTTGGCTACCGAAGTCAGCCATGGTCTTTTCCAGACTATCACTATGCCCAGGATCATCCCCTCCCAGGCACAAGGTGCGGAGATGGCTCACAGAGCCCCTGTCCTCCAGAGCCCTGCTCAGGGCCTCCATGTCAACCTTGACACTTTCATGAGGTTCTCCCAGCATCTCCCCCCTCTCTCCAAAGGAAAGTCTCCGGTGAAGGTCAATGTATAACCTTGGGAGTGAGACCAGTGAGATGGGGCAGTGGGGATCCTGCCAGAGAGGCCTGCAGCCTACCTAGACTCTGAACACACACAACTGTGCCCAACATGGAGGCCCCCATTCATTCTCCATCTTTTCCTTTGCTACCCCTCCCCGACTCCCGCTGCCATGCAGGCAGGTGCTATGTCCTGCCAGCTACATCCCTAATGTTCCCCACCCAGGCGGGCATCACTGTGTAGCCAGGACATAAGCAGGGTCTTTGGGGTCACCCAAAACTCCCAACTTAGCTCCTGAGTGAGCCTGAGAATGTCAGTGTGGAGAAGCTCTTTTGTATCCAGAAAAGGTTCCTTGCTCGTGCTTGTTATTTAATTAACATTCAGTGTATTACAGCAGCTTTAAAAAAAAAAAAACCCTACTCATTCTTAAGGCTTTAAGTTCAATTTATAAACCATTATTCTATTTCCATACAGTCACTTTCAAGGGGTTTTTGATTAATGGTCAATCCACTCATACTCAGTTAAATGATCCATCCCATTTGCAAACTTGGTTAATTAAATTATCTTCAACATTTTACACCAGACTTACTAATTTAATACCTCCAATTTCCTTTTTTAAATACTCCCATTGCCTGACCTGACAAGCAAAACTTTCCAAAACACTTAAACCATGATGGAAAAATCTAATTTAAAAACTTATACACACAATGAATCTCGAACTCTTCTACACATGTTGGTTTATTTATAAATTTGGTATAAGAAGATTTGTTTGCTCCTTGACAGCAGAAATCACAAGCCTAAAATTAATTACACAGTTTAAATTGGAGTCACAAGGCTAATTTCTTCATACTTTAATACGCCAAAAAAAAAGTTCTCTTCAATGTTATGAATACTTTATATACCAAATATACAATGACATGAGTCTCACTTCTAAACCTCTATGGGGTTCTGGGCATTTGTCTGGTGAGGAGACGGGCCTTCATCTTGAATGGATGGGGTGACTTCCTTCAGTACCCTGTGTCATCTGAGGGGCAGAATTTCATATTGTATCAGAAACTGCTGGGCCCCACCATCCATGCTCCCCTTTCTTCTTAAAAATAGAACCTCAGATTCCAAATGGGCATTTGGTCACCTGAGCTAAAGATAGTAGTTCCAGGGGCACCTGGGTGGCTCAGTCAGTTAAGCATCGGACTTCAGCTCAGGTCATGATCTCACGGTTCGTGGATTCAAGCCCCGCGTTGGGCTCTGTGTTGACAGTTAGCTCAGAGCCGGGAGCCTGTTTCAGATTCTGTTTCCCTCTCTCTCTGACCCTCCCCTGCTCATGCTCTCTCTCTCTCTCTCAGAAATAAATAAAATGTTAAAAATTTTTTTTTAAAGATGGTAGTTCCCAGCATCCCTTGCAGCTAAGTGTGGCCATGTGACTAAGATCTGGCCAGAGAGAAGTAAGCAGAAAGGTTCCGTGGCAACCCTCCAGCCACCCTTCTGAAAAGACAGCTGGTGTTTGTGTTCTTTCTCCGTCTGTTTTGTTTATTCCTCCAATCTCCCAGCTGGACCTTGGGTGTGGTAGTCAACGTCTAACTATTCTCGTGGACCTCGAGGACCAGGACTTCACGCTAGGGAGGGGGGAGTGGTGAGCAGGAGGGATCCCAGGGTTCAGATGACTTGGCAGAGCAGGACATCTGTCTCAGCCTGTGATCGTTTGTGGCAATCCCTCCCATCTCAATGCCTCCTGGCAACGTGACTTTGCTCTCTTCCCATCAAGATATATTTCTTTCTTTCTTTTTTTTAATGTTTTATTTATTTCTAGGAGAGAGAGAGAGAGAGAGAGAGAGAGCGTGAGCAGGGGAGGGTCAGAGAGAGAGGGAGTCACAGACTGAAACAGGCTCCAGGCTCTGAGCTGGCAGTCAGCACAGAGCCCGACGCGGGGCTCGAACCCTCGAATCGCGAGATCATGACCTAAGCGAAAGTCGGACGCTTAACCGACTAAGCCACCCAGGCGCTCCCCACCCCCCCTTTTTTAAAATGTTTTATTTAAGGGTATGTTTCTTTGTTTCTGAATCTGGACGGGTCCTGTGGCTTGCTTTGATCAGGAAAATGAGGCAGAAACGGCATTGGGGTGATTTCCTAGGTGAGGCTATTGCCACGCAACTTCCGCGCCTGCCCCCTGAGAGTGCTGACCTGAGACCCCCTGGGAGGAAGCCAGCTCTGCCTGCCACATGGTGAAGGTCTGGAGCACCAGCTGCCAGGCTCAAGAGAAAGGCCACGTGGGAGCACCCAGCCCAGGCTGGCCTCCTGCTAATAGCAGCTGCATGAAGCCCAGATAAAGCCCGCTGGGGAGGTGCCCCGCCATTACACAGAAGAGGAGAAATGAATAGTTGTTTCCAGCCACTAAGTTTTGGGGCGGTCTGTTTATGCAGCAAAAGCTAAATAAAACACAGCCCTGGGCCTCTGACTTTTTCACGAGAGAGAAACTTCATCATGGTTATGAGGCCTGATGCACCTGTTGCCCAGAGATCTCGCTGGGATGCGATACCTCAGGGTCCAGGGTGATTGTCTCTTGCTGTGATGGACCGGCTGAGCCCTTTTTAATTGGTTGCCATGACAACAGGGGACTCCATTTCCTCTAAAGAGGTTGGTCTTCTGGGCAATTAGATTCTGGCCATGCCCATTACCTAATTCCTCTGTCTGATCTGAAACCACAACCTCCCCCACACACACTCCCTGCCCCACCCACCCTCTGCCCTGGAGGTCAAAGCTGACTTCCTTCGCTAATCTCCTTATAGCCTAATTGAATTCTGAAGATGTCTGCCCGGCATCAACTCAGATAGATATTCTGTGTCTTCTGTTCGGATTCTGCATCTCTCTCTCCCCACGCTCCGTGTGACAGCATCCCCAAAGTGGAGCTAGACAGGGACTGTGAGCCTTCTCTGGCTCTCAGCCTCAGTTTTCCTGTCTGCAAATGGACACAGTGTTCTGACCCCATGGGAGACTCCCTAAGATAATATCTCCAAACATTGCAGCTCTCAGCCCTCCACCCTCGGCTTTAAGACTTCCCAGAACACGGGTAGTAAAATCTCAGATCTCTCAGGCCAAGAAAAGACATGGAGGAAGCTCAAATGCATTGTTAAGTGAGAGAAGCCAGTCTGAAAAGGCTACATGCTATATATTGTCTGTATGATACATACTATATACAATGATTCCAACTATGTGACGTTCTGGAAAAGCCACAACCATGCAGACAGTAGAAAAACAGAGGACCCTGAAGGTTGAAGGGGGGGAGCCCAGGTAGGGGATGAACCGGTGGAGCCCAGGAGAGTTTTAGGGCATGAAACTATTATTCTATATGATTCTGTGGTGGTGGATACATGTCCTCACATATTTGTAAAAGTCCGTAGAATATGCACACAACGAGAGAACCCAAACAATAACTCATCCGCATTTGGCTCACCAGTTATAACAATCGCATCATAATGCATCGTAACCAATGCAAGATGGTAATAGTAGCGAATGCCGTATGCATTGGTGGAGGCAAAGCGATGTATGGGAACTCTGTACTTTCACTCAATTTCTCTATAAACCTAAAACTAAAATCAAGTTTATTAATTTTTTTTTAATTCAAAGCTCTTACAGCATTTAATTTATATGAAGATGGGGTTTTACTGGTTCACTACTGTCTCATTCTCTAGAGAATGTTCTTCGGGAGAACAGGCAGCCGGCCTGTGTGTCCCCATGATGAGTGACGAGGGAGTCAGTGAGTCAGGTGACAGTTCAGGGCTCAGGACAGAGTAGCATCTGTTACGTGGAAACCTGGTATAACCATGCTACTGTCACACCAAAGACCCTTAGAGTAAACTCCAAACTCCCTACTGGACACAAAGCCACGATCTGAGACTACCTCAGCCCTCACTGATACGGGGCCCCGCTATACCCACCCCCAAAACCCCAGAAGGAGAAAGGTTATCATAGTCTTCACGACCTGATTCTATCAGAGAGAGAGGTTCCGTCTGATGCTAGACAGTCGTTAACAGCCAACCTCTGACGCGTGCAAGCCTTCCTTTCCTTCTGTCTCCAGCAAACTTGGGCCCATGGCTGCTCCCTTATGATTCCTTGACTTCATTGTGATGCCTCTTCTACTGATAGAATTAAATACTGCTTCCCAGTGATGATAGCGACAGGAAGGTTTCTTCCCGTATCAACCGATTCACAGAAGTATTGAAAAAAAGAAGTCGAATGAAAGACAGACATTAAACACAGGGTAGTGGTGGTAGTGGGTCTGCGGCAGAAGGCACGTGGACATCTGAAGTTCAAGGAACAAGATGAGGTGAATTCTGAGTGTGCTTTCAGCAAGGTCTGGTGGTGACTGCGTGGTTTGTTTAAGACAACTGGCTGCGACGCACTTACCATGGTGTTATCCACAGCTGCGGTGCAATAATATTTTTTTTTAATGTTTTATTTATTTCTAGGAGAGAGAGAGACAGTGTGAACAGGGGAGGGTCAGAGAGAGAGGGAGTCACAGACTCTGAAATTGGCTCCAGGCTCTGAGCTGGCAGTCAGCACAGAGCCCGACGTGGGGCTCGAACTCACGAACCGCGAGATCATGACCTAAGCGAAAGTCGGACACTTAACCGACTAAGCCACCCAGGCGCCCCATTATAATATTAATAATAACACGAGCAACTCAAACATATCCCCTAGGAAAGAGGCCCATATAATCTTTCGATCAGCACTCTGTTAAAAGTGAGTCACTTTTAGTGACTTTAGTGACTTTTAGTGGAAGTCTTGAGTCACTCAGGATTCTTAAAAACAGAAGAGGTGTTGTAACGACACCAGAGCAAAGGCACAATCTCATGAATGTTCCAGACAGATGGGGATGTTCAGCCCCTCTGCTCACAGGGAAATGCTTGGGTAAATTATGGTATATGCAGTCTGTGAACTATTGTGATTATGTAGATTTGGAAATGGAAAGTATGAAGAATGCACAAAAAATGTTTAAGACACAAGTGTTAAATGAGGACAGCATGTCATCCAGTGTTCGGAGACGAGCAAAGAAGGCATCCTGGAATGAGGTGCACCACGACATGCCACCCAGCTATTTGTAAGGGGTGGGATCAACGGTGGTATTGTTTTCTTCGTTGTAGGTTAATATATAAATATTTTATGCCTCACCTTGTTCCAGAAAACTCTGATTCAGCACATCTGACCATGTCACTTCATGACTTGAGATCCTCCACTTGCTTCCTGTCTTCTTGAAGTAGAGCCATTCCCAACATGGCCCTCAGGTCTTGCGTGATCAAGCTCCCTCTTGGTGTCCCTGCACGGTCACCCTGGCTTTCCTCCGGATGCTTATGCACACAGGGCTCCTTCCACCTCTGGACCTCTGCCCTTGCTGACCCTTCTCCTGGAAACCTGCCCTACACTCACTTGCACTCACGCCTGGCTAACTCCTGCTCCTCCTTCAGATCTCAGCTTCAAGGAAGGGAGGGCTTCAGGGAGCCTTCTCAGCATCACCATCAGGCCAGGCCCCTGTTCTCCACGCCTGCAGCAAACTGTGTAACCCACTCCTCCCCGGGGTAACTCCTCCTGTATTCTCCACAGGTATTTGCTTGCATCAAGTCTTCTCTGCTGAACTGGAAACTCCTTTACGGTGAAGGTCGTATGTGGTCTGCCCCCCACGCTGCCTCTGCCCAGAGTGGAGTCTCCGTAAACGTCTGATATCCAAGCCCTGACTGTTGGCTCATTTCACAGAAGACTTCTTGATGCTTCTCTGAGTTTTTCAAGTGGTTCCAAATGGGACACTGTTAAAATCTGTAAAATCAATAAGGAAGTTGAATAGCAATATCCCCTTATACATTAAAATACAATCTTATTTGTAAACACTTTCCAATGGTGCATCTTGATGTAAGACAAGTAAGTCCCAATTCAGAGCTTTATTCCTCTGAAGCACAAAGCCCAAACTACAGAGGCCACATTTTTCAAGGCTGAGGTGGGACGGGGCAGGTGGGGTTTGCTGCCGGCTGGGTGTGTAGACTGGCTTCTTAAGTTCCCCACCCCCCAACGCTTCTGGCAGAGTCCTGAGAGCTCGCCCCTGCCTGCCCACGGCCCTGGTGCCAATTGCTGGTGGCAGCAAAGAAGGGATGTCGATCCCAAGGGAGCAAAGCTTCTGCATCATTCCTGCCTCTCTCACGTTCACCTTGGAGGGTGCCGTGCGTGGACAGGACCACAGAATGACCCCCACGCTCCCTGCAGCCGGCTCCTCACACGGCAGCTGGCCCAATCCCTCTGAATTCATTCTTCAGATAGTGTCCCTCCTTTGCTCAAGACCCTGCAGCCTTCCTATCTCAGCCAGAGCAAAAGTCAAGGCTATTCCCATGTCCGAACGTGAGGCAACAAGGTGATACGCTGCCCAAACTGGGGCACTCTGAGAGGAAAGGGGGCTCTGGTAAGTCCACAGGGCAGTGCACACTGGGACACCGCTGAGTCCTGAGGGCCCTCTGTGACCTGCCCTGTCGGCTTCTGCCTTCTGCCATCTGCCCTCTGCCCTCACCCCTCCCCTCAGCCCTCTGACTCTCCTTTACACAGTGACTATGCACCCTCCTCTGGGCCTTTGCACGTGCCGCTCCCCTGCCTGGAATGCTCCCCACTGACTCCACCCAGAGGCACACAAAGCTCCCCCCCCCCATAGCCTCCTACACACCTCTGGTCAAATGTCCTCCCCGACCAGAGAGACCTCCAGGACCCCCCTGAGCCTCCCCCATCTGCCATCGCTTGCATCTCGTACCCTTTTATTCTCCTTCATAGTGCTCTTGGCCATGGAAACACTGGCCCATTGGGTAATTGATAGGTAATTGGTCTCCCCCTAGAAAGTGAGCCCGATGATGTAGAGACTCTGTTTAATCACCCCCCTCCCCCAAGCGTCTTCCCCTATCCCAGTGCAGGGTATACAACAGTTGCTCAGTAAACGTTCATGAAATTGATTGGATGGATTTGAGTTGGGACGGTATTGGCACTGATCACCCAATTTGGAGCCAGGCACCATCCCTGTATCTTCTCATGTAACCCCCACCACTGGCCAAGGTAGAAATCACTGCCCCCATTTCCAGACAAGGAAACTGAGAGTCATCATTTACTGAATCAGTGCTTGATGCTAGAACAAATATCATGTGTCAGCTCTGGGAAGGACCAAAGCCCTTACGATATTGCCTGTTTTCCATTTTTCATTGTACAAAAGAGAAACTGTGTCCTAGAGCATTCAGAGCCCACCCCACGGCCACTTAGCAGGGTGGGCCACACACAGGTCCCTGGACTCTCAGTCCAGTGCTCCTTCCAAACCCCACAGGATCTTTCCGGGGACAGGAAAGGATTCTCAAATTCCACAAACACGGACGAGTCCTTTGGGAGCTGTGTTGGCATAACAGGGAGCTTAAGAGTAAGACAGGTAGGCGTTGTCACATGGCAAACTAATGTCAAAAGCGATTCAGAGCGAGGGAGTCCTGGGGACAAAAAATAATGGACTTGGCTTAAGTTAGACAGAGACAAGACAAATAGGGTGGGCGCGCAGCTTATGAACAAATTTACATATCAGAAGAGTAATTATAAATCTTTGTTGTTAATCTCCGCAGCTACAATGGGAGGTCCACACGGACCCAGCCCATGAATCAAGGATGCCGAAATGACATCTATTAGGGAGCCATTGTTCCTGGCACTGTCGTGAGGATTTTTGTTGTCTTCATGTCGGGGCCTTTAATTAATAGACAAGCCCCATCACTGGGCTCGTTTGTGTGAAGGGCTTGGAGTTGGGGGCGGGGGAGGGGCGATCCAAATCCACGGGATCATGATGACTGTCATGATCATTATAACCAGACTTTCCTCGCTGCTGATGCTGTATGGTGTTGTCATGGAAACGGCGTGCTTATTAGTAACACGCTCTTTTAAGGTTACTGGGACGTTGGCATCCCTTAACCAACGACTGCTCTGTGATCGCTGCACAGTGGCCTTGGTGACATGGACAAAGAATCAGTACTCCGCAGAGTCTGCGATATTTTTGTTCTAATTCTTCCTCTGGCTTGCTCTCCATCCCCCTCAAACAGCTCATAAAAAACATGATCTCCCTTCTGGGGTGCTGGAAATGTTCTATGTTGTGATCTGAGTGGTGGTCACACGGGTGTCTGCATATGTTAGACCCCACTGAGCTGCACGCTTAAGATTAAGTACACTCTGGGGGCGCCTGGGTGGCTCAGTCAGTTAAGCATCCGACTTTGGCTCAGGTCATGATCTTACAGTTCGTGGGTTCGAGCCCCGTCGGGCTTTGTGCTGACAGCCAGCTCAGAGCCTGAAGCTTGCTTCCGATTCTGTGTCTCCCTCTCTCTCTGTTTCTCCCACACTCATGCTCTGTTTCTCCCTGTCTCAAAAAATAAATGAACATTAAAAAAAAAAGATTAAGTACACTCTCTAGCACATATGTTACAGCTTAGTAAAGCAATTTTTTAAATTTTCATCCATTTCTTATCATCAAGGGAATTTTGTTCTTTCAACAGGTGTACGCCTCACTCAGGGGACATCTGGAATACCATGCACCACACACAAAGATGAGCGGCAACTTGGGTCACCTGTCTCTCCTGTGCCAGGTGCATCACAGACTTTATGTTACTGAGCCCTTGCCTCCTGAAGTCAGTATTTTCCTCCCTCAGACAAAAGATTGGAACCCGAGGTGCAGCAAAGTGCAGTGGCTTGCCCAGAGCCAACCAGGAAAGTGGGATCTGTGCCCAGGTCTCTGGGACCCCTAGCCATGTTCTTTCCACCTTACATGGCCATGCCTCGTTGACCAGGTGAAATGAGTCCATAAAGGGAATCCAGAGAACAATAGCCTTCTGGAATCCAGGGCATATGAGGAAAATTTAAACAATAACAGCAACAACAACAACAAAAGTGTTTCTTATTAAAAAAAAAAAGATTTAGAAATAAGTCACAAAATAGTGGTAAGAAAGTGATTTGTCTCATCTCAGTCATGTTATTGTTTGTCCCAACTCACTACTTCTTTTTTTTTTTTTAATATTTTTTTATTTATTTCTAGGAGAGAGAGAGAGAGAGACAGTGTGAGCAGGGGAGGGTCAGAGAGAGAGGGAGTCACAGACTGAAACAGGCTCCAGGCTCCGAGCCGGCAGTCAGCACAGAGCCCGACACGGGGCTCGAACCCACGAACCGCGAGATCATGACCTAAGCATAAGTCGGACGCTCAACCGACTAAGCCACCCACGCGCCCCAAACTACTTCTTTTTTTTAAAAATGTCTTGTTGGGGCGCCTGAGTGGCTCAGTCGGTTAAGCGCCTGACTTCGGCTCAGGTCATGATCTCACGGTGTGTGGGTTCAAGCCCCACATCTGGCTCGGTGCTGACAGCCAGCTCATGGCCTGGAGCCTGTTTCAGATTCTGTGTCTCCCTCTCTTTCTGCCCCTCCCCCACTCATGTTCTGTCTCTCTCTGTCTCAAAAATAAACTATAAAATAAATAAAATTTAAAAATCTCTTTACATGGAGGAAATGCAAATTCAGATCTCTACGGTCAAATCTGAAAAAAAAAAAAAAATCAAATCCATCCACTCTAAGCCCAAATGCCCCATGACATACACTCTCCAGCTTTCCCCAGTTCCCACCCAGCTACTTTCTCTCACTAGGGAGGTGACCACCTACTGATTGGTGAGCTAGCATTTATTCTTTCTCCTACTGCAAATCATGCTCCAATTGACCTCAAAAACAAACAAACAAACAAACAAAAGACACTCCCTTTTCCCACCCCTGGTCCAACTATCTTCAGTTGGGTGGAATCAACCCCTGACTGCACATGTAGTTCAGTCCTGACCAATCCACATATCACATTAACCTGTCCATGACGGTTGGCATTAACTCAGGATTAGACATATGATCCCATCAGAGCTAATGAGGTATAGGGACCTTTGATGGGAATTTTCTGTGAAAATAGCATCCTAGACCTGAACCTACATGTAGTATAGCTTGGAGCTGCCATCAGCATCTTAAATGCATGTGGAGTTAGACTGAATCCAACACAGAGAGAAAAGAGCTAGAGATGTTCCAGTGTTCTTTCTGAGCCCCTTGATCAAGCTATAACTGAAGTTAAATACCCTATACTTTTCACATATGTGAGCCAACAAATGACTTGGTGTTTTCTTTGTTCACATAACCTATTTGAGATAGCTAGAAGCCATTCGTCTGCAAGTAACAGAGAAATTCTTGCTAGAAAGGCTGGCAGACAGCAAGATCAGGACCCAATGCATTAAAGTGACAGAAACCTAAATTTCAACCCAATATACAGAAAGAACTTCCCCACACTGAATCATCAAGGAGTAGCAATATGTTGTGAAATCACATTCAGTGAAAGCATTCAAGCAGATTAAATTTTATTTTCAGTGTATCAATTTTGGCACAGAATAGGTAGTTGGAAGAAATAATCCCAACCTTAAATTCCTTCCAACTTGATGACCCTATGAACAGCACAAATGGAATATTCCCCAAGAAGGATTTCCTGAACAACTTAGGGATATTCCTCCCCTACCCCTATTATCCATTATTACTAAATCTCAATTGTTTCCTTCACAATAATTACTACTATTTTAAATTTAAATTCATTACATTTTATTTACTTTTTTAATTTAACTTTTAATTTTGGATTTCTATTGTTGTTTACTTGTTTATTTATCTCCCACCACAGACTGTAAGTTCCACAAGAGCTGAGATCTTGTCCATTTTCTTTTCCTATATCTCCAGCACCTAGAAAGAGACCTACCATACAGTAAGCTTTCAATTAATTCTTCCTTGAAGGGAGGAGACCTCTCTGACCCTATGTTTTATATGAACTCACACAGAAAACCAGTGGCCAAATGGGACCCATAAGGTCTGGAGCCACTAAATGAATCTGTCACATTAGCCCTTTTGAGCCGATTGAGACATCTCCTCAGTGTCATTTTTTAAATGTTTATTTATTTATTTTGAGAGAGAGTGATAGAGAGTGAGCAGGGGAGGGGGAGAGAGAGGGAGGGAGACAGAGAATCTCAAGAAGGCCCCAGTGCTGTCAACACAGAACTGGACACAGGGCTCAGATCCATGAACCATGAGATCGTGACCTGAGCTGAAACCAAGAATCAGACACTCAACTGACTGAGCCACCCAGTGCCTAGTCCTCAACACAATTTCATAAAGCATATCACTTTAGTAAAGTGCCATCCATTCTCTAGAGAGTCCTTCATCACTAGCACATTTGTCTAGGAAAATTTGTCCCTCTTGCCTTGGTAATCCAACATAGAAGACAATCTCTGAGAGTTAGGTGGGTCTTTCTTTTACACAAGAGGAAACTAAGGCTCAGAGAGGTCCAATAACTTATTCAACATTACACAGATCTCAAATTTAGGCCTACAGCACTCTAAAGTTTCTGCTCTTTCTGTTATCCTACATTTAGTTTTCTGACATGAGTGAGTGTGTGTGTGTGTGTGTGTGTGTGTGTGTGTGTGTGTGTGTGTGTATTTTTCATTCCCCAGCACTCTTTTTTGCAAATGGTCTTTTCACGCTTGGGGGACTGAGGCGCACACATACACACCCTGAATCATTGCCATCTTCCTTTTATTTATTGCATTGGAGGAGTAGGAAATAACACAGGCCGACTAAGGAATAAGCAAATTCTAGGCAAATTGCATAAGTGGGATTTTTTATAAGCACACAAAGTAACCCTGAAACAATCTACACATTTCAGAACATCATGAGAGACCTGGGTTGCACACAAAGAGGTCTACTCAGTAGCATCTTACACATATTAACTGAAGTCAAGACCGTTTCCTTTCCTATCCAGCCCAGCCTCCTGGACCCACAAACCAAACCACAGTGCCTGGGGATGAACGAGCAAGAGCAACAGAGAGAAAGAGAGAGACTTTGATTGAAACCGAGGAATTTGGAGGTCTCTGCCTCTGATTCTGGGTTATTTGAATCAAGGAGTTTCATTTGGCCTCAAGCACTTAATCATTTCATTCCCCTTTCTGGTTTTATTCTGAGACATTAAGAGGAAAGAATCATCACAGGGGTTGAAGACGTCCTTTTTGTCTTTCTAGCTGTTGCTTCTGGATTTCCTCACCCAATGCCCAATGCATATGTTTGGCCAGATGGTTAAGACACTTGGCGGCCAATTCAGCTGCTCAAGAACATGGTTGCACTTAACCTCATCAACTTGACTCAGCTTCAGTTCATCCTGGGGTAGGAGTGTGATAGCGATCTGTTTAATTAGTTTAATGAGGGCTGAGGGAACTGGTCCACATTTTGAGTTTGTTGCACAGAGCAAATCGGTTTGTCTCGCTCCCTCCCTGATCATTTCAGCATTCACTGGGAGAACTGCTCTCATTACCATTTTGGAAGGGGTTTTTGCGCCCTTCCTCTCTCTGCGAGGAGTTGGTGCTGTCCAGGGTACCAACATGGGCTGGAGTCCAAGAACTCGTTTCCTCAAGAGATATGTTTCTAAACAACAAGAACACAGAGAGTACAACTGAACACTTGCCCACTGGAGGACTGAACTCTCCAGCGTGGGAATTCCTGCTCCAATAAAATGCAGTGTTTGAGCGTTTTATCTAAAGCATCCGTCTCTGAAGTGGGGAGCACCAGGAGGTCCTTAAGGTTTGGGATAAAGTATTAGGATTTCTACTTGTTTATTTATCTTGTTTTGTTATTTATCTAGAAGGATGAAGAACAAGTCAGTCTGGAGTCCTGGAACGGGGTGGGAGGGGGTGGTCACATTAATGGGGTGGAGGGATTAATAGCGAAAGCTGCTGCTGGCAGTAGTTCAGAGGCCTTGAGTTGGAGCCAAGCACTGAGCCTACTGGAGAGGGGAACCTCCATCCTTTCTCCCCACTGACCCCAGACAAACCCTGCACCCCAGACAGAAAATTGGCAGGCTGGGTTTGAATGTTTTGCAGACAATGCTGAACTGAGCATAGGGAGGGGGGTATAAGGTAGGATGAATGAGGGTACCCCAATCTGGAAGGGTGTCACGGGAAGCTCCTGACTCAACTGCATGACGGGGAGGGCTTTACCCATCAAGAAGCTCTCCAGAGTAGGCATTGGGGTCTTCCTGAGACCGAGTTACCACCTTGAACTGGCGCCTGAGAAAACCCCCATAGCGCTTCTGGTTGTCCCATTTGAGCTTGGGACGGATGCGTCTCAGGAAGCCCCCATAGCGTTTGTACAAGTCTTCGTGGCCCACCCCATCCCCGTCCCCATCCTCAGCCACCTCTGAGCTTCTTTTAGGGTATTTGCGCAAGAACCCCCCATAGCGTTTGACCTGCTCCTTGGGATCTTCCTCATTGGAACCCAGTGCCCTAGCCTTTGTGGCATCATCATTCAGCTGGGTGTCCCCCAGCAGCTCAGACTCGTCTCCCTCCCCCAACCTGCCAGAAAGACCCCTGAGCTTCTCCACCAGGCTCCTGGTCAGAGCATTCTCCTCTGTTGGGGTGCGGAGAAGAAATCTGTTTTTCTCAAGCTCTTTCGAGAAGGGCCCAGCACGCTTGGCCAGCTCCTCCAAAGCGGCCTTGGTCTCCAAATCTTCTTTGCCATTGAGCCCGGAGGTGAAGGGAGTGAGAAAAGACAGAAGGCTTTGGCATCTCTCCCACTCCTCAGCAGGCAGCAGTGCAGCCTGGCATTCCAGGGAACAAATCTGCAAATCCCAAAAGAAACCACAGCAGTAATGGCACCCCCATCCAACTGTCATGCCACATGCACCCCCTTGTCCCAGAGAGTCCCTTGTCCAATGTCAGAGAAAATCAAAAGTAGCTGCTGTTCCTAAACTTCAGGCTTCCCACTTCAATCTCCCCCCGCCTTCCAGGTGCATTGAGGTAGGTGACCCTGTGCCTGAGTGGAAGAGGAAACACATGGAGAGGTGACACAGCTCTCCCAAGGACATGTGGCTATAAACGGCGATGCCAACGTTGGAAGTAAGGTCTTCCCAGAGCATTGTGTGGTGCTCATGCATCCTCCTCAACTTCTGACTCCAGAGGGAGCATTTGATTCTCCCAACCTTTCCTAGGTGTGAAGGATGCTCTTAACACTTTCTAGAGAGGCACCAAAGCAAGGCAGGATGGTGGGAAGAACTCACTGAGGGATTTGAGGGCTCATCAAACCTGGGGGACAATAGTCTCCATTTCACAGGAGTGCTTGGGGGGCGTCAAATGTGATCATGATGGTGACCATGAGGACGATGATGACGAGACTGGACAATTCTGGAACTTGGACCCAGACAGCTTGCTGCCACGAGTTCTCAGGCTTAACCACTGTGCTCTGCTGTGGTCCTGTGTCAGCAGCACGCAGGACATGGCATGCATCTCAGTGAAGAGCAGCTAGAATCATGTGTTTAATATGCCGTGTCTTTTTCTTACAGAATCACCCCCATTTTGCAGATGAGGAAACTGAAGCCCAAAGAGGGAGGTTCCAGAGTCACAGACTGAGAATGTGGCAGAACCAAAACCTGTGCTCTATCCATTGCACCCTTAGGACCTTGACCTGTCCGCCATCGAGAGAGAGACACATGGGGGAATTTGATTCAAAGCAGAGCCAATAAGGATGGGCCAAGAGATGGTAAGACCAGGAGAGGGGTTGAGGCTTGGATCCTGTCAACCAGAGGCTGGGGACGGCGCTCCTTCCACAGAAAAGACTAGATTTGGAGGTGCCCATCAGGCTGGCGGTAAGAAGCCCTGAAAAGTTACATCAGGCTACATACTCTCAAAGACAGCACTGCCTCAATAATGACACTCCCCAGGGGTGCCTGGGTAGCTCAGTCGGTTAAGCGTCCGACTTCAGCTCAATGATTCGTGAGTTTGAGCCCCGCATCAGGCTCTGTGCTGACAGCTCAGAGCCTGGAGTCTACTTCAGATTCTGTGTCTCCTTTTCTCTCTGCCCCTCCCCTGCTTATTCTGTCTCTCTCTCTCTCTCTCTCTCTCTCTCAAAAATAATAAAAAACATTTTAAAAAAAATAATGACATTCCCTGGAAACCTCAGTGTGGGTCCCAGACCTGAGTGAGCCAGGGGTGGTGAGGTCCGAGGTAGGGGATGGAGTTCAGATGCCCAGGCTGATGGCAGGGCAAGACATGTCCTGCACAGGCAGGATAAGTGTACAGGACAGACACACAGCCACTCAAGCTCCACACACAGATGGTCCCTTCTGCACGCAGGTGTAGGACCCAGGCATCCTGAAACCTACCAAGGGGTTGATGGGTTTGGGCCCATCCTGGGTCTTCACAGCACACAGGGAGCACTGGGACAGGCAGTCTGCTGTGGCGGAGGGGAGCAGGAAGAGGCAGGCAGCCAGCACCAGCCCCTGGCCCACCATCCTGTCTCAACTCTTCCTGCTGTGGAGGGAGAAGAAGAAGGAAATGAATCTGTGAGCCTCTCCCCTGTGTCGTGTCCTGAGCCGTCCTGCCAACTCCTCCGGCCGACACTGCAAGGCAGACATTCTCATTCTCATTTCACAGTCAGGAAAATAGAGACCTTGGGAGGCACACTGGGTGCCCAAGGCCAAGGGTCAAGGAAGGGAATTAATGTACTGAGCACCTGCTACATCCCAGCAGCTTTCCTATATATTTGCATTCAACCTGCACATCCTGAGGCAGGTTGTACAATTTTCATCAGACAGATGGGGACATTGAGGCTCAAGGAGACGTGGCTGCCTGCACAGCGAGGCTGTGGACAATCTGGGACTTGACCTGGGTCTGTCGGCCTCCAATACCCACTTTGCCCATCCACGAAGCCAGAAGGCACCTGACATCTGCTCTCCTGGATTCCCATCATCTACCTTTGTCCCCAACTCTTCAGCCTATCCCCCAGGCCAGTTCTTTCTGCCTTGAAAGTTCCCTGGAATTTGCCTTTTTCACCTCAATACTTCTCCTTACCTTGTCCATAGCCACACCTTCTCCATGCTGGCCTTCCTGCCTCCAGTTCCTTCTTGGAGCCTTCCTACCTACCCCAAAATGACCAGTTCAGCATGACAATTCAGCAGTCAGATCTGTCACATTAGGTCAGCCTGGCCCTTTTCCTAAATGACAGGCACACCCTCAATCCCATCCCTACCCCTTAACCACATCCAGCTACTTGCAATTCCCCTAATAAATGTTTCAAGCCCTGCCCCACCTCTGGGCCTTTGCATATGCTGTTCCTGCTGCTAGAAAACCCTTCCTCTCCTCTTCTGTTACCTACCATTTAGGCCCTAGGTTAGATGCCACTTCCTCCAGGCAGCTTTTCTGGATCTCCTAGGCTCCATGGGATGCTCCTCCTTTGTATTCACCCTGAAACTTGTGCCCCTTCCATCGAAATGTTCCTCTATTTGGTAAATATCTATGTGACTCTTCAGACTTTGGCTCCACGAAGGCAGGAGCTGTGTCCTGTTTCCGTCTCTGCATTCCTCAAACATACTCCACTTCCTCCTACCTCAGGATCTTTGCACTTCCCGTCCCTCCCTCTGCAATACTCTTAGCCCAGATCTTCACACGGCTCGCTCCTGCTTGTAATTACATGAATTAAATGTCAGATCACCAGGGAGGCATGTGCTGACTCCTGTATGTAATGCGGCTTCCTGGGTCTCTCTCACATCACCCTGTTCTGTTGGCATCGGAGTGCTCCCCATCTCATACTGCCTTATGGATCAGGTGTTTGTTCGCTGTTGTTCTCCCCCACTGGAGTGTTAGCTCCTTACCGGCGCAGATGCTACCTGTCACAGTCCCCGCCGTATCCTAGCACCAGGATCCCGACCCGCCCATAGCAGGCACTCGGGAGTCGCTAGGCACATGAATTCAGTCTGTGAAAAGCTCTTCCTTCCTTTCAAATTAACTCCTTAGAATCCAAATATCAAGACTCAAAGCCATTCAAATGGGGGCACAGTACTGTTCTCCCAATTGGAAATGGGGAGTTCCCCTGAGACATCCCACTCCGGGCAGGAGGCCCCAGGCTCTTTCCAGCCTGGTCTTTAGAGCCTGACACCTGTCACTCCACTCGCAGGGACATTGTCCTCCCTTCCTCATCCAAGTCTCTCAAGCCTGCAAACCACCCTGCTTGCTCAGGGGGATGTAGAGGGTATCCGGATGTAGGGGGTCCCAGAGCACCGTGTTACGCCCAGAGCTTGGTCTTCCCCTCAAAGCACACAGCCCCCCCCTCCCCCCGCCGCCCTGACTCTGCAAGTCCATCATCCCATCTACCCCTCCCCAGTGAGGTGGGCATTTCCGGTTCAGTGACTCACCCAAGACCTGTGGCCAACAGTGAAGGTCCAAGGCTGTTCCGCTTGACTCCCCAAACTTGTGCCCTTAATGACTACAACTTCTAGAGCGACTTTAATTCATTATCACGGGTACCTCCATGAGACCCAACGCACAGGACCTTTGAACTTCTATCTTATTTTCGATCCACCCACCAACTCTGAGAGGTGGGTATCATTGTCCCCACTTTATAGATGAGAAAACGGGTGCTCAGAGAGGCTTGGTGAGCCTCCTGAGGTCATACAATGACTGAAGGTGAGAATCCTCCTGAGGCTGAGCAAGGTGTGCTCCCCTAAGCGGGGAGGCTCCGAGAAGAAAGGGCAGGAAAGTGGACCTGGGTCCATCTTACCTCAGTTGCCCACCTTCCACATGATCAGCAGCAAATTACCTGTGGGGGAGGAGAGTGTGCACCACACTCTTAACTCCTGGCCACAGGCTTCACACATAGCTTGGCTGCCAAGGGAGGAGGCCCAATTTTCAATCCTTTTTGTCCCAGGCAAAGGTAGTGTCGGCAGCCGATCCTCTCATCCGCTAACTTTATACTTAATAATAATTCTGGCTCACCAGATGGTCATTACATACTCATGATGTTCTTAGCAATTCTCGTGAATTCTAAAAAGCCCATTTCTACTCACAGAGACCATCTGGGGTGGGTACTATTGCTGTGCCCACCTTACAGATAAGGAAACTGAGTTGAGAATCCTGCCAAGATTCTAGAGCTAGTAAATGGCAAAGATGGGATTTGTATCGAGGGGGTCTGGCCCAACCCACCTGCAATTCTAAAATGAATGCCCCATGGGCCCCACCTTCCAAGCTTCGCCCAAAGGGTTCCCTCTGCCTGGAACACCTTTCTCATCCCACCCATCTACTCCCATCTCCCTCTGACCGGCTAACTCTTATTCTTCAAAATTCAACCTCAGTTGCCTCCTCCAGGAAGTCGGTCTGGATTGGGCCTCTCCTGTGAGCTCCCACAGTCACCTATGCTGACTCTATCACATAATTGCCTCTTACCTTCTGAGTTCTCTACCCAGGAGGGACTTTATCTCTGTAGGTGAAAGTCCCTACAGTGAGGGTGTGTGGTGCATTGGAAGATGACAAGGAGGCCAGCGTGGATGAGGGGGCATAAGGCAGCAGACTGGGGCAGACAGCGGAAAGATGAGCTGTGGCCAGAGAGTATTGGCCCTTGTAGACCAAGGTGAAGAGTTTGCATTCCATTCTAATGCAATGGGAAGACTAAGGAAGTCTAGGATTGATGAACGAAGGAGTGAATGGTGCACCCAGCGCGGCACACGGGGCTCGGATGAGACCAAGAGCTCCATGCAGGTTTGTTGAGTGAATAAGCAGAACCGTCCTGGCCATGTGAGAAGCCTAGTTTGAACTCCCCCCACACACACACACACATCTCCATGCCCCCGGAGAAAGTTCGAGGAGTCTGCAGTTGTCTGAAACTAACATTGCCAATGGATATTCAGCAAATGTTAAGGAAACCAGGGACCAGGGGAGGGGAGGGAAGAGGAAGTAAGAGAAGAGGGCAGACAGGAAGAGGGAAGGAGGGATGGGGTGGGGGGTGGGGGGCGAGGAAGAGGGAAAAAGTGAAAAATGGTCCTGACAGAGAGGAGACAGAGAGAGGGAGGGAGAGATAAACTAACAAGAGAGACGGAGAAAGGGAGACAGAAAGAGGGAAGCCCTGGGAGCAGGAGAGACAGGAGAAGGAAACAGGTCATGTGCTGAATATTCTGAGGCTTTGATTTTTTTTTTCCCTGACTTGCTCAAGGCAGTGATCTGAGCTGTGGCTTCGTGGCCTTGGTAAGGACATGGCTGCCCTCCAGCAAAGCCCCTTTCACCCCACCCCCATGCCCCACCGTCACATCCCTGGCTCCTGGGCCTCAGTGGGTCTCCCAGGAGGAACTGGGATCGAGCATGGGGGATCGAACAGAGAGAGGGCTGCCCAGGGAGGGTCAGAGCAGGGATGAGGTCAGGCAGGGTGGGGCAGGGCTGGGGCCTCTGGCTTCCTTCTCCCAGCTAGCAGCTCTCTCCCTGCACATGCAAACATCCAGAAACTTCAGAGTGACTGGTCTGCAGGACAAATGCAGTAAATGGCCACTGGGTATTCTGACTTGCACCGGGATTTTTCCTTTTTTTTAATTCTCTTGCCAACATTTTCAAATTGGGAAATTTTTACATCTCAAAAATCTTAATTTCCAACATACCTTAAAAAATCGGAAGTTCCAGAGACGTCAGGCCTGCATTACAATACGGCAACAATCACCCCAAGGGACACAGGCAACCTGGTCACCACTGTCCCCGCCCACCAGCTTCCCTCACGTCCACTGCTGAGCCCCTGAGAGTTGAGTCTGCTGGCCCTGAACTGCTGTCTCTAACGACCTGGAGAGGCAGCGTGGGGTCAGAGGGACACAGCTGGAGAGAAAAGAGAGGGGCGCCTCCCAAGCCTTTCTGACCCTGAAGACGGATCACCACGTGCCTAGTTATGTGGGTTCAAATCCCGGCCCATCACTTACCACCAGTTTGGGAAAATGACTTAACATGGCTGTGTCTCCATTTTCTCAGTCACATAAAGGAGCTAATAATAATACTTTAGGGGGTGGGTGGAGGAAGAGAGCACACCCAGGGGACCTGCCCGGGTACCTGGTGGTATTATGATGCGCGTAATTGGAGAGGATGTGGCTCTGTTCGACTCTTGGGCTAAAGAAGACGGTGAAAAGGAGTGATGGCAAAGGCCTGGAACACAGTTGGAACTCAAAAAAAAAAAAGTTGTTGAATGAATCAACTGCCATGAGGAGGCCCTACTGTGTGCTGGGCAGGGCTGAGGGCTCCTTATGCATGGTGACATTAGTCCAATCATAGAACCACTGCATCGTCAGAGCCTACTGGGTGCTAGGCTGTGCATTACCATTATACACATGATTCTAAATCCTCACCACTGCCAGGGGCGGGGAGCAGTGAGTGTCTTTATACCCTTTGTCCAGATGAGAAGACTGAGGCTGGGGGAGGAGAGGTTGGCCACGTCCGTAAGGGGGAGTTCGGCTTCTGTCCAGATCTCTCGGGGTTAAAAGGTGACTCTGAAAAAGACACATCAGCCCTGAGATTTTCCAAAGCAATCTTATTTCCTTCCTTATTGTTGGCTAAACAAAGTATTGTGTCACATCAGATGGGTCCTAAGGGAGCCCATTTCACCTTTGCTCTGGGGCTTTGCGTGAAGTCATGCATCAGAGGTAGTAGCCCTGCCTGTGAGTCATGTTTGATCTGGGATGAGCAGAGGAGAAAAAGATGCTCTCGGGGTGAGACAGGGCAGCAAGCCCCCTTGGTGAGCTTAGGGGCAGTGTCAGGTGCATAGACCCCCAAGAGAGCGTGCATGGCCCAGGGGGCGGAAGGGGCCTCCTTCACTGACTCAGGGGTCTGGAGGGGGTGCTCCTCACAACCCACCCAAGGGAAAACCCTCTTTCCTTGCAGGTCTGAGAAGCATTTTCTCAGCCACTGCCTGGTGGGCCCAGTGAGGGACGTAGGGACCAGGGGGGAGGGTGGGTGATTCTCCCCTGACTGAAAAGAACATTCTGGACCCACCAGCCGCCATAATCGCATGATCCAATTCCTTCTACTAAATCTCTTTCTAGGTACGCAGCCTGTTTCTCTGGAGAACCTCAAGAACAAATATACCCCCTCCCCGACTCTTTACTATTGTCCACGGCTGCTTTTGTGCTACAAAGCACAACGGACTGTTGAAATGGGGACTGTACAGCCCAGAGGCCAAAAATATGTACGAGCTGGTCTTTTATGGGTGTGCTGACCCCTGCTTTCATCAACTTGAGAACCATTGTCTAATTCTGATGATTCTCATCGCCTTGAAACTGACTTTCTTGGGAAAAATCAGGATTGCTCTCCTCCCTGAGCCTGGGCTTGTCACTTCTGGTCTATAAATGGGCTGTATCACCCCCTATCCTGCAGGAAGGCTGCCCCAGACGGCATCACTTAAAGGGCCAGCGCACAGGAGCCCTCTTCCTTACCCAGGGCCCAGAGTTCCTTGAAAGGGAAGGGACTGCCCACCCGCCCTCTCCTCTCCTCTTGGCAATATTTCTATATTGTAGTCAGAGGGCTCAGAGGAGCAGCAAGCATTAAAAAGCCAGCATGGAATAATAATGGCTTGATTTAACATTGCAATTATCTCTCCCAGCACTTTATTGCATATGATTATCCCTATTTGATAGAAGAGGAAATGGGAAAAGGTAGGAATGAAGTCACTTGTTTAAGGTCACATCATGAGTCAGGAGGGAAGTGGAGACAGAGTGGGGGCCTCCCACACCCAGGCCGTGACTCGCACTGAGGAGCTAGCGTTTCCATGACCCTCCAACAGCCCACCTCACAGCAGCTGACACGCACCACACAGCCGCTCTGTGCCGGGTCCTTGGCTTCCCCTGGCCCCTGCCGGAACAGGTGCTACTGTCATAGGCTCAGATTCAGGGTGGGAAGAGTGAGGACCAAGTGACAAAAGGCCCCAGGGTCCTGAGCACATGCCTAGAGTAGCTGGGATGCTCTGGGTCCAAGCTCACTGCTATGCACTTCAGTTCAGTTACCGCACATTCACCCTCGGGAGACTCCAGTAGGCTGGCACGATTAGCTCCATTTTCCAGAGGGGCACACAGAGTCTCAGGGACAGTTTTCTGGGGTGTTATACAAAAACACAAAGTTCACCTTTGCGGGTCTCTGGGGGCCGACAAAGGGAGACCCTGAGAATGAAGCCCACTGTTCCCGTGAGGCCCTTAGGATCATTAATAAGGAATGGATTATCACCCGGTGGGGTGAGGAGGCAGGATTCCAGATGGAAGGTGAACCCTCAACGGAGTCCAGCAAGACTCGGAGCCCAGAATATAGGAATGCTGATGCACAGGAGCACATGTACCCCGGTGTTCATAGCAGCACTCTCAACAATAGCCAAAACATGGAAAGAGCCTAAGTGTCCATCAATGGATGAATGGATCCAGAAGATGTGGTTTATCTATACGTTGGAATCCTACATGGCAATGAGAAAGAATGAAATCTGGCCATGTGTAGCAACATGGATGGACCTTGAGAGTGTTATGCTGAGTGAAATAAGTCAGACAGAGAAGGACAAATACCATATGTTTGAATGAATAGGAGGATTAGGAGGAACTGAACGGAGGACCGTGGAGGAGAAGAAGGGGGGAAATGGTGGGGGAGAGAGAGAGAGGCAAACCATGAGAGACTCTTGAATGCTGAGAACAAACTGAGGACTGATGGGTGTGGGGGGTAGGGGGGCAGATGGGCATGGAGGAGGGCACTTGTGGGGATGAGCACTGGGTGTTATATGGAAACCAACCTGACAATAAACTATTTGTAAAAACAAAACAAAACAAAACAAAAAAAAAAACCTTAGAGCCCAGAGCATAGATGAGGGCCCACACCAAGGGCTGGGCCGGCCACCTCCTTTGGGCCATGTGCTCTTCAGGGACCAGAGTGAAGCACAAACCTGCACTCAGTGGTCATGGTGGGATTATTTACTTCGTTTCTAAAAGAATGATTTTTTTACGTGTATGTTAAGTTTGTATTTATTTGTTTTGAGAGTGAGAGAGAGCAGGAGCAGGGGAGGGACAGAGGGAGGAGGGATCCCAAGCCAGCTCCGCAATCAGGGTCAGTGCAGAGCTAGACTCGGGGCTCAAACTCACAAACCGTGAGATCATGACCCGAACAGAAATTAAGAGTCGGACGCTCAGCCAAGCCGCCCAGGATACCCTTAAAAGAATGATTTTTAAGAGCAGGAGTCACATGAAACCCTCACCCTTTGTCATTTGATGCGATTAAAGGATGGAGAGAAAGGCCAAGGAAGATGGACCAGAGAGAGGTGGAGATAAAGAGATGCAGACAGAAAGAGAGACAGAGAGGGAGACAGAGAGACATACACATAAAAAGAGACACAGGCATGCACATTCACCCAGAGGAGTGGCAGGGATTCTTGCACACACAGAGAAAGTGATAAGGACACTAGAGAAGCAGAGAGACGATGGAAACCCAACACAGCCAGCAGAGACGCCGGGAACCAGAGGGAGAAGGTAGAAGGAGGAGCAGAGGACGTGGGGTGGGGCGGGGGAGGCACGACAGGAAGTGGACTTGGATTCAGGGCCTTGATCTACTGTGTGAATCACAAATATCAATCCCTCCTCCTCCAGTGGACCAGAGACCCAGCCACATAGTAACTGCTCACTAAACCCTTCTCCGCTTCAACTGAACTGTCCAGTAACAGGTCAAAGAGCCAAATGATGGTGGACAAATATGATGAGTGTGCCTGCCATGCGCAGCCTCCCACTCAGGCCATGGGACAGCTAGATGGCCTCAGGGAGAAGCCTCCAGGACCCTCCTGTGCTTCGTGGACCCAGGCTCCTTACCCTCCTGCCAGGGTATGAATCTGGACCTGGGTTGGGAGGAATTAATGAGGCCCAACATCAAAGGACCCAGGATACCTCTCCATCTCCAGGGCCTGATCCTGGGCTTATTGGGTGTCTCCAGAAATATTTACTGCCCTCTACAATGGCCAGCCCAGCCTCAGTGAAATCTTTTTAACCCTTTGTCAGATGCAGTGAGATTAACCAACATTTATGACCTGGGATGAGCAAAAAACGGTGAGAGAAATCAGCTAGCTGCCTGCACTTTCTCAGACATGCGTTGAAATCAAACCACCAACTATTGATCCGGCTTAGAATGATGGAAGACATCTAATAAATACAATTGTGCAAGAATGGCCCAAGGATGGGGCGCCTGGGTGGCTTAGTCGGTTAAGCGTCCGACTTTCGCTTAGGTCATGATCTCGCGTTTCGTGGGTTCGGCCCCGCGTCGGGCTCTGTGCTGACTGCCAGCTCAGAGCCTGGAGCCTGTTTCAGTCTGTGACTCCCTCTCTCTCTGACCCTCCCCTGCTCACGCTGTCTCTCTCCTAGAAATAAATAAATAAAAAACATTAAAAAAAAAAAAAAAAGAATGGCCCAAGGAGGTAGGCAGTGGGGGGGTGGTCAGGGAGGATCGATCAAGAAGAGACTTCATGATCCCAAGGCGACAAAGGAAGAAATGGTCTTCTGTTGGTGTGGACAGCATGGCCTGGGGAGGGGAGAAGAGCGCCAACCCCACAAAGTGAGGTACTAGATGTTAGCATCTAGACACTTCTGGCCATAGCACACTGCCTGATGGAATGGATGATGAAGGATGTTATAACACATTGCCACGGTGGACAGCGAGCACTTGAGCAGTCAGCGCTAGCATTTATTGAGTACCTACTGAATGCCAGACATATTACAGTGCCCGTGGGAGTCTCCCAGTAACCTTAGGAGGTGAATAGTAGCACCTTACTGCGGAGATGAGGAAATTAACACTCAGCTCTTGTCCCCAAGTCACACGGCAAATGACTGACGGGATCTGGGATTTGAACCTAGATCTGTGAGACACTCATTTAGATAATATATGGAACATTCTTGGCTCCCGGGAGTTACCTCAAGACCCTAACAATCTCTTTCCGTTTGTTTTATGGTGATTGCAAATTTGTCAGACAGCCCCAGAGTCAATCCCTCTGCACTCCGCTAAAGCACGCTGGGTTCCTGAGGAAGCACTGTGGCATCCCACTCCCAGCTGGGAGCCAAGACCCAGGATCCCAGGATCTGCCTGCCACCCATCACACCTTTAGCTCATCTGGGGCAAAGCAGTGGGCTTGAGAGCCAGTCAGCAAACGCAAACCTCCCCCAGGCAGCTCAGCTCACCCCTGGGCTGCTGCAATAGCTCCCCCACGCACATCTCAAAGCCTGGAGATAAATGACCTGTAAAAATAGAACAAAAGGCAAGGTGGGGTGGGAAGGAGGGGAGAAAGAAAGGGGAAAAGAGAGGGAAGAGGTAGCTGCGGGAGGGGGAGGCAGGGGTGTGGGAGGGCGGGATGAGGAGGATTGACATTCTGAAATTTGCAACGGATCTTGACTGGAATGCCTGTCAAATTAGAAAGACTTGTATATTTTACCAACCCTTGGAAGAAAGATGGTAATGAAGACTTGCAGTCTGTGGGAAGGGAATTGAAATCAGATCCAATAACCTGAAGAGAGTGTTTCCCCTGGGAAGGTTAGAGACTTAATTAAGGAATGTTTGTAAAGCTTGGAGAGATTCTAGATAAAAGGTACCCAGGAAAAAGTACAAGGTCACAGAATTTACTATTCAACCTTTATGTCGTCACCAGACTTTTTTTTCCCCTTCTTCTTCCTTTTTTCCTTCTCCCTGGAGCATATCAGCTTTTTCGTTAGAGTCGAACTTTAGGATTCTATAATACTTCCTATGAACGTGGATATCTTTACCAGCGAGCAAATGGCTTTCCCATCTGAGCCTTCTTCCCTGCCCAACTTGGACTTCTCAGGCTATAATTTACATGAAAGCAACAAGTCCTTTCAAAGTAAAATCGACAAGAAAAACCCTGCTAAGCCTCAGTCTCCTGGCATGCTGTCACTCTCTTTCCCCATTTCCTCCCAACAAAATAACCTCAAACTTCATTCCCGTGTAAAATTATGTCAAAGGAAACACCCAAGCCAGCACCCTGTCAGCAATTAAACACGGTCCAAAAAAGAATGAAAAGGCTGAACTTGGTTGTACACTGATGTACACTCCACCTGGTAAATGCCAGAGCCCTGAATCTCATTAACGTCCCCCCAGACCTTGTTCTCAAAGTCCAGTGAGAATCACTGACCTTTAAAACCGCCCTGAGTGGCTAAACTCACTTCTTCTACCCAGGGCATCACCTGGGTACCGCGTGTGCAGACTGCTTGGGGACGAAGAAGACCCTGGAGCTAACACTGAGGGTGGTCCTCTTGGGAGAGGAGGTACCCACCTGTTTAAAGCCGGGGTTGCACCGAGAGGGAAACTCTGAAGAACCACCAGTCTCATACTGCCTCATCCGCCGTTTGTAAACTAGCCTCGTAACTGTGAACTACATTTGCCAGATTCTCAGACCCAGGGCTGAAATCCCCCAGCCCGAGCTCCTACCCACCCCCCTCCCAACCCCAGATCTATAGGACCAGGAAAAACAGATACAATCAAATGAGAGATTTCATTGCCCCTCTGGATATTACCTGTGCTCTTCTTTGTCCCTGGGCAGCTCCTGGCTGAGGAGGTCGGAGGGTGGTGGCAGGTGGCCCAGGGGTCTCCCTGACTCTGTCTGGGAAGGAAGTGCCAAAGAGGCGGCTGTGAGCACCACCAAAGCCCCTCAGAATGGCAGTTCTGGTGCCTCGCCCCCCCCTTTTATGGACTAGAGCCTCCTCCTGTCGCTCAGCCCTTGCTGAGCACAGGCTGCTGGGAGCCAATGGGGAAGTAGCTCAGAGCAGTCAGAGGCGCAGACCCCCGGGCCCTTCAACTCGAACTCCCTGGGCCCGACACAATAGGCTTCTCTTCGTGACAGGGGATGTGGAGGAGGAAGGCAGCCGTGCAGGGAGGGGGCTGGATCCTGGGTATAGTGCTGTTTGTCGCTTGAAATCCGGCCACTTCAGTCTTTGATGCGTTTCCAGGAGAGTGTCACAGAAAAAAAAAGAGAGAGAGAGAGAAAGGCAGGAAGGACAGAGACAGAAGTAGTTGGAAAAAGAGAGACCCAGAGAGTCAGAGACAGGCTGACAGAGAGATAAAGAGACAGATGGAGACACAGAGAGAGATAGAGTCAGACAGATACGGAGACAGAGAGAGGGAATCAGACAGATATAGAGACAGATGGGGACGGAGAGAGAGTTGGAGAAGCAGTGAAACAGAAGACCCAGAGAGAACCGGGAAGCGAAAGAGACAGTGTCAGAGAGATAGGGTGTGACACAGATGAAGCAGGGAGGGAGAGTGAGAAAAACGGAGAGACACAGAGTGGCAGCCATGGGGCTCCCCAGAGACACTGGGAGACATGGAGAGAGAGTCAGAGAAAGAGAGATGAGGAAACCAGGAAAGAAGACAGGCTCAGACCCACAGTGATCTGAAAACAACAGAAGAGGCAGGGTCGCCCGACAAGGGAAGGGGTGAGAAGGGGAAGGCGGATGCCGCCGGGGCCGCGGCACCTCCGTGTGCTGCCGGTCATGCGTGTGCTGGAATGCCATTGTGTGTACACTGCCTGCACCCCCAGTCGACTCGGGTACGCGCCTGGGCTGGTGCCAGCCACAGGCGGCCCTGGCAGGAGCTCAGCCCTTCCCAGGCAGCCAGGAGCCGCAGTTTACTTTCCTCTGATGGCAACACAAAATGAAGATCACGAAATCCCCCTCAAAATATGGGCTGCGATGTGCCTTTGCCGGCCCTCTGGGTGGGGGGGCGTCCCCATCTCATGTGAGCCCTTGGCTGTGCCAGCAGCAGCTTGAAGGCTGCACCCTCATGGCTACGAACACCTTCCAGAACATGGGCGGTGGGGGGGGAGGGAAGAAGGGGCGGGGGCTCTGAGTTTGGAAGAGAACATGTTCTCTCCTGAGTCAACAGCAGACAGGGAGTTTATGGTGGGAGGCACAACTGTTTTAGAAATCTGGCGGGGACTGCCCATGCCCTGGGCACTGGTGCTACACCAGCCAGCCAGCCAGGTCATCGGGGTTCATCCTCACTTCCTGGCCAGGGAGTGAATATTATCCCCATCTTGCAGGTGAGGAGAAGTCTCAGAGCTGAGGAACATACCCAAGGACGCAAAGCAAGTAAGTCATCCAGCTCCCGGTAGGGTCCAGATGCAGGCTTGTCTGACCCCAGAGTCCCCTGCTCACCCCCTCAGCCCTCCTGGGAGAGAAGCCTTGAATCTGCCTGCATGGAGGGGTGGGGCGCCCAGGGCCACCTTCTCCGGGACTATCTCTCCGCCCTTACAATGTAGGACAGGGCTGCGCCTGAGAGTACTGAAGACGTGGGTTTGATTCCCAGCTCTGCCAGCTCACTCAGACAAGGTTCCAACGTCAGCTTCAGTTTGCTTCTCTGTAAAATGGGGATGTGGCAGTAACTAACGCGCATCGGGCCCTGGAGGTGGCGGTGAGACAGAGGATGTGGGCAGCGCCACCTAACGCAGCAGACACTAACGAGTGCTCCATCGCCATCTGTCCTTGTGACTAATCACATGGTTCCGGCTCTGACGCACCAGCGTTCTCTGGGACACTGTCCTCCCCCTGCACCTGATTCATTTCAAGGGGATGGCAGGAGCCGTTTGCTGGGCACCTACTACGTTCCACACACTTCCTCAAGTTGTGCTGTAACCTCACAACAAGCAGACATGTGGTATGGCTATCCTCAAGGCTAAATCCATACCCAGTCGTTCTCCAGCTTCCCTATTTTTATTTCCTCCGCTTCCTCCCCACCTCTACCTCTATAGGCTCTTGGTAATAACCTTGAAATAGATAAAGGCTCTAAGATACAGGTACAACAGCCCCCATTCCTGGGGATCAGCGGGCTCTGGAATAGAGGAGTAGGGGACTCTCTTGACCATTGTTCATCATCAGGAGGAGTAAGAGCAGCCAGGGTAGAGACACTGCAATAACCCCACTTTGTGCCATCGATGTTTAGCATCTTTCACTCCTGGAGCCTATCATAGCTTCAAAAACAAAGGGCTTGTGCATTTGCTTTTCCTTTCCTTCTGTAGCATCCTTTATGCACACATGCAGGACTTGGCCAGGCACAGCTTTCTCCCTCGGCCCTAGAGAAGCTTGTTGTAAAGCTCAGCCCTCTCGCAGACTCAGTGATGCTCAGGGTTGTGTCCCAGCCCCATGGGACGGGAATCCATGGAATCGGTCAAGTTCAAACCCTGATGCTCCTACTTAACTCACTGTGTGGCAATCGTTGGGTCCCTCGCCTCCCTGGGCTCCTGAGTCATCTGAAGACAGGCAGACAGCACTAGCTCCACGCAGGTGTCGGGCCTCATTCCAAAGCTCCATCATGTTCTTCCCCACACGACGAGGCTCTAATTCAGATCTTGAAGAGTGGGCCAAGAGCAAACACTGAAGGGAAGGAAATATTTGAACCAACTGTATTGAATCATTCTGTTAGGTAGGACCAAGGAAGAGCTTGACAGAGCACGGAAAAGTGAACACAGAAAGCCAGCATTTCTTTTTTTTTTAATTTTTTTTATTTTTTATTTATTTCTAGGAGACAGAGAGAGAGACAGCATGAGCAGGGGAGGGTCAGAGAGAGAGGGAGTCACAGACTGAAACAGGCTCCAGGCTCTGAGCTGGCAGTCAGCACAGAGCCCGACGCGGGGCTCGAACCCACGAACCGTGAGATCATGACCTAAGCGAAAGTCGGACGCTTAACCGACTAAGCCACCCAGGCGCCCCAGAAAGCCAGCATTTCTTAAGGCCTTCCTCTATGCCAGGCCCGGTTGGAAACCACTTACAGTCATTAACACGCTTGATTTTCCCAATAAGCCTGCAATTGGATGCAATTCTTACCCCCACCTGACAGATTAGGAGCAGAGGCTGGGAGAAGAGAAGTCATTGGCAGGGAGAAAAAGGGCAGAGCGCAGCCTGAACCCAGGCTGGTGGGTCCCAGGTTTGTGCGCCCCAAGCACGAAGCATCTGCCCTGCCTCTATCTCATCTCAAAGCTCTATGCGTTTTCTCTCTTCACCTGTTGCTCTGGGAACGTAGGAGCAGCTGACATGGCTCGCTCCGGAGCATTTCGGTGGAATGCGGTCCCCGTCTCCAGCTGGCTTCCCATCTCCTGGATCACTCTCATGCTGCTGCTGCTGGTTAGGGGCCATGTCTGCGCGTGACTGCCACGGGAACGGAGACAAGAAAGTCAGAAGCTGTTCTTCAAGTGTACCAGTGCTCCCTCTCTCTGTCTGCCTCCCTCTCCTACTTTCATATTGAGATGTCACAGCGTGCCATTCAGTGCTCAGCCCTGGCAGTGAAACGTGCCACACCCAATGTTGTCTCTTATGCTCATGGCCCAGGTTGGGGCCGATGTAGGGACAGACTGTGGCCAGCAGTATGATGCGTAGTGGGCTGGGAGACCTGGAATTCCATGGGAACGAAGAAGAGGGGCTCCCAACCCAGCCAGGGGCGGGGTGGGGGGAGGAGGGGAGGCAGGGAAGATTTCCTGGGGGAGGAGGAGGATGGAAGAGCTAAGTGAGAAAGGATCACGGGTAGGAGCTGTCCAGCCAAAGGGGAAGAGAGTGCATCCAGGCAGAGGGAAGGGCTCAGGCAAAGGCCGAGAGGCAAGGAGGGTTGAGGAGGATGCCATCCTCGAGAAGACTCATGCTGGACTCCCCTCTTTCTCTCGCCCCACATCCCAGCCATCAGACACCTCCACTGCCCGTGGTTCTGTCGCCCTGGCCTGGCCCGCACCGCCTGTCCCCCTGGGTCCTGCTTCCACTCTTACCCTCGCCTACTAGTGGCTCCTCTGCAGCCAGAGAGATTCTTTTAAAATCGGGACCCCAATTGTGCTACACCCCTGTTTAAAACACTCCGATGTTTTCATCCCACTTGGAATAAGATCCACACTCCTTGACCCGTGCCCAGCTCAGTGCTTCTGCAAGTGGGCAACCTCGCAGAGACAGAAAGTGGAACTGAGGTCACCAAGGGCCAAGTTATTGCTTAAATGGGGCAGCGTGTTTGTTGAGGGTGATGAAAATTCTCTGGAAATAGCAGTGCTGGATGCACGGCACAAGGAATGTACTTCAGGGCGCTGAACTGTATGCATTAAATGGTTAATAATGGAGGGCGCAGAGCCACTGCAGAAGGTGTGTATTTCCCTGGGTGAGGAGGGGTCTTGGGGAATGACAGGGAAAAAGCGGTTGCTTTCTTTTCACCTAGAGATGCAGAGGGATGCCGATAGCAGAGTCGATGGTCTGAAATTGGAGAGAACTTCCCATATCTGGAGCCCGCTCTTGACCTCTGCCACCAATCAAAGCAGAGGCCAACGGTGAGAAATGTTTTTGCCCAAATGAAGAAGAGTAAAAGCCTACATCTCCAATCACCCACATCTCATCACAGCCACCACGTATCAGGTGTCCCCTGGGCGCTGGGCACTTGTCCAAAACCACCTCTCTGAGCCCTCACAAGCACCTGACAATGGAGAAAGCATTGGGTCCACTTTGCAGATGAGGAAACTGAACTCAGAGCAGTGCGGTCACTTGCCCAAGGTTGCACAGCTGGTAAGTAGTAGAGCCGAGCTATAAAGCCGGGGGTGTCTTCACTCATCACACGTCCTCTCAAAGCCACCGGATCTCACACTCCTTAGCAGCAGCCCAGGCATCAGTTGGAGGACAAATCTACCAAAGGATTCTGGATATTTGATCTGAAATGAGAGCTTTGACACGAGAGCTTCTCCCCATCACCCCACAAGCTGCATGAGGCCCATCACCCCTAACAAGAGCTCTTAATGAGAAGTGAGTTTCTTTTTGCCAAAGGGGGAGATTAAAGTGCTTTATTCTCAGTCTGTGAACCTCAGAGTTTCTCCCAAATCCTATTACACTGGTGAGATGCTACCTTTTCTGCATTCATGCTCACAGAGTCCCTGCCTCAGGCTGGGTTCTCTGCTAAACACACAGGAGCACTGCTGAGGGGACTCCGTCCCTACCATCTGGGGACAATGGTCTGGTGGGGATGATAGAAAGTGAACAGTTCATTTCAGCCCCGTGTGGAAAAGTCTGAGACGGGGTGACTGTGGACTCACCGAGGAGAGATACCTAGGTCAGCCCAGCTGAGAGAGGGGCATCATGTCCTGGCTGAAGGCTGAGGCTGGGTTTTGAAGGCAAAGTAGGAGTGTGCCATGCTGATCGGTCGAGGTTCAGTGCGGATGGAAGAAACTGTCCCAAGCTTTCATCAGCAAACAGAGATTTGATGCAGGAAGTTGGGGACTTAAAAAGGTGTTATTGGGGGTGGGGAGCACATGTTAGAGGACTAGACTGGACCTCCAGGATTGACTCTCAGAGCACTGTATGTCCACCACGCACACCATCAGAAAGGTGCCATCCCCGAAAACAGTGAGCTCAAGAACTAAGCATAACCCTATGATCCAGGGAGCCACCCTGCTCCCTTAGGGGGTGGCCACTGGTCTCTGCAATGGGGCCGCAGAACCCTCCTCCAGTACCCCCACAACTGCTCTTGCTGGAAGAAACTGCCAAGGCAGCAGAAAGATGGCCTCCATGTCGTTTCTGTTGTGCAAACCTCTGCTAACTGACAGACCTGAATTTGCATCCAGAGCGCTCACTGCAAGGGAGTCTGGGGAAAACCGTTTGCATCTCTGCAGTCCAGGAAGGCACAGGAGAGAGAAGTAGGAGAAGGTGGTGGGAGTGCGTGCTGAGGGCCAAGCCGGCATAGCCACTGCACACGGAAAGGCAAGTGTCCCAGGCTGCATGGACACGCATCTTGAAGTTTTCCTGCCCCAACACAGAGCCCCTTTTCCACATCAACACTCCCCAGGTAATGTGCCCCCCATGCCTGCCACATACACAAGGCCTTCAGCCCTGTGGCCCACGTGGTCAGAATGGGAAGAACCACTCAAACCAGATGAATCCAAATTGTCATCTTAGCAATAAGGAAACTGAGGTCCAGAGAAGAGGTGCATAGCCCCCTGCATGGCCAGGTGGGTCTGGAACTCAGTTATTCCTGTCGTGTGGCACCTGTCCTGCTGGCCAGCCTAAGATCCTCTCCTTCCTATCCTGGGACTTGTCCTGCCGCAGCGGGGGCTTGGCTGGAGCTCAGGGTGGTGGCTGGGGCAGGCAAAGAAAGCAGCCTGAAATGGTGGGAAAAGTTCAGGCCCTGGATTCAGACGGAGTCAAGTTCTCTTCCTGGCCCCAGTCCTTCTAGGTGTGTGACCTCAGGAAAGTTATCTTACCTCTCTGAGCCCCAGCAGCCTCCTCTCCGAAATGGACATAATGGTAGCACAGAGCAGTGATGAGAATGCAGCTAATATATATATAAAGGTGTACAGTAGGTACTTTCTAAATAGAGCTAGTATCGGGGCGCCTGGGTGGCTCAGTGGGTTGGGCGTCTGACTTCAGCTCAGGTCATGAACTTGTGGTTCGTGAGTTTGAGACTTGTGCTGGGCTCTGTGCTGACAGCTCAGAGCCTGGAACCTGCTTTAGATTCTCTGTCTTTTTATCTCTCTGCCCCTCCCCTACTTGCACTGCGTCTCTCTGTATCTCAAAAATAAACATTAAAAACATTTTTTAAAAAAATAAAAAATAAATGGAGCTGGTATGACTAGTTCTACAATATTATTCATCTATAAGCTTCTATATTTTTTTGAGAGAGAGAGAGACAGCAAGGGAGGGGGAGAGGAAGAGGGAGAAAGAGAATCTTAAGCAGGCTCCACATTCTGCAAACTGCGAGATCATGTCCTGAACCAAAATCAGACACTCAGTCAAGTGAGCCACCCAGGCACCCCTGCTATTATTATTAATAGTCGCTCCATTTCTCCAGTTCAAGATAAAAAAGTTTGTGAAGGTTTTATAGTGGTTTATTCTGCATTTCCTTTTCTTCTCCTATATCACAGCAGCATCAAAAGCCCTGCTTTATGACCGTGTCCTCTGTCCTAGCTTACCTACATGTCAACTTCTAACTAAATATCCCCTTATGGAGGTCCTCAGACATTTATACTCAGGGACCCACAAGGACCTGCAGGCTCACACCCAAAGGTTCACACCAAATACATACACACACACAGAGAGAGAAGAACAGACACACACATACTTGCACACACAGACCCTAACCAGCACCTCAGACTCACATTCAGACACAAATTCAGAGAGACACAACCATGGGGTGCCTGGGTGGCTCAGTCGGTTGAGCGTCCGACTTTGGCTCAGGTCATGATCTCATGGTTTGTGGGTTCAAGCCCCGTGTCGGGCTCTGTGCTGACAGCTGAGAGACTGGAGCCTGCCTAAGATTCTGTGTCTCTCTCTCTCTGCTTCTTCCCCACTTGCATTCTGTGTCTTTCTGTCTCTTTCTAAAAAAAAAAAAAAAAAAAATTAAAAAAAGAGAGAGAGAGGGAGAACCACATCCCAACACACACGGCAGCCACATGCAAACATACCCTCCGACAGGCACACCCCACACCCTCACGGCTCCGGGACACATCAGGGATATTAAAAAATCAGGGAATGGAAGCTGGGGAGCCCCATTCTCGACTCCTCTTTGAAAAACTAACTGGTCAGTGACCACGCAGGACTCCTGGCACTCGTTGAAAGGCCTTTATCAATCTAATTCTGAGTATTCAGCTTGGGTCCCATCTCTGAGAAAATAATTAATTTTCCATTATAGCTTCCCCCCTCTGAGTCATCGTGATAGGTCCCTGGAATAATAGCACTTAAGGAGGAAGCTTTCTGAGCGCCTCCAATCTGTACAGAAAGGTTCAACTTCCCTGGTGAAGCACTTATGTGCTGGGAAGGGTGCACAGAGTGACACGGCTTCCACATGTGAGAAAAGCAAGTAGGCGGGAATATCAGACAACCTCACAGTGCAGATCATCATTTAAATAGAATCCCCATGGGGCTCCTTGTCAGCATTAAGTCACTCTTGGCCTCTATGAAGGGGTCATAGAAGAGGCTCTCTCCTTCCTTCTGCTTTACCATTGAGAAAGGTACTGTGCAGCAGTGGAAATAGTCTGTGGTTTGGTCCTGGGTTTGAGCTGAACCATCATTTCTGGAGTGTAGACCACTGGGCATGTTGCTTACCTCTCTGAGTAATGGCTTTCTTATCCACAGAGTACAGTGATTAAGAGCAAGGGCTCCAGAGCCACACTCCCTAGCTCTGCCCCTGACAAGCTGAGTGACCTTTGGCAAGTTACTTAATCTCTATGGCTTCAATGTCCTTATCTGTGAAAAGGGAACAAAATGGCACTTGCTTCATGGGCTTGTTGCAAATATGAAATTAGTATATGTGAAACGCTTAGGGAAGCTTCTAGAACATACTCAGTTCTCGACGAATGCCAGCTATTATTGTTCTCATCGCTGCTACCTTCCAGCATTGTTGGGACATTAAGAGAGATTAAGAATGAGACTGTGCAGAGGGGGCAGAGATATCCGGTGCTGCCATGATCAAAGCTGGTTCTGAATATCCAAGGGACTTGTCATTTTTTTTTAAAGCCGAACATGAGCCCCATGCTTGAGACCCAAGAACTTGTTAGGACTGCAAATGCCTTTGGAGTCAGGCAGGTTTGGGACTGAGTCCTATTTCATCTCTTTAAGCACTCTGTGACCCCAGAGAAGTCACTTAACATCTCCAAACTCCAGCTTCTCACTCACCAAATGAATAGATGTTACTCTGCCAACATCTCAAAGTTGCCGAGGATCCGGCAGCCACAAGGCAGGGCATATAAAATTCCTTTGCAACCTAAGACCAGGGAAAGAGGGACTCTTCTTCTTGCATGGCAGGATTTCTTTCAGGGACCTCTGAGTCTCAGATGGGAGTGATAAGGAGACTCCAACTACTTCGTGGAACTGATGTGAAGACTAAATGAAATTCTTAGCAAAGATGCCTGAAATGTGAGCTGCTTTCCCTATGCCATTTGGCAGGGAGTAGCCCACACTGGTTTACTAGTACTCATATTGAACCTCAGTGAGGGTGTGGGGGAGGGCAAAATGGAGACTACCAAAGCACCTGTTTTTAAGATGTAGCCTATTCTATAATGCCACTGTGCCTATGTCACAAGAGGCCCTACTGGAGAGCAGATAACTATCAGAGAGAAGAGGCTTTACCTCAGCCTTCTGCTGTCTGGAGCTTCCTACCTGCCTTTTGGTATTCTTATTCCATCTAGTGATTCATTCCCTCTTTTTCTCAGTTCCTAGACCAGAGACTTGCAATAGACAATGGTCTTTGGGTACATTGCAGGTACTCAAAAAAAATATTGGCTGGATAAATGGTACATTATCCACTTATTAGATCTTTAAACATGGTGAGATCTATATAGGTAGGAGCTCTAATTACCCTTTTATCTCTAGTGGTATCCAGAGTGTTGTGGTTTATCCATGGAAGGTGCAGCTATAACTGTCATTCTGTAAGTGTTTCTTCTATCCTGAATATCGTACTTTGTCCTCCTTGAAATACAGGATCTGGTTTCTGTGTATTTATCCAACCCTTTCTAACATTCTCTTTGATAAATCTGCTCCACTCACACTGACCTCTTTGCTGTACCTTGAACATCTTTTTCCCACTCAGGACTTTTGCTCTTATTAATTCCTCTGCCTGGAACACTGCCCTTCCCCAATATTTACATGCCTTATTCTTTCAATTAATTTACATCTCTGCTCAGATTCTGCCACCTCAATGAGGCCTCCCATGATCATCTTACCTAAATGAGTGTTCCTTAGCATGATCTTTCCTCTCGTATAGAACTATACAACACAGTCATTTATATAGTTGTTTATTGTTTTTCTTTCCCACTGGAATGTAAGTTCCAGGAAGCCAGAGGCCTTGACTTTCTTGTACTTGACTCTATCTGGAGCTCCTATAACAATGCCAGGTCATGGTAGGCACACAATAAATATTTACAAACTGAATGAGTGAACAAATATATTATCAAGTAAAATACTGGTCAAAATGAATCCTTAGCCAATTGGAGCACTCGCCCAGCTCTAGACTGTTCATCTCAGGTCTTGCCTCTCTCTGGTTTCCCCATGGTCAGTTCTAATTCCAAGCTTCACACATTCTTGGGTGATGGACATGCGTGAAATCAACTGGTGGGGGGTGGGGGGAGGGCATCTGTGATTGCTTCCTTTTACTTGCCCAGGAAGAGACTGGAAAAAGGACCATTGATTTTCAATAACATTATGGAACAGTGATTTATAGGGCTATGGGCTCCCAGGAACCACCCTCCCACCCAATGTAGAGGTTATCACCCTATGTGGTTATTAAAAAAGAACACCTATCTACCTAATGTTCCCAGCTAGCAAGAAATGCCAAATAGGGGCGGCTGGAAAAAATAAATACCAGCTTTGGATTCAAGACATGGCAAAATGAAGATGTCACTAATAGCCAGTGAAAAGTTGGCTCATTCTTCCCCCTCTCTATTCACTTCCCCTGGGCCCCATTTTCTGCCTCAGCACCTGCGCTGCCTCATGCCGAGCAGCAGGAATTTGCTTTTCAGCACCACGGACAGCAATCGCCTGGCAGCCGGGAAGGCAGAGGGAGCCAAAACTTGGGGCATCTACGCAGCCAAACAAATATTTACTGAGCACATCCTGGGGCCCAGCACACTGGAGAATACAAAGATTTATGTGGTCTTGACCTTCAAATAACTTAATCTCTTCAAGTCATCAACATTCCTAGACTGATATAGCTGGGGCAAGGCTCTGAGCCTCCTGACAGTTGACAAGTTGGAGAATCAGAGGGAAAATGTTTTCCTTTTCAGCAATTGTTGAATTTTTCCCTGTGTGCTGACACATGCCATCTAAGTGTTTCACTAGACTTCCATCCTCAAAGGGAACAGGTAATGCACCATCCTATGCTCTGTCATATTCCAAATACTCAGCACAGTGCCTGGCACAAAAACTCAGCAGTTTTTAAATAGATGTGAAGACAAAATAATTCTTACAAAACCTTATTTTGTACCTTGCTCTAGTACCGTTATTTTGCAGATGAGAAATCAGAGGCTCAGAGAACTGTCTTTCCATGACAGCTATTAAGTGGCAGAGCTTGGATTCAAAACCAAGACCTTCTGATTTCATGTTATGAGGCCAATCTGAGACACTTTCTATGTTCTCGGCACTCTTAGAACCTAGAAAAAGTACTAGCCATGGAAAGACTAGTTCTAACCTTAACATGACTGAATAAATCACAACCTTGAGTATATCACATTTTTCTTTCTGGCATCAGTTCCCCCATAGGTAAAGTGAGGAAAGGAGGTTGGTGTGGCTAAATGTTCCCCTCTCCCTGCACCTGGTTTATAAGTGTCCCCTCTCCCAACTCCCCCCTCCCCCCATCCACCAGCTGAATCTCGCATCCACTGCAATTGAGCCAGGAGACCAGCAGGGGGCGGTGTAAAATGAATTTAAAACCTCTTCCCCCAGCCTCTGCAGGGCGCCAAATGAGAAGTATATTGATATCCCAACAGACATTGGGCTCCCTTTTCATCTTCCTGCTCTAACCAGAACATGTGCGCAAGTAGTGCAGGCTCTCTTCTTTTTCAAATGCAACAAATGAACTTCAACCCCTCTTGAGAAGTGAGTAAAGAGGAAGCCCCAGGACATAGAGACAGTGGAGTGAGGTTGCAGTGACTTATCGCCCAGGAACCCACTGGTTGAGTAACTTTGGACAAAGCCCTGAGCAAAGATAACTGTTTAAATGACTGCAGCAGCGGAAAAATCAGTTTGGTTGATTGATGTCCTGGGTTTCTAGTTAGCGGGTGGCTTCCAGCCATGGCTCTGCCTCAGCTCCCAGAATTACTCCAATAAGTGATTTGCTCATCCCTAACTCTTCCTGGGAGGCTGTGGGGGGAGGGGGGGCTGAATCAGCTATCTCCAAGCCTGATTGGGATTTAATGGGGGCCAGTGGGTATTTGCGCTCTAGGGGCAGTGTGGGGAGAGGAGGAACAGATCCGTCAGGCTTGGCAGAAGTATCTGGCTTCTGCCTGGGAATGTGGAGGAGAAAATAAAATCAGGAAAGAACTAATTGCAGAGTAAATGTCTTTCAATTATTTGAAAAGGATGTGAATCAAATGTTTCATAAAGGCTGCTTCTCTAACCATATCTTAGCCATTGAAATGTAGATGGCCCAAGGATGATCTCCAGATTAAAGAACAGTAATGGGGGACTTGGGAGATTTTGTCAAGGAGCCTGACTCAGTTGGATGCATCTAGAATAACTGGAAGAGAACAAGCCCTACAAGTAGCCAGATCTTAGTTCTGATCTTGGCCTGCCATTGACTACCTGCGGGACTTGGATCAAGTTCCCTAATCCTTTTGAAACTCAGTTTCCATATAATAGTATTTACTCTTCCAGCTGTCTATTTCTGTATAAGAAACCACACTAGAGGGGTCCTGGGTGGCTTAGTCAGTTAAGCGTCCTCCTCTTGATTTCGGCTGAGACCATGATCTCACCGTTTATGGGTTCCAGCCCCACAATGGGCTCTGCTCTGACAGCATGGAGCCTGCTTGGGATTCTCTTCTTTCTCTGCCCTTGCCTCTCTCTCAAAAAATTAATAAACTTAAAAAGGAAGAAAGAAAGAAAGAAAGAAAGAAAGAAAGAAAGAAAGAAAGAAAGAAAGAAAGAAAGAAAAAGAAAGAAACCACATTAACACTTTTTCCAGCTGGATAAAACTACCATTTTATCATGCTCACAGACTCTTAGGTCAGGAATTCAGACAGGACATAGGAGATATGGCTTGTCTCTGTGGCATAAAGTCTAGGACCTCAAATGGGAGAACCCTGATGATGGGAGTTGGAATGGCCTGGAGGTTTCTTCACTCATCGAGTCCTAGGCTGTGACTCAAAGGCTGAATTCACCTGGAACAATGAGTGAAACACTGAGCTCTGCCTTCTCTAGCATGGCACCCTCAGGTCAGTGGCTCAGGACCCAGAGAGCTAGAATTCCAGTTAACAGGCTGAAGTTTCATGACCTTTCATGACATAGCAACTTCTTGTAAGACACATAGTGTCACTTCCTTTGTATTCTATTGGATAAAGTCATCACAAAACACCCAGATTAAGGGGAGGGGACATAGACTCTACCTGTAAATGAAAGGAGTATCAATTTGCAATCAAGCTTTAAAACCACTACACCTGCCATGCGTGGATGTTATGGCAATTAAATGTATGCCAAATACTTGACACCAGCTACTCCCATTTCCTCAGAGGATTGAATAGTCCATTGTGAGAGCTTTTCATTATTCTTAGATAAAATTCTGTGAATCCCTAACATGTCGTATAAGGACCTGTATGGTCTGGATGTAATTTCTTCTCCAACATCATTTTGTCTATTTCTTCTCTCAAATGCCTTGCCAGTTGCCTTCCTCCAGCAACTAGAAGGCATCATACCCCTTCTCATCTTCTAAGACCCTTTGTTCTGCTGCTTCCTCTGCCTGGAACACTCTTTGCTCATTTCCCTGCCTAGGAAAAAAACATATATACCTTAGGTCACTGCTTCAGGGAAACCCTCCCTGACTCTTGAGACCTACATGAGATCCCCTATATATATGCTATTCAAGTACCCAGTACTAATCACAATCACAAGGTAGATTATTTAACTAATAGCTGTTTCTGGGGCACCTGGGTGGCTCAGTTGGTGGTGTCCGACTTCAGTTCAGGTCATGATCTCGCAGTTCATGGGTTTGAGCCCTGTGTTGGACTCTGTGTTGCCAGCTCAGAGCCTGGAGCCTGCCTCTAATTCTGTGTCTCCCTCTCTCTCTCTGCCCTTACCCTGCTAGTGTTCTGTCTCTCTCTGTCTCTCAAAAATGAATAAAAATGTTTAAAAAAATTTTTTAAATAATAACCATTTCTTTCCCCATGCTCAAACTTTAAGTAAGGGACAGAGACCCTGTGTCTCCTGTGTCCTTAGCATCTAGCAGAAAGACTGACATAAACATTCAATAAGTATTTGCTGAATAAAAGGAGCGAATGAGTGGTTGGACCTTCACGGCATTAGATTTGGGCTTGAATCACATTTATTAGTAGTAAGTATTTCATATTAATCAGAAGATTTGATTGGCTTTGATGTCATCATGGGGCTTACTGGTCTTCAGGCAAGAAGTTTCCAGTGTTAAAGATGATAGACATTTAAGGGTTGGTCTCTCGGAGATGCCTTTACAATTCTCATTTCAGGTATTACAGTTAGCACCTTCTGAGACAGTAGTGGAGAATTTAGAGGACTTCCAGCTGGATTTTATAAGGTGAAGTAACAAATGTTTCAATATTAACCCATTTGAGCTCAGCTTCTTTTCAGCCAAGTGGTGCCAACAGCACCATAAGCACTAAACAAATAATTAAACCATAGAATTTTATATACAAAACACACTGTGTGCTAGGCACTGTGCCAGGAAATAAGAATACAATGATAAAGAGGGCAGATGTGTTCCCTGTTCTCATGGGTCTTACACTTAAATAAGAGAAATATTCCAAAATGGGTAGAGAATAGTAAGAGTTCTGGAATAGAGGAGTTTTAAGCGTTCATGAGAATTGGTGACACCAACTGCATGGTGGACGCAGTTAGAGGAGGCTCTCCTGGGAAGTGATATCCAAACAAAGGATTCATGGGTATTATTGAAGGAGGGAAGGAGGGGATACAGAGAAGTTCCAAGAATGGCATGTAGCACAAGGGAATAAAAGATAAAAATAGCATGGTTTCTTCAAGGAGGTGGAAGACATGGGGGTGAGAAAAGAAGGCAGAAGATGTGGCTACGGAGCAGGCAGAGCCTCAGGGTTAAGGACAAACTCTAGACCATGCCAGGGAGCCTGTACTTTCTCCTGAGGGCAGTGGAAAGTCACCGAAGGGTGTTGAGCACAGGCCTGATAAAGCTTCAGTGTAGAGAGCAGATTATATGGAAAGACACTGGCGGTAGGCAACCAGTTGGAAGACTGATCGTTGTCTAGGTAGGAGATAATGGTGGCTTCTGCTTGGGTGTGATGGTGGATCAAGGAGAAGTTAACAAGTCTCAGGGATGCATGGGAGAAATAATGGTGATTCACAAGAAATGGAGAGTGGAGGAGAGATGAGTCAAGGAAGCCTCCAGTACGTTGTATAAATAAATATATATATATATATATATTTATATATTAGTTGAAGGTGTTGGCAGGTCTGGTTTCTTCTGAGGCCTTTCTGCCTGGGTGTAGATGGCTGTCTTCTATGTCTGTGCATGGTCTTTCATCTGTGTATGTCTGTGTCCTATTTCCTCTTCTTATAAGGGCACCAGTCATATTGGATTAAGGCCCACCCCCAGGGACCACATTTCAACTTCATTACCTCCTTAAGGACCCCATCACTAAATGTGGTCACCTTCTGGTGTATGGGGGTTAGAACTTCAACATACGCCATGCTGGGGGACAGGGTGGGGCATAACTCATCCCATAACACCCACCCTCATGCAGGATACATTGTGGGACTTCACATGGTGCGCTTCTACCAACACCATGTGGCTGTAGCCACTAAGAGGTGAAGTCAAAACACTTGAAATAAATCCTTCCTCCATGCAGACATGGTAAAATTTGATGTATGGTTATGTTCATGTGTTTGTTTCCAATTTTAAGGAAATTTTTTTTGTTGTTTTAGAATACATAAGCCATTTACATTATTGAAAGAAAGACCAAAGTCTTCGTGGAAGGTATTCACAGAAAAGTCTTGCTTCTACCCCATCCCTTCCACGGTTTCCTTTTAGAAATAACCATTTTAATCAGCTTGGTGTTTTTCTTCTAATATCCCCTTGTGCAAATATAAGCAAATACATAGGTATATATTCTTATTTTCTCCTTTACACAATATGTAGCAGTATTTTGCACCTTGTTGGTGGTGATTTTTTTCACTTTATGTATCCTGGAGAGGTCTCCATATCAACGTATAGAACCCTTGTTGTATTTAAAAAAATTTTTTTTTAATGTTTTATTTATTTCTGAGAGAGAGAGGGAAAGAGAGAGAGAGAGACAGCATGAGCAGGGGAGGGTCAGAGAGAGAGGGAGACACAGAATCCGAAACAGACTCCAGGCTCTGAGCTAGCTGTCAGCACAGAGCCCAACGCAGAACTTGAACCCATGAACCGCGACATCATGACCTGAGCCGAAGTTGGACACTTAACCGACTGAGCCACCCAGGCGCCCCTGCTGTATTTTTTTTTTTTTTAACAGCTGCATATACTCTGCTGAGAGGACATGCCATAATTTATTATGGACAATTGTATCATATCCAATCTTTTGAAGTTACAAGCAACACTCCAGTGAATTGAATAACCTTTACAAGTATCATTTTGTAGGCGTACCTGTGGGATATACTTCCAAAAATGGAATTGCTGAGTCAAAAGGTAAATGCATCTATAATTTTGTTAGACACTGATGAATTCCCCTCTTTAGGGGTTGCGACATTTTGCATTCCTGCCAGCACTGCACAAGGAGGCCTATTTCCATACAGGTTTGTAAACAGAGCATTCTGTGAAACTTTTGGATTTCTGCCAATTTGATAGGTAGGAAATGCAATATTTATCTTCAATTGCGTTTCTCTTTAGGTGTGGTTGGAAATCTTTTCATAGAGTCATTTTTACTTGTCTACAATCAATGCATTCACATCCTTTGGTCATTTATCTATTGGCTTGTTTATGTATTTCTGCTTTATTTCAGAAGCTCTTTGTAAAATGGGCACTGTGAATATAGCAGGAACAAAACAAAGTCTCTGCCTTCACAAGGCCAACTTCCCATGAATGATCCCTTTCTATAACCAGCACTGCTAGAAAGAATTCTCTTCTTTCAACACAGAGACTGAGGCCATGGGCAGCAATGATTGATTACATTGCCATTGTCTTCATCTGTGAGCAATTTTCTGGTTTGACCTACTCTTCCAAGAAAATAATCTATATTCCTAATGGAATAAATCAATTTCCAAAAATAAGGGAATGTGCACTCTTGCAGTTATTAAAAATCATGTTCTCAGAAATATTTAAAGAACCGGGGAAGCACTTATGATATATTACTGCATACAAAGGCAAGCCACGAAGCACTATGCACAGCGTAAAACCAGTCTCGAAGAATATATGAGCCATAAGCATAAGAAAAGAGCAGAAAACTATACCCCATGTGTTTATTGTGGTTACCTCTGAGTACTGGCTTATGGGATGATTTTGATTTTCTTTTTTATCCTTGCTTTATTTCTTAATATATTTTTTTTTTACAATGAGCATGCGCTTTTTTGAAAATGGGTAATAACGGTCATGCAAATTTTAAAAATAATATTGAACAAAATGTGAGCTCAACTTTCTGTCTTGAGTGACCAGGAGCCATTGATCTGGTGTGAAGTAGGCAGCACTGAGGACAAGTTTATCCTTTTCAATCCTGTGAGCGCACTGATGCTGAGGCTCAAGTTATTTTCAGTCCTCTGTTCACAGTCAGCAATAATCATTTCATTTGTTGTTCCCCCCAGAGGCTGTAAGATCAATTTGGACAGCCAGCATTGTAAGAACTGTGAATTCCTGCAGATCCCCAGGGGTCAAGTATGAATACTGCAGCTCATCTAAGTCAGCCCCATCTCAACACATTTCTAGTCAGTGCATGGTCATTTTGCAGCCACCGAGGCCCCATACCCTAGTCTGGCCCTCACTTCTGTCTTAATCCCATGTAACTGTCTTGATCAGCTAACGAGGCTCTAAAATAGTTCATGCAGCTATCGATTCCTCTCTGCCTCCCCAGCTACAAAACCAGCCATGACTCAGACCATCTGTTGCTTCCACCATCACAGCAGCCTTCTGCATCAGACAGGTATGTGTTCTGAACAAAACTGCCTGAGCTCAAACGTGAGCTCCGCTTCTGCATGACTTCAGGCAAGTTTCTTAACTTCCCTATGCATTTCTTTCTTCTCTTGTAAAACGGAGCAGCAATAATATGTAATTTGCTAATTTTTTGTGAGAAAATACATGTAAAAGCACTCAGAACAGCGACTGGGTGCATAGTTAACGATCAATAAATGTCAGCTATCAATTATGTAATCAATTTATTTTCATCTATGTTGGGCCTTTGGGCCAGGTCAACAATCTTGAGTTCCATCATGTCACTCCTTTGGTTATAGGCCCGCCTATGAGTTTTGCACTGGGCAGTCGCTGATCTGAATAAGGAATAATGTCAGTAGAGGACATTTGAAGCTGCTTCCAAAAGTGAAAGCAGTGAATAAAAAGCTGGAGAGTGTGAACAGAGGTTTCAGCAAAATAAAAATGCTTAGAGGGCTATGATTAGAGCCAAGGACATATCAGAGAAGAGAGGTTCTGGAAAACATCATATGCACTATTATTATTTATTTTATTTATTTTTCTGGAGTAAGAGTCAACTAGAGAAGCATACCTCAGAGATTAAAGCCTAGTTTTGGAATCAGATTAACTCCTGATTGGATTCGAGTAATCAGCTTCTCTAGCCTCTCTGCTTACTAGAAGCAAAAATAAGTACCTCTGGAAAAAGATAACACCAATAAAAGTAACCAGCTATAAAAGAAAACAAGATTGGAGAGAAAACCAAGAGGGGAAAAACAGACAATAGAGAGAGATCTCCAGAAGATCCATATCTTTAATAATAAGACATGCACTTTGAACTATTATTAACATGTTCATGGAACTAAAAATCAAGATGAATAAACTTGACACAAAAAAACCCTGAAAACTATGTGAAATAATCACATGGATATTCTAGACCTGAATAATATTCAATAAATAAAAGTAAAGGTTGAGGGGCACCTGAGTGGGTCAGTTGGTTGTGTCTGACTCTTGATTTCAGCTCAGGTCATGATCTTACGGTTCATGAGATCAAGCCCCACTCTGGGTTCTGCACTGATGGCATGGAGCCTGCTTCAGATTCTCTCTCTCTATCCCTCTCTACTCATGCTCTCTCTCTCTCTCTCTCTCTCTCTCTCTCTCTCTCAAAATAAATAAATAAACTTAAAATTTTTTTAAAAGACACAGAGCTTTCCTCTGTTTTTAAAAAAAGTAAAGATTGAATAGATAAGCTAAACAGCACATTAGGCACAGTACATTTCTAGAAATTAAGATTCATTTCTTTTAATATTTTGAAATCCTATTGCCATAAAATACTCAATACTGTGAAGAAAGAAAAAATAAAAGAAAGAATTATTTGTTTACACCACAGTAGAAACATGTTAAGCAAAGCATTCGATAATAAAATCTGTTAGATGGTATAAAAAAAATGAAGGCAAATAAAAGTATTTTCAACAAATGAGCATTGAGAGAAGTCATCCCAAAACCCATAATAAAGGAAACCTAAAGGGTATGATTTGGAGGTGGGGGGGGGATGTAAAAGAAAATGATCTTAAAGAGAGGCACAGGGATGCAGGAAGAAATGAAGAGCATCAGAAAAGATTTTTTTTTAAATGTGTAATTATAAATAAACATTGACTTTACAAAACAGTCATAGAATGCCTTCTGGATTCTTAAACATATGTGAAATTAAAATGCATAACAAGATGAAAAAGATAGAAGGGGTGTAAGTGGGCCTTCTAAGGTTCTAGCATTATGGTGTGATCAAGGTAAATATATACATTATACTTAAATAATTCAAGGATGCCTATCTTAATTTTGAGGACAATTACTAAAAGGATTCTTAACTAATGAAATAATAAAGGGAAATGGAATAATAAATATCTCTGAAAGAGAAAAGAGAAATTAACACTGAATAAGTTGTCTAGGAGAAAATGTTAAGATGATAGACCCAAATCAAAATATACATCAGTAATTATAGGAAATGTGAATATAAAATAATACCCCAACTAAGTGACAAATTGTTCTAGAGTGAAAAAAACAAAACTCAATTATATGCTAGTCATAAAAACCACATGTTAAATATAAGATCAGAGGAAAGTTGAAATGGCAAGATTGGAAAGCTATACCGTACCAACAGGAAAGAAACCAGATGTGCCTATACTGATAACAAAGTAGAGTTTAAGAAAGACCATTACTAAAAATAAAAAAGGGCATTTCATAACAATAAAAGTTAATATGCTAAGAAAATATAATAACTGTAAATATGTATGTAGCTAATAATCCAGCCTCAAAGTATATAAAGCAAAAATGGACAGAACTAGAAGAAGAAATAGATCAGAGTATATCCTCTCAGTAACCAATAAAATCATAAAAATCAACCAAGATATAGAAGATGCGAACAGAGCTAAAAACTTAATCTGATTCTTTTGTAGAGAACAACTAAAGAACGCCGATTATTTTCAAGTATACGTGGAACATTTACCAAAATTTAGTACATACAGGGCCATAAAGCAAGTCTTAACAAAGTGAAATAACTGTACATAAGGTATATAGACCATATACTTTGTGCAGACATAGATCACAGTGGAACGGAGCTGGAAATCAGTAGCAAAAAAGTAACTGGAAAATCCCCACGTATTTGGAAATTAAGAAGCATCCTGGGGCGCCTGGGTGGCTCAGTCGGTTAAGCGTCTGACTTCAGTTCAGGTGATGATCTCACAGTTCGTGAGTTTGAGCCTCACATCAGGCTCTGTGCGGACAGCTGGCTCAGAGACTGGAGCTTGCTTCAGATTCTGTGTCTCCCTCTCTCTCTGACCCTCCCCTGTTCATGCTGTCTCTCTCTCTCAGAAATAAATAAAACATTTTTAAAAAATAGTTTGATTGAATGATAGTTAAAATGTGACATGTCAATGGGGCACCTGGGTGGCTCAGTTGATCGAGCGTCCAACTTGGTCTCAGGTCATGATCTCACGGTTTGTGAGTTTGAGCTCCACGTCGGGCTCTGTGCTGACAGCTCAGAGCCTGGAGCCTGCTTAGGATTCTGTCTCCTTCTCTGCCCCTCCCCTGTTCATGCTCTGTCTCTCTCTTTCAAAAATAAGCATTAAAATTTTTTTTAATATGATATGTCAAAACATGTGAGATCCAAGTAAGTGTATTTATAGAGAAACTGGTAGACTTAAGCACATATCTTAGAAAAGAGTAATGATGCAAACTAATGACTGGGGCATCGAGAATGGACAAGTAAGAGGGCAGGTTGCATTAAGAGTCCAAAAAAATCCCCATCTCTGAAGAATTATTACTATTTGACTTTTCTGGCAGTTCACTGAAGATCTCCACCCACAGAACTTGTCTTTATTTGACCTAATTCAATGCTAATTTTGTGCAAATAGCCCTATCCTCAGGGCATTTGTCAAAAAAAAATAGTGGCAATTTTTAAATATCTCAGTTTCCTGAGACAGCGTCACCAGTGGGAGCTAATAAGAAGCTGAGGAATAACTTAAAAGGAAAACCTGGGGAATAACATGGAGACTCTGAAAAGTTCTAACACATTTCTGGAAATCTGGAAGGTCATGTGTATTTGACCGTGTACACGCCCAAGAAAGACCTAAGGACCATAATCTTTCACCGCAGGTTGAACTTGAGTCCTGCACAAGCAAGGACGTGAAAGCTAAGGCAGAATTGCAAACCACCCAAGGCGTGCCCCGGGGCCACCTCCACAGAGTTCCCTTGGCAAAGGAAGAGACCCTTAACCAGTTCAGGGAAATCTCTTAGCTCAGTCATTAGCTGACCACTAAGCTCCGCCGGCCGACTTTAGTGGCCAAACAAGACAAAAAACAGAGACTTTTCAGAATTAGCCCAGGAAAGCCACTCAACAAGCAAATAGTAGCAACAACAAGAAACAACAAATCTGAGAAGGGGGAAATCACATTTCTAGGGGTGCCCGGTTATAGTACTTATATGATAATTATATTATTTAAGATGATATTATTTAAAATTATTTCTTTTAAATGTCTAATCTCAACAAAAACTTAGGACTCACACAAAGAAACAGGAAAGAATGGTTCACACATGGAGGGAAAAGCAGTCAGTAAAAACTATTATTTTGAGTTAGAAACTCTTTTTGGTTAGAAACTCTCTGAGGAAGTGGAGAGGATGGTCTTCCTAGACTAAGATTTTACATCAGCTACTATAAATATGGTCAAAGAATTAAACCATGCCTAAAGAATTAAAGAAAAGTTTGAGAGTGGCGCCTGGGTGGCTCATTCAGTTAAGCGTCTGACTTCGACTCAGGTTATGATCTCACGGTTCATGGGTTTGAGCCCCACGTCAGGCTCTGTGCTGACAGCTAGCTCAGAGCCTGGAGCCTGTTTCAGCTTCTGTGTCTCCCTCTCTCTCTGACCCTCCCTTGCTCATGATATCTCTCTCTCTCTCTCTCTCTTTCTTTCAGAAATACATAAAACATTAAAAAAGAAAAAAAGAAGTTTGAAATGTATGTCTTACCAGATAGAGAATCTCAATAAATAGAAGTTATTACAAAAATAAGAACAAAATAGAAATTCTACACTTGAATATGAAAAATGGATCAAGAGCAATTTGATCTGGCTGACAAATCAGTAAACTTGAAAACAGATCAATTGAGATTACCCAGTCTAAGCAATAGAAAGCAAAATGAAGAAAAATGAACAGAGCCTCAGACACCTTTAGGACACCATCAAGCTAACAGACATGTAAAAGGAGTCTGAGAAGAAGAATGAAGTGGAAGAAAGAATATTTTAAGAGATAATGGCCAAAAACTTCCCAAATTTGAGGAAAAATCACATCAAATCTGCATTTCCCAGAAGCTCAGTAAATTTCTAGTATACATTGAGAGTGCAGAGGCACATCATAGTCAAGATGTCAAAAGCCCAAGACAGCATCTCAAGAGCAGCAAGAGAAATGATTCATCACACACGAAGGCCTCCCCCGCAACGTGATTTCCCAGAAGCCTGCCCCTGGACACAATCCAGGTAGAATGTGAGGTAACAATCATTTGCCAGCCATTAACAGTGCCACTCTATTGGGGAAGTCAAAGATGGAAGACGGAAAAGTCTTTCTCTCTCCACTCCTCAAAGTCCCTTACCCATCATGGGCTTCCCTACCCTGTGAGTCAGGACTGAGAGGGACAGAAGAGTCACTGACAACAGTGTTAGGGGGTCTGTGATGTGACAATGACTGCCTGGCCTCTGAGGGCTGCGGGACTTGCCCAGTTGGGGAACAGCTAAGCAGTAAGTAACTGTTGGCTTTAGATTGGGTAGTTATCGGTTCTAAGCAGAGAGTTATATATATCATTTTCTTTAGAAGTCTCTGTCCTAGAGTATAATACTGAAAATTAGGCATGTTTCTTTGATTCATGTTTTTATATCCACAGAAGGCAGTGCCTACCTCATAGAGCTCTTGTAGGGAACAAATCAGAAACACTGAGTGCCTAGTCCAGTACCTGGCACAAATCACATTATACTTTATGTCTAAATACAAGTCTATGTATTTGATATTATATTTGATTTATCTCTTTCTCAAGGACAATTTAAGCCGTCATGAGAAAAACTTGCAGATGCATTTTTCTCTAACATTATAACCCAGGATACTGCCCTTCATTCAGATGCCATTTACTCAACATATATTACAGACTAGCCATCGCACTGGATGCTGGACTCAGAGATGTGAGACGATGTTCCCGGTGGGACAGGAGGGGCATATAGTGAGTCTGAATCTGGTAGAGAGAGGGGTGTCAGCAGAGCTAAAGGAGGTGACTGGGCTCCAAAGAGTTAAGTAGGTGAAGTGAAGCAGGGTTAGGCAAGGCTATCCAGGGAGAGAGACCAGCATGGCAGGGAACTGAGGAAAACTCGGCATGTTTGAGGGATTGCACATGGCCAGAGGATAGCATCAGGGAAGGTGGCTGAGAGATAAGGCAAAAATGGTTTGTAGGGACAGCTCATGATTGTCCTGGCAGGCCAGGTGAAGAAGATTGAAAATGACACAAAATAGTGACAATTATAATTATTCTTATCTTCTGTTTAGTGAGCACTTGCTATATCCCAGGCACTGGGCTAGGCACTCGAAATACCCAATTTAGTCCCTCAAGAGCTCTGTGAGGTGGGCACTGCCTTCTGTGGAAAAAGCACATTCCACCTGGAAAAAGGGTCCACAAAGAGATGAAGAGAGAGTGGTCCGGGAGGTGGGAGGAGGGCAGCGTGGCCCCGGGTTATAGAAGTCAAGGGGAGGGAGCTTCAAAAAGGACTAATGTCAAATGCTGCCAACAGGTTGGTCAGTGAGGACAAAGGACTAAACAACGAGCACGTCTCTAGTGTTCTTAACAAGAAGAGTTTCAGTGGAGTGAGGAGGCGAAGGGCGGGTTGCTGTGGGATGGGGTGTAGATGCAATACGGAAATGGTGCATGGCGGTTGTCAGCTGCTCTTTGAGAAGACTGTTCAAGGATGAGAAGGGCAGCAAACAGTAGGCAGAGTTAGAGGATTCTGTGCTCAGCTGGTTGGGGGGTCGTGTTAGATGAGAAGGACTTGAGCGTGTTTGTGTGCTGAGAGAGGCCAGGATGAGCAGAGAGAGAGATAGGAAGGCCCAGGAGTGAGGGATCGCCCAGGAAATAAGGTCACCACTGGGCTGTGAGCAGGTTGGGGGAGGGCCCGGCTCTGCCCGGGAGCCTGAGGCGGCCATTGACAATGCATATGGATGCCATGAGGGTGAACCGGAAGCCGGAAGCTGGAAGCCGGAAGCTGAAGAAGTTTCAGCCTATGGGCCCGTGTCGCCACGTACAGGAGCCCAGATCTTCTGACAAGGGGTAGCCCCTGAATATCTGACTTACAATACATTTATTTCTGTCAACAAGTACCGTAAGCGGGTCCCTCCTGCCCCTGCCCGGATAGGCAGTGAGACTGAGGGGGAAAATCAGGGAGAGTGAACACTGAGTGCTCACCGACCTATAACTTGTAGTTTTTCCTATTTTCAAGCCCCTCCATGGACTGAGCCAGCCCCCCCGAACTGACTTCTCCACTCAGCTTTGTGGTTTTCTCTTCTCATGAATGTCGACGCTGTTTCTTTGTGGAGCCCGGGCGAAAGGAGCCCGCCAAGAACAACAGCTGTAAGACCTGTAGAAAGTGTGAGGCCATGAAAAGAGCCAGAAAATAAGAGCCTGGGAGAGACTGCAGAAGGACATTCAGAATTAGGTAACAGTTGGGATCTCCGGTACAAAGGAAAAAGGACTTTATTAAACTGTTTTGGCGAGTTCTCTAATTAGTCCAAACATTGCCCGAGGAGTAGGAAATAAAGCTTTAGTGTAATTTGGATGGTGGTTAGTTTTGGCGCTGGGATATGTCCAGGGAACATTTCAGAAGAAAGTCAGAAGCCTGCACAGAAGTGGGTTTGTTTGTTTGTTTTTGCAAACAGGGGACAGACAAGTCTCACATATAAAAATAGATTTTTGTAAGTCTTATTTTTTTGTTTGATGAAAATATATAGTTATTTTCTTCAGTGATAACGTTCAATGTTCTTTGATTTGCCTTTTAGTGTGGGTATCAGTGTATTTTTTTTTCAGCAGGATAGTATAAGGAGAAAGGAGGTTTCCTTTAAAATTAGTGACCACATTGCTAAATGTAATCATTAAGTTTTCAGTAGGTCCAGGGCTTGATACAAATGCTATCTCTCTCTCTCTCTCTCTCTCTCTCTCTCTCTCTCTCTCTCTCACACACACACACACACACACACACACACACACACACACCTTCCTAGTGAAAATATCAGCCCGATGGCATTTACAAGTAGTAATGCTTGACCATGTAATGCACTCTAGCACTTTCTAGAAGAATCTTGACTCATCTACTTAATTGGATGGGTTTTTAACTTACTCAAGCCAGAGTTTTCTCAGTTATACAATGAGGTTAATCAAGGTGCATGGTTGAAAGGATTAAACAGGTAACGCCAGTAAAGTACCCCCTATGAAAGGGCTAAATAAATGTGCCGGTGGTTGTTGTTACTGACATTGCAATTAGAAAGCTGATTGTCGTCGACAGCTATCCTGGACTCTGACCCTGAGGCTTTGCTCATAAGAATCTCTGAATCCAGTTCAACAAACCCCTGTTGAGGGCCTGCTCTGTGTTCTCATAGCAGAAAGGAAGGAGGAAGGAGGCACTCTCTCCCACCTCAAGATACCAACAGTTAATAATTAAGACAACCATAATACAGCCTAGAAAATCAAGTTTCCAAAATTCTGCGAAATTCAGTTCAAGTCAACCAACATATGTGTCACTTACCTCCTATGCCCACAGCTGCCGCTTAGGTGCTGGGTTACAATGGCACCCAGCAAGGCACGTCCACACCTAATTTCAACCAAGCATGACAAGGAAACATGGGAGTGAGTGAGGAGGGGGTGGTGAACTTTGTCTGGAGAGTCCGAGTAGCTTTCAGAGGGGGTGATGTGGAGAGGAATTCAAGTCACGCTGAGAGGGAAAAGTAATCCATAGAGGACACAGCGTGTTCCTTGGCTTAGAGGCTGGAAACTGCAGGTCTGCTCAGAGAACTGGATGTGGCCTATTATTACTGAAATTTAGCTTTGGAGATGGTAGGAAGGTAAAGGGAGTAACGAGCAGGAATCAGCTTACAGAGGACCTTAGGAGGCATTTGGATTTGGCCTGTGGGGTCTTTGGAGCTTTATGAGCAGGTGTGATAACGTGTTTTATTTATTTACTTTTTCCTTAAATAGTTTATTGTCAGCTTGGTTTACATATAACACCCAGTGCCCATCCCAACAAGTTCCCCCCTCCATTCTCATCACCCCCCTTCCCTTCTCCCCGACCCCCATCAGTCTTCAGTTTGTTCTCAGCATTCAAGAGTCTCTCATGGTTTGCCTCTCTCCCTCTCCCCAACTGTTTTTCCCCTTCTTCTCCCTCATGGTCCTCCATTAGCTTCCTCCTAATCCACCTATATGTGCAAATATATGGTATCTGTCCTTCTCTGCCTGACTTATTTCACTCAGCATAACACCTTCTAGTTCCATCCGTGTTGCTATAAATGGCCAGATTTCATTCTTTCTCATTGCCATGTAGTATTCCATTGTATAAATATACCACATCTTCTCAATCCATTCATCAGGTGATGGATACTTAAGTTCTTTCCATGTTTTGGCTATTGTTGAGAGTGCTGCTATGAACATTGGGGTACATGTGCCCTATGCATCAGCTCTCCTGTATCCCTTGGGTAAATTCCTAGCAGTGCTATTGCTGGGTCATAGGGGAGTTCTATTGTTAATTTTTTGAGGAACCTCCACACTGTTTTCCAGAGGGGCTGCACCAGTTTACATTCCCACCAACAGTGTAGGAGGTGCCCATTTCTCCACATCCTTGCCAGCATCTAGAGTCCTCTGACTTGCTTATTTTAGCCACTCTGACTGGCGTGAGGTGGTATCTCTTGTGGTTTTGATGTGTATTTCCCTGATGAGGAGAGATGCTGAGCATTGTTTCATGTGTCTGTTGGCCATCTGGATGTCCTCTTTGGAGAAGTGTCTGTTCATGTCTTCTGCCCATTTCTTCACTGGATTATTTGTTTTTTGGAATCTGGGTTACAGGGCTGGCTCAATACTCACAAATCAATCAATGTGATACATCACATTAACAAAAGAAAAGATAAAAACCATAAAATCCTGTTGATAGATGCAGAAAAAGCATTTGACAAGATACAGCATCCCTTCTTAATAAAGACCCTTGAGAAAGTTGGGGTAGAAGGAACTTACTTAAACATCATAAAAGCCATCTATGAGAAGCCCTCAGCTAACATCATCCTCAATGGGGAAAAACTGAGAGCTTTCCCCCTGAGATCTGGAACACGACAGGGATGTCCACTCTCACCACTGTTGTTTAACATAGTGCTGGAAGTCCTAATATCAGCCATCAGACACCAAAAGGAAATCAAAGGCATCAGAATTGGCAAAGAGGAAGTCAAACTTTCACTTTTCGCAGCCGACATGATACTCTACATAGAAAACCCAACAGACTCCACCAGAAGCCTACTAGAACTGATCCACGAATTCAGCAAAGTTGCAGGGTACAAAATCAACATACAGAAATTGGTTGCATTTTTATACACCAATAATGAAGCAACAGAAAGAGAAATCAAGAAACTGATCCCATTCACAATGGCACAAAAAACCATAAAATACCTAGGAATAAACCTAACCAAAGATATAAGAGATCTGGTTGATGAAAACTATAGAAAACTTATGAAGGAAATTGAAGACCCAAAGAAATGGAAAAACATTCCATGCTCATGGGTTGGAAGAATAAATAGTGTTAAAATGTCATTACTACCCAAAGCAATCTACACATTCAATGCAATTCCAATCAAAATTGCACCAGCATACTTCTCAAAACTAGAACTATCCTAAAATTTGTATGGAACCACAAAAGACCCCAAATAGCCAAGGTAATATTGAAGAAGAAAACCAGAATGGGAGGCATCACCATCCTAGACTTTCACCTCTACTACAAAGCTGTCATCATCAAGACAGTATGGTATTGGCACAAAAACAGGCACATAGACCAATGGAATCGAATAGGGAACTCAGAACTGAACCCACAGATGTATGGCCAACTAATCTTCGACAAAGCGGGAAAGAGTATCCAGTGGAAAAAAGACAGCCTTTTTAACAGATGGTGTTGGGAGAATTGGACAGCACAATGCAGAAGAATGAAACTAGATCACTTTCTCACACCATACACCAATACAAACTCAAAATGGATAAAGGACCTGAATGTGAGACAGGAAACCATCAAAACCCTAGAAGAGAAAGCAGGAAAATACCTCCTTGACCTTAACCGCAGCAATTTCTTCCTTGACACATCCCCAAAGGTAAAGGAATCAAGAGCAAAAATGAATTACAGGGACCTCATCAAGAGAAAAAGCTTCTGCACGGCAAAGGAAACAATCCATAAAACCAAATAGGCCACTGATGAAATGGGAAAAGATAGTTGCAAATGACAGATAAAGGGCTAGTATCCAATATCTATAAGGAACTCATCAAACTCCACACGTGATAACATGTTTCAGAAACACCTGTGGGGCAGGGTTCCCAGGTGGCTAAGACGGTTAAGTGTCTGACTCCTGATTTCGGCCCAGGTCATGATCTCACGATTCGTGGATTTGAGCCCCGCGTCTGGCTCTCTGCTGACAGTGCAGAGCCTGCATGGGATTCTTTCTCGCTCCCTCTCTGCCCCTCCCCGACCTGAGCATTTGCCTTTTCTCTCTCTCTCTCTCAAAATATAAATAAATAAACTTAGAAACACCCCTGAGGCTACAGTAGGGGTGGATGGGAGGGTAAGATCAGCACCAGAGAGACTGGTGAGACTGTCACAGTGTGGACAATGAGGTGACTCTGAAGGCGTGGCTTCAGAAATGTTAACAATCGTAACTGGAAAGGTTGAAAATTGTTGCAAAGTCTGGTGAGGAAAATGAAGGAGTCAGGGATGAGCTCTAGGTTTCTGGCTTGTGTGGCTGGGTGGACATGTTGGTGCCACGGTTTATCCCTTTACCGTGCACGCGCACGTACACACAGTCACACACACACACACACACACACACACACTCCAGCTATGTGTCCTTCCTTCTCCCCCGCTCCCTGCTGCCGAGTCTGAAAATGGAAAATGAAATCTCCCAAAGGGACTCCATGCTGCTCCATTAGCAAGGCCCACGGAGTGAGGCCAGACCCTGGCAGCTCCTTCCAGAAAACTCGAAATGGAAATCAATGCCCTCACTAGGTGCATGCACCCCTTGTCTTCCCTGCCTCTGACCATTCTCCTGTGTCCAGCCTTTTTTCTCATCCTTTGACCCACCTTTGTAATTACTGTAGTCTGGAGAGTTCTGATATCTGATACCTTAGATATATGACAATGTTCTCTCTCTCCGTCTCTCCTCTCTCCTTCCTTCCTTCCTTCCTTCCTTCCTTCCTTCCTTCCTTCCTTCCTTCCTTCCTTCCATTTCTTCTTTCTTTCCCTTTCTTTCTCCCTAGCTTACATTTTATTGTAAAATATAATACATTTATTGGAGTACATAAAATATATACCTACAGCTTAGCACATTTTTTTCAAGGAACACACCCACAACCACCGCCCCAGTAAAGAAACAGAATACTGTTAGCTGCTCAGAAGCCCCCCTCATGTCCTCACCTAATCACCACCCCCTTCCACCCCTCCTTCCCTCTCAAGCAACCACTATCTTGACTTATGGGACTCACATCCTTGCTGTGCTTTTTTGTGTTATCACCTAAGTATATTTCTTGAAACAATAGAGTTTAGTTTTGCCTGTTTGGGAACTTTGTTCTTTGAAATTCTTTGATTCTTCTTCTTTCTCTTTCTCTTGTTTTAAGGTCTGTTTGTTTACTGAAGAGAGAGAGAGAGAAAGAATCCCAAGCAGGCTCCACACTGTCAGTGCAGAGCCTGATGTGGAGTTCAATCCCATGACCCATGAGATCATGACCTGAACCGAAACCAAGTCGGACATTTAACCGACTGAGGCACCCGGTGCCCCAATTCTGCTTCTTTCTTTCAAAATTATGTTTATACTATTCATCTGCATTGTTGCACATAGCTATGCTATCCATTGCATGAATATACTACATTTTTAAATCCCATTCTATTGTGATGGCCACTGGATTGTTTGCAGTGTTGAGCTTTTATGAACAAAGCTTCTCAAACATTTTTTGTACATGTGTCCTGGTCACAATTCATAAGTTTCCTCAGGGTACATATCTGGAAGCAGAGCTACTGAGTCATGAAATGTCCTCCCTATTTATTGTTCAGTATAGCTTGATATTGTGAGAGCTCCTCTTATTCGTATCCTTGCTGACATTTGGCATTGTTTCTTACCTTATTATTTTAAGCCTCTGTTCCCCAAATAGACTCTTCTACTAAAATAGTCCCCCGAAGGTCAGTGGGTCTCACCCTCTGCTTTTCAGGTGGCCTATAACAGAACACTCACTCCTGTGGCAGCCTGCTGTAAGCATGACCACGAGAAGGGTATGAGCGATTCCCAAGTGAGAATGCTAAAACCGCAAGTGAATTCTCATTGGTTTAACAAAAGTAAATCATTGAGGGGCTGTAGTACTTTATTATTAAAAGGAAAAGAAAACTGTGACACACCCCTCAAGTGATCATGTCACACTTGTGTGTTCTGATACCCTAGTTGAGCATTCCTGTCCTTGTTGGCTGAGATTTTAGCATCTTTGACTTTGATTTTATTGACTCCCTTTTCAGCCCAAAGCCATGACCAGCTGTGTTTCTCTACCAAATCTTGTCTGTCACAAACACATGCAATGGGTCAAAGAGGGAAATGGTTACATTTTCCTAAATCAAATAATACAGACCAAAGTCTCCTTCTCTAGCATGTGATACTCATGAATATGTTTTCTGTGCTCCCCCTGCAGAGTTTGACCAGCTGACCTGGACTTGGCCAACGGCTCTGTCCTCCATCATGGCCACTCCACCATTCTGGCTAACTAAGAAGATGTTTCCCTTCAAAGTGAGCAAATGGATGGGGCTCGCTTGCTTCCGGTCAACGGTGGGATCCTCATCCAGCATACGCCAGAAGAAATTAATCTGCAAGTTGCAGGAAGAAAAAGCTTTTCGAGAAGAGATGAAAATTTTTCTTGAGAAAATAGAAGGCTTCAGGGAAGAGATGTGGAATTTCCGAGGCAAGATCCATGCTTTCCGAGGTCAGATCTTGGGGTTTTGGGAAGAGGAAAGACCTTTCTGGGAAGAGGAGAAAACCTTCTGGAAAGAAGAAAAAGCCTTCTGGGAAATGGAGAAATCTTTCCGGGAAGAAGAAAAGACCTTTTGGAAAAAGTACCGCACCTTTTGGAAGGAGGATAAGGCCTTTTGGAAAGAGGACAATGCTTTATGGGAAAGAGACCAGAACCTTCTTCAGGAGGACAAGGCCCTGTGGGAGGAAGAGAAAGCCCTGTGGGTGGAGGAAAGAGCTCTTCTTGAGGAGGAAAAGGCCCTATGGGAGGATAAAAAGTCCCTCTGGGAGGAAGAGAATGCCCTATGGGAAGAGGAGAAAGCGTTTTGGGTAGGAGGTGGCGGCCATATTGCTGAGGAGCAGATACCTGAAGACAGGCACCGCAACGTCAATGGAGGGCCACGATCACCACCCTCCTTCCGAGGCAGAGCATGAGAACAGGAGATGAAGGAGCATGGGGTCCAGACTCTGTTGGATTGGGATTCAAGTCCAGGGTGACCCTATGTGTTGGAGAAAATAGGCACTTGTTTGTCTCCTTGTTTCAAAAGACCTAATAAAGTCCTGAGAAGAGGTTTGGAAAAACAACTTCAATAAGGCCTGCTTCATTTTTTTCCAGGTTTTGTGATTATATCCAAGGCCATACTCCCACCTTCCAGGCTGTACTGCTCTCTGTGTAGGGCTTGGTTCTGGGCACTTCACCATGAGCCCAGCATATGTGAGTTTGTGAATAGGGACCTTATAGCTCTCTCTAAAAGTCAGAATGGGAGAGAAGAGAGGCTCAGACAACTCCAGCTAGAGGTACATAGGGACAGAGAGCAGCTGAGTCACCTATGCCTCTGGTGCGCTGGGGGACAATCATTCTTTTCCACTCTGAACAGTCTTAGAGTCCTGGAGTGGGCTAACAGCTTTTCAGAGAAGGCCACAGTGCTGTGAACAACTCACGGGTGCTTCATTCTCCCCGCAGGCCTTTTAGACACACAGGCTGAATTCCTTAATGGTCCTGTCACTTGTAGTTCCTGGTTTCCAGTAAACTTCTCAACTGCCGGTTCTCTTCATCTTGCTGATGAAATCGAAGTGAACCCCATAGGATAGTCTCCCTGCCTCTTGTATTCCCATTCACACAGGCCTCACTGCAGGATCAGTTCCTTTCTTCTCTTTTTCTTTCAAAATTAAAATGTCCCAAGGAGGTAATACACTCAATGAATGCACACTCATGTGGGGTCAGCAACATACACACCCAGCTTTTCTTCTGAGATTTGATGGTCTATATGGGCACTGGTATGGAAACAAACAGAAGGTGCGCAGTAAGACATGTCAAAGGCAAACATCTGCTTTCCCCCTTTCTGAGGCCTGGCCCTCATCTTTATCAATGCATTCACTTACCTTGCCTTTGCACATCCCTTCCTGTTTGACAGGCACTTTCACACTTGCCAACTCATGTAGCCGTCACCACAACTCTGTGAGTTGACAGGGAAGGTACATAAACCAATTGTACAGATGTGGAAACAGAGACCTAGAGAAGCAAAGTGACTACACATGAAGTAGCAAATGGAAAGACCAGGACTGGTACCCACACCATCTGCCTCTGGGTCCTGTTTCTTTTCTAATGACAGCCCTAAGTCATGGAATGTGGCGTTAGAGTAGGTCAACCAATAATGGCACTGGGTTTGGATGAGCCTTACAGCTCTTTGGAATTTCACTGGGGTTTGGGACAGCAGCAAAGCGATAGAGAGAGGAGAAAATGGGGGTGGGGGGCCTTAGGTGCACTGAGCAAACGCTCCTGGTACTAGAAGAATAGGCTGACTCTTGACACCAAGAACAGCCAGACCTCTGTGGCTCTGTATCATTCTGGGAAAGTCTGGGGTGTCTGGCAAGGCCTCTGATTCTCAGCAGTCGGGGCCAGCCTTTTGACTCAAGAAGAGCTGCCCAGTGGATGGTGTGCAGAATGGTGGGAACCCCAGTGTAGAGCTGCTGATTCAGCTCCAAACAAAAGTAAATAGAATTCTTAATCATAAAGCCAAAGAAACATAAATCCAGTGGAGGCAGGAACTGGGGTGCAATACATAGAAAAACACTCCCACTTAACAGCATTCCATAGAAACTATTTAAGAGACAGGTGCCAACTGAAGGGGACTTGAGGAGCAGCCCAGAGAGGACAAGTGTGTCCCTCTGTGATTCCATCCTTCCTCCAGCAAACAGCTGTAAGCGTCCACTGTTCGAGGCTCTGTTCTCTTAGGTCTAAGTGGGGAAAAAAGCAGGTAAAGAGGCCAGTGAGTCCCAAGGTGATGACAGGCGTGACAGATCTTGGGAGTGCTCCTTCGACGTCTTGCAGCTGACTCTGGCAGTGGGGGAGTGAGTGGACGGAATCCAGAAGGGTTTTCTTGTGGCGGTGATGACTGGGTGAAGCCTAACAGTGCAGTGGGACGTAGCGAGGGAGGGAGCCTGCGAGGCAGGAGGGCATTCCAGGCAGAAGGAACAGCAGAGGCACAAAAGAAAGTTGCCATTTGAGGAACTGCAACGATGGGAGGTATGCAGAACAGTGCGTTGGACAAGAAGGCAGGCAACTGATGGCATAAGGTCTTGTGGACAATAGGGAGCCACTGAAGAATTTTAAGGAAGGAATGACTAAGATTTACATTTTAGAAAAGACGTCTGACTACTCAAAGTGTGGTCTGTGCACCAGGAACATTGGCCTCAACTGGGAGCTTGTCAGAAATGCTGAATCTCAGGCCCCAACCAATTGTGTCAGACTTTGCATTTTAACAAGGTCCCTGGGTGACTTGCATGGCCTTTAGCACTGGAGACACACTTCTGTAGAGGGGCCCTGCCCCGTGTCAGAGGGGTGTGCATGGAGAGGGGCCGGCAGCTTGCAGAGGAGTTTGGGGAGGAAGATCAGAGTCCCCCAGGATTTCATCAGGGTGGGAGAGGCCAGTGTCAAGGACGATGTAAAAAAGGGGATGATTGTCCCCATCACTGGGAGGAGGCCAAGGAAGAGCAGGATGGGGTGCTTTCAGGGTTGGGGGGAGGATGAAGAGTGTAGTCTGGGATGTATCAGGACCCCTTTATCTGCCGTGTAGGGTGAGCTCTTCAAGCCTGGTCAGCACTTGGGTGAACTCAACCCTTCTTCCCTTAACACCCAACACAAAGCTGTGCAGCCAAGAACCCTTTGCTACATAAATGGTTGAATCATCAGTTACCTCATCATCCATTGATTCATTTGCTCACCACCGAGCCTCGCCAGCCCTGGGCTATGTCTGGGAGTGTCTGTGAAGCTGGAAGCCCAGGGGGAAGACAATCATCAAGTAATCACTATGTAATCATTTGTAAAATTGGACCAAGAAGGAGGAGTGTTGGCTTCTCTGAGAGCACCCCAACAGTGCACCCCATTTGAGTGTGTTAAGCAGAGGAAGATCTGTAGACATATGAAACAAAACCACGATTTAGACAAAATAAAACATAAGGTTAAGTAAGCTGTGTAGGCTAATAACAGGGAATCACTGGACCCTCACACAGATTCACAGATAGAAGAAAGATATGGATAACGTCTGTGAAAACAGCTTCTAACCTCTGAGTTATTATTACTCATGTTATGACACATGCTGATGGACTTCTTCACAGTCAGAGCAGCGGCCAAAGTTGGGTTCCTCTTTAAGATGCCATCCGTGACAGCATCGCTGAGCCCGAGGGGTCCCCTGGGTGTGCCATGACTTTAGACCCCAGAAGACATCTCAGAAGCAGCTTGGCTCCCCTTCTTTGGTCCTCTGGCAGGGAGCATGTCATCTGGGCTATCTCGGGGTCCGGCTCATCCAGCTGGGCCCCAGATTCAAAATCACCTTTATTCCAGAATCACGTTGCAGACACTGGAAGATCCAGGAGTGCTGGAAAGAGCATTTCTTGCCATAACTAGGACGTTGCCACTGAACTTACTCCGAGGAGTTGTCATCTTCCCTCAAAGCCTGAGCTCACCCAGAAGCTCTTACCTAAACCTGCCAGAAGGGGAACAATAGCGTTTTGGGGGTGCACTGGTTTCCTTAGGGAAATGTGGTCTGCTCCCTTCAGGCTGTGGACCACACGCATCAGACTCACCTGGGATTGCTTGTCAAAAATACAATTCCTGGGCTCCACCCCAGACTGCATCTCGATTTCTGGGCTCAGGCCTTAAAATTTGTATTTTAAAATGTGTTTTCCAGATGATCCTATGCAAGCTACATTCTAGAAAACACGTGTGTATAGTTAAAAAAAAAAAAAAGTGCTGGGATTGAAATCAAAGGCGCCGATTCTATTTCCAGTTCTGCCGCTCATGGCAAAGAGCTTGTGGCCCAGGCTGAGCCTCTGTTTCCTCAGCTACAGAAGTAGTGGACTTTCTAACTGCAGAAGTCCCTGATGGCACGTGTTAGAAACTTGGTTTGAGGCCCAGAGCTCCTCCTGAGAAGTCAGGATGGGAAAGAACAGTTCTGAGTCCTGTGCCTTTCCTCTGTGGCCCCAGCACAGATCACCTGCGTGGGGGGCACATAGCCCAGACCAGAGCATCCAGCTTCTGCTTGCTGGACACGCATGAAAAGGAACGACTAGACATCAAAGAGGGGTGACCCAAGGAAGTCCTTGCTAACTTCACTGTCCTCTCTGCATAAGCCTGGACATTCTCTGGATAGTCTAGACCCACCTCTGGGGGTGCAGAACTACACAAAATGCAATATAAGAGATACACACTTTGAGGGGCGCCTGGGTGGCTTAGTCGGTTAAGCGTCCGACTTTCGCTTCGGTCATGATCTCACGGTTCGTGGGTTCGAGCCCCGCGTCGGGCTCTGTGCTGACTGCCAGCTCGGAGCCTGGAGCCTGTTTCAGTCTGTGACTCCCTCTCTCTCTGACCCTCCCTGTTCACGCTGTCTCTCTCTCTCTCCTAGAAATAAATAAAACATTAAAAAAAAAAATTAAAAAAAAAAAAGAGATACACACTTTGAGTAAGGAAAACAATGTCCAGCTGGTAAAAATTTACTGTGGAGCACAGGCTAACGGCGCATTGAGGAAAAATGCTCTTGTTGACCTGGAATTTTCTAGAATCTTCTCAACATATCTATGTTTCCTAAGAGCTAGTGGCTGCCCTAAAGGCTGAATAGCATTTTCTGTTCTTCAAAAGCCATGCAGTGTGATGGGTCTAATTCTCGTCTTTGGGACGTATGATGTAGTTTCTCATTTAACTCAGACCCAGAAGAACAAAGCGACAGGCATCTCTCATTCCTGGTAATAAGCACGAGCGTAGCAGGAGCTGACCCAGCTCAGGGCTCGGACAGGCAGTCCCTACCCCTACCCTGTGCTGGTGCCGCTCACTGTGATGGGGCTCCATCACTCAGCAGAGTGCAGCTGTGTGAATTTCCCACGGCTGCTCTAACAAATAACCACAAACGTGGAGTCACAAGCAACTGAAATCTATCATCTCACAGTTCTGGAGATCAGAAGTCTGAAATCAAAGTGCTGCTAGGTGAGGCTTCTGGAGACTCAGAGGAACCCCATGACTCTACAGGCTTCTGGTGGCTGCCGGCAGTCTTTGGCATCTCTTGGCACATAAATGCATCACTCCTGTCTGCCCCCATCTTCACATGGCCTTCTTTTTAATTTTTTATTTCTAAATGTTTATTTATTTTTGAGAGATAGAGTGCAACCGAGAGAGGGGTGGACAGAGAGGGAGACACAGAATCTGAAGCAGGCTGCAGGCTCTGAGCTGTCAGTGCAGAGCCCAACGTGGGGCTCAAACTCATGAACCACCAGATCATGATTTGAGCCGAAGTCAGATGCTTAACCGACTAAGCCAACCAGGTGCCCCCACATAGCCTTCTTTTTGTCTCTGTTTCTCAAATCTACCCTTGAGATCTCACCTCAAGATTTTTATCTTAACTATATCTGCAAAGATCTTATCTCTAAGTGAATTTGCATTCACAAGTACCTGGGGTTAGGTCTTCTAGGGGGACACAATTTAACGCACTACAGTGGCTTTAAAAAGTTTTGAACCCTCTGAGTCTCAGTTTCTGGATATGTAAGATGGGAATGATAACGGTAACACCACAGAATAGATGGGTTCTGTCAACAGTTTCTGATAAATTTCCTATTGATCCGTGCATATGCTGTGAGGTTCAAAAGAGACAATATATGTTAAAATTCCTAACATGTTATACATCATTCAATAAATTCTAGATTTCTCCACTTCCTTTTGATTTCTAGCTATTTCTCTGGATGATTTATTTCTCGGTCTAGTCTGTCAGACTTAGTGAATTCCTAGCCTTAGTATCTCTCTTAAAATGTTTCAATGGGTGTGGCCGCATGGATATACTTTAACAGACATTATCAAACAGACAGTATTTGACCTCTTAAAAAAAAAAAAAAAAAGGTCACAATGACCCCTCAGGGCACATCCTGGTGTGGGTGAATGTTCTTCCACACAAGGAATGTTCCAGAAGCATCTGCAACGAAGCTAGCCCTGTGATTGACATGTGACAAATGACTTGAGATACTTCAATGGGGTCTAAAAAGGGCCTGCCTTGAACTCTTCTCTCACAAAGAGATTTTTTTTTTTAAGTAAGAGTTTTTGGTTTTGTTTAGATGAGTGTGAATAAATAACACTAGAATCTTTTCATTATCCCCATTGGCAGATCTTATTAGAATCATGGTGAAATCTACACCCAAGCAGTGCAGAATGTGAAGAACACAAAATGCAGTTAAGATCCCTTCTCTTGCTGGAGGAATGGGGTTTTGTGGGCAGCTGCTAAAGACCTCATGGGATCAAAGCTTGAAGAAAGAGGTTTTGGGGCACTTGGGTGGCTCAGTCAGTTAAGCATCAGGCTCTTGATTTCAGTTCAGGTCATGATCTCACAGTTCAGGGCATCAAGCCCGACATGGGGCTCTGTGCTGACAGTGTGCAGCCTGCTTGGGATTCTCTGTGTCCTGCTCTCTCTGCCCCTTCCCCTCTTGCATTCTCTCTCTCTCTCTCTCGAAATAAATAAATAAACTTTTAAAAAAATAAAAGAAAAGAAAGAGGTTTTGAGTCCCACCCACCCCCATCCCATCAATCCAGGATAATAAACGTCTAAAGGCTCACTGTCTGTCACCGTGTGGTGCCCCACCACCAAGCCTCTGGAGACAACTTCATACCTCACTTTTCTCCAGGAGCAGAGGACCGAGAGGGAGGGAAGGACTGGCTGGTTCTTTAATAACTGGTGATCCCTGGAAAGTTCCATCTTCTCATTATTGAACAATGATCATTAATAGGACATGCTTAAGATAGAGCCTGACGGTAGCAGGGTCTCTGACAAAGACCTCTGAAGATTGGGCCTTAAATGATCTCCAGGAAAGGAATTCCTCACCCAACCTCTCTTCACCTGGCCATCCCTAAAGTCATGTAAGAGTTTAGAGAGAGAAGACACCCCACTGGCTGGGATGGTTGAAGACCCTCATTGTGTAGATGAAAGAGCTGTGCTCAGTGCTGGGATTTCCCAAGGTGCGGGGGTGGGGCTGTATCATGACTGAAGAGGGAGTGTCATTTCCTGTGGTCCTATGCGCCAGTATCAGACTTCCCACCATTACACATTCCTGGTAACCTTACCTCAGATGAGCATGATTCGTGAGGCGTAAACATAAAGCAGTTTTGGTTCTGCTTTTCATTGTCCCTTTATATTTATCAACAGGTTTAGCTCTACTCTTGCCCCTAAAGAAAAACTCAGGTAGACGCTATGGATCCTCCTAGTCACTTTAAGTTAAAAAAAACACAATCCCAATTAGTAATTAAGATGTTCTGCTCTCTTATAAAATAATCAAAGATTTGAACTCCCCAAAAGGTGTCTCCTGCAGTGGAAGAAGAGAGGAAGCACCCCCCTTCTTCCTTTGCTTTCTGAGATATTGTACTCTTCCTTCCCCACCTTACTTACCTTGGATTTGAATCCTTCCAGGGTTGAAGAAGGGATAGAAGAAAGGGAAAGGGGGGCAGTAAAGTTCTTCCTTGACTGTCCTATGATGGAGGTCTAGCTTCAACCTTCTCTGGATTTTGAAGTTGTCTTAAGTGGATTCTTTCTCTTATGGTGGTTTTTGTAGTTCTTGGTGACCCCCCACCACCACACCCACATGCATCCACATCCCAACTTCCCCCCACACACACCAAAAGAGAGTGCGCTCTTACCTCCCATCCATGGGCATGGGATGTAACTTATTCAGTTTTTTTCTTGTTATACTAACTATGGCCCTTAACAATCAGTGGTATCTCCCAATCTCTCCAGAAAGCCCTCTTGCATAGAATCTAAGATAATAGCTCTCTTTCTTTTGCAAAGCCCATATCTGGTCCACGGGTATGCAATCATTCATCTTTGGCTTTGACAAACTCTGGACTTCCCATATCTTAGCTCTCTAGTCTGATGCCACCGCCTGCTTTAGCCAGCCTCTTGCTCTTCGGATTTCTTGGGCATAACTTGGTCACCAGGCCACCATGTCACCCAACTTCTACGTGCCATATTTTAAGCCTCTAAGTGAGGTGCCATATTTAAAACCCTCTTCTCTCTTGACTTGGGGGAGGAGATAGCCTCCCCTACCTCTTTCCCTTTGGGGAAAGGGGAAGAGATTTACAGTATAGGCTCTTTATAAAGAAATCTTCCAAAGTTCTCCTGAGAAGTCCTAGGATTGACCCTTTAGCACCTTCAATGTGGGTGAGAGTTTAAGAGTTATATAAATAGTTTTTGGAAACTTTTGGTCACCTCTGTATGTGTTTTTGCACTTCTTCTGGAATTTGGTATCTATTATTTCCTGATGCTTCAGCCAAAATTTCCTTTGAATAGTTTGTTACATCGCGAGAGAACCAAGTTAATTACTTAACCATTCAAGCTCTAGTACTTTATGGATTAGTTATTGTATCTATAATTTCAAGCTCCATTAAAGGTATCTTTCTATGCAGTGTTTCTTAATGAGAGTGCCTTTGGCATTTGGAATAAGACAATTCTTTATTGTACAGTATTTTCTAAAATGTTTATGACATTTAGCATCTCTGGCCTCACAAGTGCCTGTAGTGCTACCCAATCTTTGATGGCAACCAAAAATTCGCCAATTTCGAAACATTCCAAAGGAGGCAATTCTGCTCCATTGAGAACCACTAGTTTCTCAATTAAGATATCTTTAGCTAAGAGGTTGTGAGTTTTCATGATCAATCAATACAAATTACTTCTTTACATAGCAGTATGCCCTGTACTTCATAGTGGCGCTTCAGCAATGAGATCTGGTGAGGGAGTGTGGTAGGCTCTGTGTGAGGACACTCAAGACCATGATTTTATTCCTTTAGTTACCTTCTCTTACCTTGATATTCTTTTACTGGTAACCTTTTTACTAGGTTGATGGTGCTCCTGTGGTTAGATAATATTTTGGAATGTATTTTATTTTTTGTATGTGGCCTTCTTCCTGTTCAACCAGAGTCATCCATTTCCTTAGGAAAGATTAAAATGTACATTGAAAGAATCTTTATTCAGTTTTTGGCTTTCAAAATAGGTTCTTAAGATTCGTTTCAGAAGCTTTATGAGAGGTGGGAAAAAATAAAAGAAAATAAATTTCCAATCAAAAGGCAAAGCCCAGAAGAAGCAAGGATGAAAAGAGGAGGCATAAAGCCAGTTGAAGATTACAGAAACGGAGTCATGCACCAGCTTTTACTTTCTATCAAAGTCCCAATCAAGAATGGCAAAGAGATTATTAAAAAGATATAAATCCATAGGAAAAAAAGAGAACAAGACAAAGGCCAATAACAACAAAATTTTGCAAGCAGAAAAGTAGATGGATGAATAGAGCTGACTTAGCAGAAGCAGCGGGAAAAGCCAAGAATCAACCCCATTTACACTGCAGGCCACCTCCCTCCCGCAAAGCCTCGGGCATTCGCAGGCCACATACTTCCTGCAGAATAGGTTACGGAAGAGCTAATGACAGGAAGGCTGGATGAAAGTCTTATTAAGAAGCAAACTCCTAGACCCCCTTTCCCAGTCATGAAGCCAGGAGGCTGCTCCTCCATTTTGTAGAGGTTTGGAAATGTTTTCTTTGGAGAGGACAAAACTCAGGGTTCTTGAACTAGAGGCATTGAGTATAGCTAAAGATGGTGATTCCTTGCTAAAAATGGTTAAAAAGTAAAAATGAACATTAAAGGCGTTGAGATTCCCCATCCTACCCCACCCTAGTAGTAGCCAAGCTCCAAGATGACGCTTAGTGATTCTTCCTCTATGCATGCCTTGAGGTAGTTCCCTCCCGCACTGAATAGAACAGACCTATGTAACCAGGAGACTGTGTGAACAATGACAAAGCATGACTTCTGAGACTATGGCTTCTACCTTGCTCGCTCTTAAATCACTCACTCTGAGGGAACACAGCTGCCATTTTCATGAGGACACAAGAGAGGAAATGGGCCTGCTGCCGACAGCCTGCATCTCTTGCAAGGAATGTAACTGAGAAGCTTTGGAAGCGGAGCCTCCAGGCCCAGACAGAAGACTGCAGTCCCACATCTCACTGTAATTTCATGAGAGACCTGAGCCAGAACCACTCACTTAAACTGTCTTTGAATTTCTAACCTACAGAAATTCTGAAATAATAATTACTTTATGTCATGAGGTTTTGTAGTAATATTATGCAGCAATAGATTAATAACACACACACACACACACACACACACACACACACACACACACACACACACACTACCTTCTTTCTCCTCACTCAGCTTCTAGAATGCTTGCAGCCAAGCTTGTACCTTCTAGGCACAAGACCAGAAGAGCTTTCTCAGGAAAATTCGACCATTCCAAGAGAGTAGGCCTAAAAGTTTAGCCCTGGGGCCTTCCCTGTGCACACAGAGACCCCCTTAAATATGAATAGATGTCCAAGGATCACCAGATACTTTTGAAAGCCTCTAATACGACACAGGCTAAAATTAACAGATAACTGTAACTTGGAGGAAATAGAGAATATGCATGGAGAGATAAATGATCAGTAATGTCTTTCAAGAAACAAGAGAAGATACTGAGTAGCTGAAACAAGATAAACAAAAAGCTAGAAATTTTTAGAAAATCAAAAGAGTTATTGGCAATATGACATAGGAATAAAAAGTTCAAGAAGTGAGTTGGAAGAGAAAACTGAAGAATCCTCTGAGAAAAATGAGCAAAAAGACAAGAAAATAGGTCAGGGGAAGTTAAAAATGAGTGAATGAATGAATGAATGCCTCACCCAGAAATGCCATCCTTCAAACAATAAGACCCAAAAAGAAAAGGAGAGGAATATAGAAGAAATTATCCAAGAAAGGATTCAAGACTATGTCCCAGAACACAAGTTTACAGATTGAAGAGGCCTTCCGAGTGCACAGAACAGTGGATGAAAATAGCTCTAACCAGAATAAGGAATTTCAGAACACTGAGGATGAAGAGAATACACTAAAAGCCCAGAAGGAGAGAGGAAGGGTAGTGGGAGAGGGCGAGCAATGCACAGAAGACCAGAAATCAGAATAGTTGCAGATTCTCCCACACTTGCACGATGGAAGACGAGGGAGCGATGACTTCAACAGTCTGGGAGAAGTGATTTCCAGCTACGAGCTCTGTACTCAGCCAAACTGCCAATCCAGAACTGTGTTCTGGGCAATACTCTTAGCTCTGCAGTCACCCACCCCAGTTCTGAGGCTTTAGGGGAAATTCTGTGAGCACTAATATCCTTCAGTAAATACCATGTCTGCTAAACTAGCCAGAGCGGGTTTTGGTTCTTTTTGCCTTAGTACCAGAACAAGACCGAGAGTAACTGTCTGGCTTTAGGCTTTAGTCTCAGGGCCTAGCAAATCTTGAGCACTTAGTGCACTCACTACACGCTGAAGGATAATAGGTGAATGAATGAATGAATGAATGAATGAATGAATGAATGAGGGGGGAACCAGTTCCCCTGAAGTCAGTGACCATGACCCCTAATGCCCCTGAGAGAAGGAGTGTGGGAGCCTTGTGGATGATTGAGCCCTGCCCCTCCTCAATTTGGAGTCACATAACCCAGTTTGCACCCAGGCCTGGCACCTCCAGATCCAAATGGGGTGAAGGAGAGACACTCCCTTGGTCTATAGAGATACCACTATGATAATCTTTTCAACTCCAACTCAGAGTGAATTGCATGGGTGAGCTCCCTAACACCTGCTGCAGGTGGGTGCAAGCACGCATCACTATTTGCTTTCTTTCCTTTTTGCCCATCGTGAGCCTCTCCAGCTGGAAAGGTTGGGTTTGCTCATGAGTCATGACTATGCTTCCTGGTCCACAATTTCAAATGAGCCTTTAAGTAATATACACAGGGCTTGGCAACAGCCTGGCTGACGCTCGATTGCTAGGGGGGCTGTGTCACTACACACCATGCTGCACTTTTGCAGAGCTGGGAGCTGGTCGCTTAGCAACAAAATGAGATGCTGGTTTAACTAGTTCTAGATCCACATTTCCCTAATCGATGCAGAAGAAAGACCCCAGCGAAGACTTGAAAAGAGAGAATAATTGCTAATGTTGGTTGAGAGCTCACTTGGCATTAGGCACTGTTCAAAGTGCTGTGCACCGTTTTATACTCACTGAATCCTCACAGCAACCCATGGAGGTGGCACTAGTATTAGCTTCCATTACAAATGGGGGAAACCGAGGCCCAGGAAGCCCCAGGTAACACCACCAGTAAGAGACGGAATGGGGATTTGGACCCAGGTTGTCCCTGCTCTAGAACCCAACTTTTTTTAAATTAAGCTAAACTGCCCATTCAGTAGCCATTCTCGATGCCTTTCCCTAAAAGCTGCTAAGACAGAAAGCTCTTCCAGTGGAGAGTTGTGTGTTCTTTAGCTCCATAAAAACTTAAACGAGTCTTCTTGGACCCCTTATATCTCAAGTACTCTTATCAATGATTGAACTTATCACACATAACACACCACCAAAAAGACATTCTGATAACAATTCTCTTGACTCTCTACCCACCTCACTCCAAATGCAATAGAATGTCAGCTAAACTTGAAATTGGACCAGAGGTCATTTCTTGACCCTGCCGTTCACAAGGCTAAACCTGGCTCAGGGTGATGGAAATCTGTGGCTGGGGGAAGGACCCGGCTGGGGACAGAACATCAGAAGGAAAGAATCTCTTTGCAGGAAGTGCTGACATGGGGGTGACACACCCCTCCCCAATGACCAAATACAATCTCCTGATAAGCTTCAGTTCATGCTTGCCTGTGGAAAACCACCCATGACACCTTCTAATGAAGCCCCTGGGTATGGGATTTGTGGTAGACAGCTATCTCTTCCTACTAAGACAAGGACTTTTTTAGACCCAGATTCCAAAACCAAAGCTTTTTACCTTCTTCCCTGTTCTTTTACCATCTTGGGTCTTCAGCCCCTGGTTAACTCTATTCTAGCTACCGAACTGCCTGACTCTCATGAGCTGGGCTGCTGCCGCCTAGCACAGATCTCTCCTTCTAAGCTGGGGCCTCTCTTGGTGCACCTGGGTGGCTTAGTCGGTTAAGCATGCGACTTTCGCTTAGGTCATGATCTCGCGATTCGTGGGTTCGAGCCCTGCATCGGGCTCTGTGCTGACTGCCAGCTCAGAGCCTGGAGTCTGTTTCAGAGTCTGTGCCTCCCTCTCTCTCTGACCCTCCCCTGCTCACGCTGTCTCTCTCTCTCTCTCTCTCTCCTAGAAATAAATAAAACATTAAAAAAAAATTTCTAAGCTGGGGCCTCTCTTACTACCTCTTTTTCATCCTCAGCCTTGGACCTTCCTTCTAGTTTATTCTTTGCAGCTCTCCTAGGAGTGCCCTGGGAAAGAAGGAAGCCAGAGGGATACCAGAAACTATCTGCCAAAGAATTGGCCTCTTGGCTTCTGGAACATTTCCTACACTCTTCTTACACTCTAACTTGATGTCTTCCCAAATTATATTCCCTTTAATAGTCCCTGTTGGATTGCCCCCTGAAGGGTGGTCAGTAGACCACTGGCAGCCCTGGCTGCCTATCCAGAGGTCCTCAGGCAGGGAATTCAGGGGGTCATGAAGTCATTCCATTAGCATCTCACCAGATTGAAACAGTTTAATTGTGAGTACCAGAGGCCCTGTTAGGTTCTTCCTCATCATTACATATCCTAGGGGCCAAGGACAGGCTGCCCCCAAATGTGCCACTTTGTCGTATTGACTATTTTAAATAAAAGTTTCTTAAGAGACAGCCTGTGCAAGTAGGACCCCCTCAACCCTCCTCTGTGCCCCAGAAGGCAGGAAATGAATCTCCCATGTGAGAGTACCTGCCTGTACCGAGAGGTGAGAGACACCCTTATCCCCAGACATGGGAAATTCAGGGCTGAGAAGGCTGTATAAACAACCTTTGTTACTTTTTTACTAATTTATGACACCAGCCTAAATTCTGTTTAGAATTCCTTACTAATTGGGGCCCCTGGGTGGCTCAGTCGGTTAAGCGTCCAACTTCGGCTCAGGTCATGATCTTGCGGTTCCTGAGTCTGAGCCCTGTGTCAGGCTCTGTGCTGATAGCTCAGAGCCTGGAGCCTCCTTCAGATTCTGTGTCTCCTTCTCTTTCTGCCCCTCCCTTGCTCATGCTCATGCTCATGCTCTGTCTCTCAAAAATAAACATTAAAAAAATTGAATATCATTCATTATAAAAATCACTGCAACGAATATAATTGTTCTTATTTTGGATTATTTCTTTTGTTTAGACTCAAGGAAATAGAAATTGTGAGTCAAGGGGTAAATTCCCCTAAATTATTTTCTGATATGTCTGTATTACTTGACGATTCTACCACTCTGTATAAACGGCATTGGTTTTCCTTCTGTGTCAGAGAAACTCAGTTTTCCACCTGTGTGTGTCTTTTTTACCACTCACACTTCACTCTTGACACTTCTGGTCACCAAATGTGACCAGGTTTCCCCCACCCAAGCCACACTCTGCAACACCGGCAGGGTGACCCGCAATTTAATTCACTGCGACATTGTCTACCTGCGGATAGTATCAGATCCCACTGGTTAAGGGCTCGGTCTCGCACTTTAGGTGCCAACTGTGAATAGTGGGTCTTCAGGTTACCCAAAACTTCCGTCTGATTTGGCTATAAATCAGAGGTTCCCACAAGACCCTCCTCAGGTTGGATGACTTGCTACAGCCGTTCACAGAACTCAGGGAAGCACTTCCTTACATTTACCAGATTCTTAAAGGATGTGAGAAAGGATGTAGATGAACAGCCAGATGGAGAGATACCTAGAGCGAGATCTGGGAGGGTCCTGAACACAGGAGTTTCTGTCTTCATGGAGTTGGGATTCATCACCTTCCCTATGTGGATGTGTCCATAAACCCGGAAGTTTCCGGAACCCCGTGCTGTTGGGATTTAGTGCAGGCTTCCTCATCCAGACATGATCCACTATTAACTTTGTTTCTAGCCCCACTCCCTCCCTGGAGAAGTTGAGGGGCAGGAGGGGTGCTGATAATTCCCACTTCTAATTATGGCTCGGTCCTTCTGGAGACTAGGCCCACCCAAGAGCCAACCGGGAGCACAGCGTGAGTGGCATCAATAGAACAAAAGAGGTTCCTTGTGCTCTTACCACTTAGGAAATCACAAGCAACTGGGGGCAAAGACTGATCATATTTTTATCTTACAACTATCCACTTATTAATTTTGTGTACTGCCATTGGGGAAAAAAACAAGTGCAGGGCCCCCTTGGTGGTTCAGTTGATTGAACATCTGACTTCGGCTCAGGTCATAATCTCACAGTTTGGTTTGTGGGTTTGAGCCCCACGTGAGGCTCACTGCTGTCAGTGCAGAGCCTGCTTAGGATCCTCTGTTCTCTTCAATCTCTGCCCATCCTCTGCTCCCACTCTGTTTCTCAAAAATAAATAAACATTAAAAGAAAAATAAGGTGCAGGGGCACCTGGGTGGCTCAGTAGATTGAGCATCCAACTCTTGATTTCAGTTCAAATCATGATCTCAGGGTAGTGGGATCGAGTCCCACATCGGGCTCTGTGCTTAGCGTGCAGCCTGCTTAAGATTCTCTCGGTCTCTCTGTCTCTCTGTCTCTGTCTCTCTCTCTCTGTCTTCCTCTACCCCTCTCCCCAAGTCTCTCTCTCTAAAAGTTAAAAAAAATTTTAAGGTGCAGATGAGTGAAAATGGGGCCTTATTTTGGACTTTAAATTTGCATTAATTTTATTTGTGAGACTACACCTTACCTAATGATTGTTTTCTAGGGTTATTTCCTCTTCTGTGTGGATCATCAGCTTTCTACCTTTGTGTATTAAACCAAAGAGTCTTTAGCATTTTTCCTACCAGTTGGTGTGAAGTATTTACCCACTCAAACATATTCCCTCCTTCCTTATTGCTGCAAATTCTTTTCCCAATCTACTGTTTGTCATGTTATGTAGGCTCTGATGAATGATTTCACTTCAGGGATCCTGTGGTCACTTTTAATGTTTAAAAGACTTGCAGTCATGTGGGTTTTTTTTTCTGGAAAATTTATACTTAGAAAGTTCTCCATACCCAGACTCGATAAATATTCACTTCTGTTTTCTTCTGATTTTCCCCCTCCAATAGCTTATTTTTAAGTGTATAACTATTGGATGTGTAAGGAATTATATTAGTATTTGGTACTGGGGAGAGGGAAGGGCCAGACATATGTTTTGAATTGATCATTAGGAATTCCCTTTCAATATATTAAATAATTCTTCTTTTCTCTTTGTGATATATGAAATTTGTATATAACTTGATATCTGTATCTTTTCTATTTAATGCTCTAATACATTAGTCAGAATTTCCAAAAGTACATTACATAAAAATGATGACATATAGGGCTTCCTGGTTTTGTTTTGGGTTTGAATAGCAGGCTGATTTACTCAGAGATTCGGGAAGTTTAAGGCTGACAGCTGCCCCTCCCTCAGCCAGGCCAGAGAGGTGTGGGCCCCACAGCTCACAAACACCAACCGGCAAAACCGCTCATTTGCTTATTTCACCCTCAGTCGAAAGACTTGTGAGTTTCATGGCCGCTTTGGTAAATGGGAATTACGGGGAATGGGGCTATGAATGGAAGCGGCCTCTAGGGGAAAGAGACAGCGAGTGCCCAGCCTCAGTTAGACTGAGGAGAGCCTGTGTAGACCCGAAGAGAGCCTTTAGACTCGGGAGGAGAGCCTGTGTCAACCTGGGAGTTCTTGGCAAGGGCATCTTCCGTTCACGTGGGCTAAGAAGTGGAGAAAAGCAGTCTGCTGCAGGAAAAAGAGAATGAAACCTTCTTAGAGAGGGAAGTGGAGAAAGAGACAGGGGCAGGAGTCTCCTGGGCTCCTTGCAGCACATGGCCTTCTGGCCCCTGACCTTCTGCAGCTGGGCTGCTCTGTTAGGTCCCCTCGTGTCCTTACAAGATGTTCTCTGTTTTGCGAACATTAGTTCAAGTGGATTTCCATTTCCTGAGCCTGAAAAAGTCCCAGAGAACAGGAATTGCCATGGTGCAAAACCAAAGACCTCGGTTGGTGTCTCCCCCACGGACTGGATGAGCTGTCCGGGCTGTTGGCAGAAGCCACCCTTCAGATGAGGGCTTGGGGACATGGCTGACAACTCTAAGGTGTTCCCTGTGTCGTCCAAACCTGCCAACAGAGAACTGAACAATCCAAAATGTCTAACATGCAGGGGCGCCTCGGTGGCTCAATTGGTTAAGTGTCTGACTTCGGCTCACATCATGATCTCGAGATCAAGCCCCCCAAGAGGCTCTGGGCTGACAGCATGGAGCATGCTTGGGATTCTCTCTCCCTCTCCCCCGACACCCCTCTCTTAAAATAAATAACCTTTAAAAAAAAAAAAAAAGGAAAGACACAATGAGATACCACCTCACACCCATCAGAACGGCTAAGATTAACAACTCTTGCAACAACAGATGTTGGTGAGGATGTGGAGAAAGAGGAAGTCTTTTGCACTGCTGGTGGGAATGAAAACTGGTGCAGCCACTCTGGAAAAGAGTATGGAGGTGCCTCAAAAAATTAAAAATAGAGCTACCCTGCAACCCAGGAATTGCACTACTAGGTACTTATCCAGGGGATACAGGTATGCCGTTTCGAAGGGGCACATGCGCCCCAGTGTTTATAGCAGCGCTATCAGCAATAGCCAAAGTATGGAAAGAGCCCAAACGTCCATTGATGGATAAATGGATAAAGAAGATGTGGTGTCTATATACAATGGAGTATTACTTGGCAATCAAAAATAATAAAATCTTGCCATTTGCAACTACATGGGTGAAACTAGAGGGTATTATGTGAAGCAAAATGAGTCAGTCAGAGAAAGACAAATATCATATGACTTCACTCATATGAGGACTTTAAGATACAAAACAGATGAACATAAGGGAAGGGAAGCAAAAATAATATAAAACCAGGGAGGGGGATAAAAACACGAGACTCTTAAATATGGAGAACAAACAGAGGGTTGCTGGATGGGGTTGTGGAAAGGGGGATGGGCTAAATGGTGAGGGGCATTAAGGAATCCACTCCTGAAATCATTGTTGCACTATATGCTAACTAACTTGGATACAAATTATTAAAAATTAATTTTAGAAAACAGAAAGGGATAAAACATGGGGTGAAGTCATGATGAAGTCATCATGGATGCCTCAAACTGACACCCTCACTGACAGCAACATGTCTGGTGCTCCAAATATCCCCTTGGAACAACTGGAATTCCGTGTCCCTCCCCGCCTCCTCGTTCTACTTGGCCGGATCTAATGTGCTGTGTGGGCAGGGGTGATGGAGAAAGCTGTGGAGTGTCTGTTTTCCAGCTTAAATTTAATTTGAGAACATCAGTAATAGAACGAGTATGGGTAATAAATTGTAGCATCTGTAGTCTTCATGGGTGCTTATTTCTGGAAGGTAGTAGGCGGTCGCAGTAATTTTGAAGCTCCTAGATTGTTGACTTTTAAATTCAATTCTTTCTACCCAAAAGAAGTGAGAATTCCAAGCTAAGTCGTGAACAAAGGAAAACGGAGAATCGGTTGAAATACTTGAAGCATACCTGTAACCCTTCTCCTTCCCGGATGTCATTACCCAGAGGGACTGTAGTGCTTAAATATTTGCAAATAAGAATTGGTTGTTTTTTAGAACTTGATTTGGGTGTCCAAGAGATTAACTAATGAGGAGAAGAGCAAAAAAGAAAACAGGATGTAGAGTATTATCCCGAGTGCCTTGGTGTTAAGAGTGGGTGATTACCAAATCTGTTTTTCATCTAAATAGTGTAAAGACAGATAACAAAGAAAAATTTATTTTACATTATTTTATACCACTGAACTGTGTGTCTTTGAATATGACATTGTTAGGGACTGAAATACAGGAGTCTCTGATCTCATTAGGTTTTGTAAGCTGACGGTCATTTACTCATCAAAGCCTCATTAAATGTCTGACATGTGCTGAGCGCTGTGCCTGAGATTCTGGGACTGTGTGATTTAGTCACCCTTGGGTGTGTTCAATAATTAATACATACATTGCCTAATGTACGCTTTGTGACATTTTTGGAATTGGACTGCTGGGCCTTTATGTTGCTGGTGCCTCCTAATTTCTATTGAAAGAAAAGCCGGACACATTATCCTCCCCAAGTGTAAGGTGAGTTGGTTCTTAAACAGCTTATTGAAGCATTAGCATCCCTGATGATTTTCCTTCAATTGTCTTTAACCTTGGTTTTATAAGTTGCTAAAGCAAAAATTAACTTCACAAGAATTAAAAATCAGACCAAAACGTGGTCAGAGTAGGTAACAGTCCAGTTTAATCTTCCAACTAACTCAGCAGTTAAAAAAAATGTTGAAGGAACACAAGAGTGGGGGAGGGGTGGTAGGTGGGGGAGAGGATTAAACACCAGAACCTCCACAAGCATAGGAAAGTGGCCTGAGAGATGGGTAGGCAATATGGTTCTGGGTTCACTCAGATGTGATTGTTCTATTTATTTACTCTGTGTAAGTATAAATACTACAAACTTTTCATCAAACAAGAAGGGAAAAACCCTGAGATGTTTACAACTCGGCTGGCCGTGATGCCATACTTGTGTCTCCGGACTTGTGAGCCGCCCCTCCCCCACCGCCATGTGAAGCTGTGTCCCCCCTTGGTCCATCCATTCCTTTGTCATATCATCTATTCTACTCTTTCTTCTTTGTAACTAAAATATTTGTAAATGATGTCAAAATTAGACTCTGTGCTGTTGTTTATCTAGGTTCGGAGTGTGGGGGAGACTTTAGCAACCTGGAGCCATCAGGGATTTAATCGGTATCAATTAGTGATAGCAAGTATGTAATCACTATTGATTATTGACCAGTATGAATGCAGTACTAATAAAGATGGAGAGAATGATGCGGACTCCGGCCAGAATTTTGCCACGGTTACAGTGTGCCTGTAGAAAAACCTACTCTGCCATTCCTCTATATTCCACAGTAAATGAGGGAAGTGCCCATCACCTGTATTGAGGGTTATACAAGAGTAAAGATGGAGCTCACGTTATCTACAGACAGGGAATCAGAATAGGGGAAGCTGGTCGTGATCATGTCATGACAGCTCTTGGGGTCACGGTTTGAGAGCGGCTTCTGCCACTCTGCTCTGTGACTCTATTTACCTGCTCCCTCTCTTGTGTGTACAATACTTCACTCCACAGGGCTGACTTGATAATTAAACAAACATGCAGAATGTGTTTTTGATAACCATAAAGCACGGTACTGATGAATGGAGGGGTGGGGGGTATCCAGGATAGACTGCAAGTTTGGACATTGGGGCCAGACCAACCTGTCTGTGATTCCTGACTCCTCCCCTGCCAGCTGTGACCTCAGCAGTGTGTCACAAAGTGCCCGACACTGGAGCCAAACTTCCTAGGTCCGAATCTTGACTCTGCCCCCAGCTAGCTGTGGAAGCTTGACAAGTCACTCGGGGTCCCTGTTTCCTCATCTACAACAACTAACAACAGAACTTTTCTGAAAAGGTGATGGTGAAGATTAACTAAGCTGGTACATGTGAAACATGAAGGATGTCTCCTGGAGCACAGTACATGCTCAGTGAGGTCAGTGATGATTAAAGTTGTCAAGTCTCTGTCTCTGTGTTTGTAAAATGGGGAAAATGATTCCCAGCTCATAGTGCTGTTATAGGACTAAGTGAGATAATATTTCGGCACCTCACACGCTGCCTGGGGCATAGCGCATGCTTTCAGGGGCCACTGTGATTGGTTCCATCAGTCCTCTTCTACGCCAGTCAAAGTCAGTCATGGTAACTCCAACCCTGGCCACCGACAGGTTTAGGAATGAGCATCTGACCCATTTCTATCCAATAAGGTTTGAAGTCTGCTAGAGGCTTCCATGGGATCTTTCACCTGTCCTGAGACAGCCCCAGGGGGAGACCATCTCTGCTTGGCATCTGGATGGAGCACCGTTAGGTATATGATTCCCATACAAACAGCCCATGAACGGATGTGTATGAAATTGGAGATTCTCATTAAATTACAGCTGAATAAAATTTCTGTAGCCCAAAACACTTATAAATAAGCTTGGGCACGGGACAGGCTTTCGTCTTCTTACGGAAGGAGGTTTCCTCTGAGGGACCCTTCCTTTTGGAGTTAACAGTCACATGCTCGTCCTATGGAACAAGAAATCTTAGAAACACATGCTTATTACCCAAACACAGGATCCCAGTTTTGAGTCTCTGTCCCACCTAAAATCAAGCCAAGCAAATAAATGTCTAATAAGGACAAAAAGTTTTTTTAAAAACTATGCCAAGGAGCATATACGAAGCTTGACTTAGGCCCCAAACAAGAACTTAGAGAAGATAGGCTATGTGGTCACTCCCAGCTCCCTATAGCAAGAACCTTTTAATCTTCAGAAAGATTCCCCTGTATGTTCAGCTTCCCCACCTGGTGCCTGGACCTTCAACGGAAACTATCATTCTTTCTTTGCTGTAAAGCTTTCTGTCTCAAGATACTGGTCTGAGAGACTGGCATGGGTAATCTAGAGAGAGAAGATTGATGCAGGTAACAAGTATCCAAAAAACAACCAACTTTGGAGAAAAGGAAGGAAACACTGACGGGGAAGCTGGGGTCTATGAGCCAGCAGGTGGAGGACTTTGGTTTTAGTTTTGAATAACGTTAACCCTTAAGTTATTAAGCAATAATATTTACATTTGTTGAACATTTAATACAGGCCAGGCAATGTCCTAAATCTTGTGCATGTATTAACTCGCTTAATCCCCTAAATATCAGGGATTTATATTATTTCCAGGTACTTACATTATTCCCATTTTACAGATAAGAAAAATAAGACACAGAGCTGTTAAGTGACTTATTCAAAGTCACACAGCTAGCAAATGGCAGCACTAGGATTTGAAAACAGTCTATCTCCAGAACCAATGCTCTTAACATTGCCACAACTGGCATCTTAAATAAATAAAGATCTTTTTCCCTATAGATATACAATTTTCTAAATTTCCTATATCATTCTTGTTTCAAGTCATGGTCAGTAGGGCCACAAAGTGTCCCCATATGCAGGCCACCAAATGTTGTGTCTCTCTTGATCAGATGAGGGCCCCCAAATCTGAGGCATCCCGATCAGGTAGGGGTCAGTGGCCTAAGGAGTGAAAGAATTCATGCAAGGCAGAAAAGAGATAAAAGTATATTGAATACACTGTAAGGGAGTGGCAGGCAGGACAGCAAAGGACAGTCTGTCTGCTTTGAGACAGTGGTGAGGGGCCACAGTTATAGGGCGGAGTGAGGGACTATGGGAATGTATGGAATTTCCCCTTTTTTGGTAATCTTAGGAACTGTGCCTGTTTGTCATTGGTGAGTTAGAGCCTATGGCTATTTTGAGGTGGGTCACTTCATGAGCCTGTTTACATTCAGCTCAGGGGTCATGATGGGCCCTTTTGCCCTGCTCTACATTCCATTTCTCAAGCCTGTGCCTAAAAGTGGCCTCTACACACAGTAGCCACAATATAATCCATTATAAGCATAGACTTGGGATGTATTTGGGAGTCTACTATCATGAGTTCCATCTGCAGTAAGTGTCCAGTTACTGAAAATTTCAGGCTGGCAAATGATGAAGTGGTGACATCTGAAACCAACAGTTTCCTGTCCTCGTGTGAAGTCATTCTGAGACCGTGCAAATCTAACTTAGCTCCTTGCTCCTGGAAGTAGTTGTTTCTGGAAGATAAGACTGTCACCCAACTAAAATAGCTGACTTATTATTAGCCAGTTCCTCAACACTAACTTCAAAACCCTCATTTACTATGCACCAACCCAAGGCTACGATGTCAGAAATTCTACCCAGATCCAACAAGGTCTCCACTTATAAGACCTACCTTATTTTTTTTAATGTTTTTTTTTTTTTTAATTTATTTCTAGGAGAGAGAGAGACAGCGTGAGAAGGGGAAGGTCAGAGAGAGAGGGAGTCACAGACTCTGAAACAGGCTCCAGGCTCTGAGCTGGCAGTCAGCACAGAGCCCGACGCGGGGCTCGAACCCACGAACCGCGAGATCATGACCTAAGTGAAAGTCAGATGCTCAACCAACTAAGCCACCCAGGCGCCCCAAGACCTACCTTAAAATGTTTATTTTTGAGAGAGAGAGACAGAGGCAGAGAGAGAGGAAGGCAGAGGAACCGAAACGGGGTCTGTGCTGACAGCAGGCTTGATGTGGGGCTTGAACTCACGAAAGTTCGAGCTCATGAACTGTGAGATAATGACCTGAGCTCAAGTCAGATGCTTAACAGACTGAGCCACCCAGGCAGCACCCACTGTAAGACCTACCTTAAAATCACTCAGCCCAGGACCTAACACTCTACACTACATATCTTCCCCATATGTTCCCCTTCTCAGACACTACTGCTTCTACAATGTGGTGGACTTCCTCCTTTCAGGGTCTCGTAAACTTGGCTTTGCTTGACATGTAAGTTTGTCTGGTGATCTTTTGGGGGCCATTAGTTGACAGTGGGAATGCTTTCACCAGCTGGTGGTTGGTTGGCCAAACTGCCTTGAGTTACTCAATAAACGCCATTAACTAACTACCCTGGTCAACATCTGCACTGCTTCCATTGTGACACAGGCTTTGGCTGCAGAAGTCTGAAGAAAGGGGCCACAAGACTGGTAGAGGAGAATCAGGGTAAAGAGTGATTCAAGCTCTCTTGGTTTCAATGGGAAGCCCTGCTTCTGGCAAATTGCTAGAGAGAGGGTAGCAACGATGGAGGAGGGGGTGGGAGTGGAGGGGTCTCCCAGAGCCCCCTGCACGGTGCACGCGCAGAGCCTGGGAGAACCCGGCGAGAGCACCGTGTGCAGAAACAAGGGGCGCGCGTCCCCAGAGTTGCGCGCACACAGATTTCCTTCTGTGAATGTGGTGCATAAGTCGTGCGGTGAGGGCCCGGGGAAGGAGTCACTGTGGCCACTTCTCCTTCAGGAGGCCTGTAATGAGGGAAGCAGTCAAGTTGCTATGCGGACGTGAACCCAAGTAAGGGGCTTTTGTTTTGCGTCCTACGTGGAATGTGCCGTATATCTAACCCAGTGACTGTTCACCCAGCTCGAGCCAAAGCAAAAGCCTCCACTGTGAGGTTCTTGCATTCATTCTTTCTCTTCAGCCTTGGAAAGTTCTGTCAAGGAAGGAAAATTACCAAAAGAAAAAAACTTGATACTTGTTTAGAGCTCACAGTCTGCAAACCACTTTAAAAAAGTGCTTTTTTAATGTTTATTTCTGGGAAAGAGAGAGAGACACAGAGTGCAAGTGAGGGAGGGGCAGAGAGAGAGGGAGACACAGAATCCAAAGCAGACTCCAGGCTCCGAGCTGTCAGCACAGAGCCCAACACGGGGCTCAATCCCACGAACTGGGAGAGATCATGACCAGGGCCGAAGTTAGATGCTTAACCGACTGAGCCACCCAGGCGCCCCTGCAAGCCACTTTTAAACTGATGATCTCATTTGGTTCTTTCCTACAAAGCCTCACCCATGTTTAGGGATTGCTTGCCTCAGCTGTCAGACTCCTATTTGTCAAAGGGCACACAGGAAGGCAAATGTAGCAATTTTTATGACAAGCCTAATTTATGTTCTTTCTGTCCCCAAATAGATTTGCTAAAGATTCTCTTGTTCTTTCACTGATTGCTTTGGAGCAGGAGTTTGTAAACTCTGCCTTGCAAGGGCTGGGGGATTCTAAGAATGTACCTTAGGGTTCCCCGCCCCCCACCCCCAATTGGGAGGAGTGAGACAGGGATGGAAACTTCTGTACCCAATTCAGGAAGAGCAGCTTCACCTCCCCTGCTTTGTGCATTTTCCCCCAGTGACAAGAATCTGCAGGAAGGATTCTGCTGGGGAGGGTTGGGGAGAAGGGCCAACTACCATTATAGACAACAGGAGAAGGCAGTCTGTGCCTTGTTCATTTTCGAATTCCCAGCTTCTAGTCCCTCGTAGGTGCTCAAGTAATGTTTTTGGAGAGGATATTTGGAGGCGGAGAGGGTGAACTTGATTATTGTTGAGGAGTCGGGCAAGGGACAGTCAATGGAATAGAATTGAAAGTCAGATAAAAGCTTTGTGAGGTCAACAGTTTTTTGGTTGGGTTTTTGTGTGTGTGGAGGGTGTTTATTTTTGAGAGAGAGAGAGAGAGAGCACAGGAGCAGGGGAGGGGCAGAGAGAGAGGGGAAGATAGAGGATCTGAAGCAGGCTCTGTGCTGACAGGAGTCAGCCCCATGCGGGGCTCGAACTCACAAACCGCGAGATCATGACCTGAGCCAAAGTCGGACACTTAACCAACTGAGCCCCCCAGGTGCACCAAAGGTCAACAATTTTTGAAAACTATTTGTAAAATTGGGTTAACCAAAACTCTGAAGATCAGATGGATTCGTACTGCGACACCAAATCATTTTTAGGATTCTGCTTTCTCACGATGGCAATGCAGCTTGTCTGCTGGTTTGTTTTACACCAATGAGCTTATACAGGTAGAAAGGGTGGAGAAACTTTAGGTCAAGGAGGGAATTTGAATGTCTGCTCTTTCCCCCACCTCATCTGAGGCCCTGCAGCAGCTACTAGCTGTGGCAAAGCAGAGGGAGAGGGACGGGATTCGTCTGAGACTTGGAAGATTGGGATCTCTGATTCCCATAAGCCATCTATAGATAGAGCGGGTTGTGTTCCCTGAAGCTTGGAAGCAAGAGCATCTGCTCTCCAAGGACCTGCGCTCTCCATCACCATCGCCACCTCCTGCTGCCACTTCGGCCTCAGGGAAACCTGTTATGCCCCCAAGGACCCCAGGCTTGTGTGGCAGGGAAATAGCCAGCCCAGGAGGACAGGTCACCTGCTTACTTACTTTCAGACCCATCCCCCATTTCCCTGTTCTGCCCAGAGTGCTAGGGGCTGACCCCTACGCACTAAGTTCCTGGGCCCACTTGCTTTCCATCAGGCTGGGTCAGTGCTGGAGGCAAGGGTGGAAGACGCGGAGAACTTTGGATCCCCTGCTCATCCTGCCTGCCTACGTTTTCAGCCTTGTTTCAGACAGTGGCTACATCTCTGGCAGTAACCACTTTTCCTGCCTGGACCCAGGTCTGCCACACAGCCCCTGCCCTGGGTCCGCACCCCAGCCCCCAGCCCCACCATGCCTCGTCCCTGCAGCTGCAGCTCTTGCCTGGCAGCCAAAACCACGGCGCAGCACCTACTAGATGGTTCTAGCTCCAGTGCATGCGCTCTGAGAGCTCAGCCTCCTCCAGCCCTAGGAGTGGCACTGACTTCCTGCAGTTGTTAATCTCCAGGTTCCTTCCCCTCCCCTGGTTTCAGCTCTTGTAACACCCTCCTGACCAGCCTACTGTATTCAATTCCTCCTGCTAAACTGAGCTTTGAATCACGTGGCCACTGGGATCTGCTCTCGTTACCGCACACAAGGGCTAACCCAGTTCTTAGCTAATTTGTTCACATCTCTTTCTATTCTCTGACAATGTTTAAGTCCATCCTTCCTTCTCCTTAAACTGTAGGCACACGCTCATTAAACTCCCACCTGTCCTGCACTAATAACTGAATATACTGGCAGGAGCTTCGCACTGGCTTCGTTTCTCCAAGGGTTTACGGAAGGGAAGGCACCAAGGAAGACCTTCTTGAGGGAAGATTAGCTTAATTTGCTTTCTTGGCATTTGTCAAATATTTGCTAAGGGATCAAGAAAGTTTAAACTGTATCTATTGTTCTGGCCATTTAAAAAGAATTTGCCTGTATTAAATGCATCAAAGTTCTGACTCTCTCAGGAAGAAAGTAGAAGCAAAAAAAAAAAGATCCCCAATCAGAGTTTTGGCCTTCCACAGACAGATCAGGAAGAGGTCAACGTTTTAGCCAGGGGGTTGTTCGTGTGCAGCAGACCTTCCCGTGACTCCCGACCCCATTTCAGACTCTCCTCCCTTCTTCTAGCTAAACCAAGGCCCGCTGCCTCACAATCACTTCGGTCCTGCAGCTGGTCAGAAGCAAGGAATGTGCGTGCGCTTTACGAGGGCTCTCCAAAGACCATTTTTATTTCAGAAAAGTTGTGCAAAAAATCTCTTCCTCTGGCTTTCTTCCATTTGTATCTCTGTTCGGCTGCTCCTCCCCAGGAATATGAACATTCAGATGATCACCACCAGCCAAGGGCTTGACCGCTGGGGAGTGTGATACTCCTGAGGAGTTCCGTGTTTTGGAAAAATCTTTCCTATTTAATTGATATTATTATACATTGGAGAAGTGCCCAGAATTAAGGTCAGTCCTGAGGGAGATGCTTTTAAAAGTCATCCCTAAGAAGTTTGCTATCTTGTTGTGCAGAAAACATGTTAAGTCCTCAATACAGAACTTTATATGAGTTTAGTAATAGTAATAATAATAATAATGATCAGCAAAAACAGCAGTGCCATAAGCAGAGTGGGGAGGGAAGGGTTCATTACACAGAACAGAGCGTGAAGGATCTGGAGGCAGGCCAGCAACATTTGCTTATTTTCAAATAGAGATTAAATGGATAGAGACATACCAACACCTGCACTGGGGAATCACATGGGACACAAATTTGTATTAATCACAACTTTAGAGGTTCGAAGTGGCAGAAACCATTCAAATCAGAGTGTCAAGGGACAGGGGAATCAGCACAGGTAACAGCAGATTTATGCCTTCCCAGCTAAAGATGAGCCAAGAAGGAGAGGACCTGGGGGTGGAAATTCACTAGGACTCTGATTGGCTGGGTTTGGGTAATGTATTCAGCCTTCCAGCCAATCCCTGTGTCTGAGGGATAAGGTGAAGGAAAGTAGCCATGTAGGAGTCCCATGTCCATGGAATTCGAAGCTCTGTCCCATTACACACAGCTGGAGGGTGGGGGCCGTATTCCTGGTAACCTCCAGGCTGAAAGCCCTGAAAAGACTGAAAAGTTGGCAAAAAGGCAAACCTAAATATGTGGAGTGGAAATTACATTCACTCTGAGAAAAAAGGAGGCAAGGCCAACCTGGCTGGAATGTCCATGGAATCGGCAGCGGTCTGTGAGGTGAGGCAGAGAACACGTAAGCAGAGGTGGGCTCTGATAGCATTGCCCCCTTCAGCGGCTGCCTTGGGGGGGAGCTGCCTCTGGAGGTGGCTTTCTGATTCCTTCAGCAGGTGGAGAGGCCACCGTGCAGCTGCAGATCACACGTGGTGGTAACTGCAGGGGAATCTAGCCTCAAGACAAAAGATTGGAGTTAGATTCTCTGCGTTTCAGGCAGGGAATGGGGGTGGGGGTGGGGGGAGTGGGGTGTCCACCCTGGGACAGGTGACTGTGATGAGCACCTTGACAGGAGCTAGTCGGCCACCGGCTAGCCTTACAGTCCCATGGATGCTAGAAAAGACGTGTCATCTATTTAACAAGGGACCTGAGTCTAGGTTATATGAAGAATTCTTAAAAATCAATGATAAGAAGACAAATAACACAACTTAAAAATAAGTAAAGGATTTGAACAGGTATTTCTCTCAAAGACCAGACACAAATGGCAAATGAGCCCGTGAAAAGATATTCAATGCCATTAGTCATTAGGGAGGTGCAAATCAAAGCCACGACGAGATACCACTTCACACTAAAATCAAAAAGACAGACAATAATAAGTGTTGACAAGGATGTGGAGAACCTGGAAACTTCATACATTGCTGATGGGCTTGTAAAACAATGTAGTCAATGCTCTGGTTCCTCAAAATGTTAAGAGTTACTGTATCACCCCAGCAATGCCACTCCTACATGTCTGCCCTAGCAAAATAAACTATACGGCCCCACAAAAATGTGGTTGCAAATGCTCACGGCATTATTCATAATAACCAAAAAGTAGGAACAGCCCAAATATCCATCAACTGAGGAATGGACAAACAAAATGTGGCATATCCTTAAAATGGAATATTATCAGCAATAAAAAAGGAATAAAGTACTGCTACAACATTCCATAATGTGGACGAAATTATAAAACATTATGCTAAGTGAAAGAAGCCAGACAGAAAAGTCCACACAGTGTATGGTTACCTTTTTGGGAAATATCCAGAATAGGTAGATACATAATTGAAAAAGTAGATTCATGAATTTGATGGGATGTTAATTACATCTCAATAAAGCTGTTACAAAGAAAAAAAGACTTCAAACTTCCTAAGTTATTTTAAGCCACTAAGTTTTGGAGTAATTATTTTGAGAAATAGGTAACTAATATAGCCCTGGTGACAATCAGTCACTGGTTGAGGGGTACCAGAGTGGATAACCTTCTGAGCATTGTGGCTGCTGTTCGGTCAAGGGCAATTCTTCAAGAAAGGGACAGCTGCTGTAAGCCAACAGTCACAGAAGCTGGAAGATGAGGGAAGGAAAGGAAAGGGGACCTGGGCAGGTCACCAAGTGCATCTACCGTGGGTATTGATCATAAACTAAAGAGGATTTGACAGCTCCGTGTGCGCGCACACACACACACACACACACACACTCACTATTATGAAAGTATTTTACATGCCGTTTGTGGGTACCGTGTCCTTAGTTTGGGTCACCAGGAGGCACAAACTAGAATTGCATTCATGAAGAGTGTCAGCAGAAATGAAGCAGTGGGAAGCAGCGAGGTGATTGAGAGGCACTTAATTTATTACTAACCAGGTCCTGAAAGGTACTTGCAAATATATAAAGTGCATACAGAGATGATCAATAATAACTAACTCTATGCTTTCCCCTCATTACTATTCAAGTCTTGCTTCCCAGTGTGACACTCGATAAATCATTCCCAAGTGCGCTATGGGAGGTTGGGAGGGGAGGCACAGGGAGGAGGGGGAGGGAAGAGATTCTACATTGCGGCTGACAATGCCTCAGTTGTCACTTCGGGTTTTGGGTGCTATCTCCACTGGACAGATTTGGAAAGTCACCAAGTAGAGGGCAAAGTGCCTTCTAACAATCCCACCCCTACTCCAACATACTCTATCCCAGTCCCTGGGTGTAGAAGCAGGAGACCCTGGGCATCTCATTGAGTCAAATGTTAAATTAAAACACCCCAGTGTCTCAATTTCTGGGGGACCAGAGAAGGAAGCAATTACCAAGCTCTACTAGTGGGAAGTGAAAAATGACAGAGACAAAGAATTGTGTGTGTGTGTGTGTGTGTGTGTGTGTGTGTGTGCGTGTGCGTGCATGCTTGTGTGTGTGTGCACACACGCACAGAATATAGGACCTGGTCACCTGAGGCTCAGATGCCAATAACTCCTAACGAAAATGTGCTCACATTGGACAAAGTGAACTCAAGCAGAGTATCCGTGCATTTGGCTGCTGGAATTTCAGTAATGCTCTACAGAGCCACTCTCCGCTCCATACCGCCACCATCATCACGGACTTAAAGACTTCTTGTTGGCTGGCTTGTAAAGATAACAACAATGGTGGTGGGTGGTGACGACATGAAGACAACGAAGTTGCTGATGAGCCCATGGACCGGTTTTAGGTTTTAGTGCTGCCTGCTTTAGAGTTAAGAAACACACAATGGCAGGAAGTGTATTCAGGTGACATCTGGCCACAAGCAATTGACTGATGACTGTCAGGTAGCTTATATGCTATACTTATGACAACTTATGACAACCTCGTTGTCAATGATGGTGATGGCGATAAAAAATAGGAGGTAGATCTGGGAAAATATCACCTGGCCTCCAGTGGCTAATGGACAGTAATGAATAGTGGTAATGGAGAATTTCCCCAAGGTGTGGCTAGCAATTGCTAGCATGACCACAGGAAAAAGGAGGCTTTAGCTCAGAAGAGATAAAACAAGCACAGCCCACACATTCAAGGTAGGGCGAAAAGTGTTGCTGGAGAGGGGAACACTCCTGGACATTAGTGCTAGGTGAAGGGTCATCCTCATCAGCAGCGTTTCTTAACCTTATCACCATGGACGCTGTAGACTGGATAATTTCTTTTAAGTCTTTCTTTCTTTTTTTTCAAGCTTATTTATTTAAGCAATCTCTAAACCCAACTTGGGCTCAAACTCACGACCCGGAGATCAAGAGTCACAGGCTCCTCCAGCTGAGTCCGCCAGGAGCCCCTGGGTGATTCTTTATTGTGGCGCCTTCCTGCACACTGTAAGATGTTTTGCAGCATCCCTGGCCTTTATCTACCTGATACCAGTAGCACCTCCAGTGGCTACAAGAAATGTCTGCAGACACTGCCAAATATGGCTGGTGCAGGTCAGAATCACCCTTGGTTGAGAACCCTTGGGGGACAGGCAGACACTGCAGAGCAGTGTAGCTGTGCAGGTAGCTTCTACAGGAAGAAAGGGACCATCCTTCTCTAGAGAAAAGAGCCACCAGCAGGAGCAGACCCCGTAAGCACGACTCAGGAGCAACAGCCAGGCACGTGCATGATTTTGGAGCAGTCTCAGCACCTATGGCCTGGACCTGCACCCCGCCCTGACCTGAGTCTGGGACATGCCTTTGCATCTTGGGACCCTTTTGTCTGGACAGAATCTTTTTCAGGATGTCCCAAGGGCAACCTGGGTTCCTCACGAGCAGCTCTCCCAAATCAGTTTCTGGCAGGTGAGTTACCTCTGTTCACAAAGGAAGAGGCTAGAGACAGAGGCAAATGGGCAAGTCCTCACAACTGAGTCAGCCTCCAAGCAGGAGATGGAATTCCTGAGGTGTGGCCACTGCTCTGGACTCCCCTGGGTCCCCATAGGGATTGCAGAGGCCTCTGCGTTCCGGAAAATGCAGACTGTGATCCCGGGCTATGCAGCCTTTAAAAGACTGGACTCTGGTTTCCAAAGAAACAGGATCTGACTCTGAGAGAGTCTGCCCTCGTTATCCCCAGCGAATGTCCTTGTGTTTCTGGGGAAAGTGGCCCATGGTACTATGGGTAGGTACTGACTCACCAATGACTCAGTTTTCTTTACCTCGAGACCGACTGGCAGGCGCAGCCTCACTTGTTGGGTTTCGGAAGCAAACAGGTGGGTGTCTAGCTCAGGCTCTTAGAAGCAGAACAAATGACTCACTCACTTGAATGAATCCCACCCCCATACCTTGGAGGTGACCTTGGGGTCCGGAGGGGAGAGCCAGCTTGGCTTTCCACAGGCTGCGTGTTCATGAGGGACTGAAATCTGCTCTCAGCAAATGGCTGGCCTGGCTGGGGCCTTTGGAGCAAGAGCTGGGTGTAGCAGTGGGCAGGGCCAGGCTGTATGTAGGGTGTCAGAGTGGTACCCCTGGCCACGGGTAATCCTCAGAACACTGATTCAAAGGGGGGAATAATCTTCTAACTAGAACAGCCAGGGAGCAGAGCCATAATAGGAGGCAGAAGTGACCCCCTGAAGCACCCATGTGAATGAGGTGAGAGAACATTTGTCAGGCTTCGCTATCCTCACCCGGGGGTCCAGGGCACCTCCCGAGGCCCACGCTGGTGTAGACGCCCGGTGAGTCCCTGAGACCCTGGAGCTGCAGTGTCCTTACATGAGAAAGTAGGATAATGATGCGTCCTCCGTGGGGGCCTGTGAAAACACAGGAAAGAACATACAAGAAAATGCTTCAAGGGTCTACAGTGTGAGGTGACAGTGGCTCTTATTGGCCCAACTCCACATGCTGCATGAACAGCATGTTTATAATAAAGCACCTGCGCTTCTGTGGGAGAAATAATGGGGTTGCTTTCACTCCACAGGAAAAGGAAGTGAGAGCCTGAGCGGGCAGGGTCTTCCCCGGGGTGCCAGGCCTTGAGGCCATTTGAGCAACAGCCGCTCAGAGTCATGCCAACCCTTCTCTCAAAGTAGAAAAGGTCCCTGTGGACTCTGGGACAAATACCTATCCGACCCTGGAGGCGGGGACCCACCGTGGGAGGGAAGTCACGCCTTGTCCACACACCAGTGAAACCCCACACCTTCTGTCCTTCCTGCTGGATCTGATCCATTCAGAAAGGCCTTGGCAACATTCCGGAAGCACACCTGCGGCGGTGTGTTTGACAACATGGCCCAACGACTGTCCCAGCTGACACGGTGAGTGCTCCTCTCCTCTCGGCCAGAGCGTGACTCTGGAGCGGCTCCGAGATTCTTTGACCAAGTGAGGTGATGTCGCACTGCTTCCGAGCTGAGGCCCTAAGCGGCCTTGCGGCTTCTGCTCTTGCTCCCTGGCGCGCCCTGACCCCCACTTACGGAAGCCCACTCTCGAGCCCTTCCTGAGAGACCACACGGACAGAGGCCTTGAGGCCTGTGTGAACCGCGTTTGTTCTCTATGTTCTGAGGCTGTGACATCTGGCTTGCTGACCCTGAGGGCGTTTCCCTCCCAGGCCCAGACAGTTCCGAAAGACAGTGCGTGACTTCCATACACAGAACAAGCCAATCGAGGGCCCAGTCGCCTCCTTTATCTGTCTCTCATGCTCTGGGCCGTTATCCACCTGCCCGAATCTTGCCAAACAACTAGGGACGGTCCCTCTGCCCCAGAGCCTACTGAAATCATTCAAACTTGCCAATTCAAAATCTGTTTGCCTTGCTTCACCCATTCGTTCTGGTGGAAACCACAACAAAGGGCTCTTGGCCACGTTTTCGCTCCACTTCCTCTGCCTCCCGACTGGAGGTGCTTCCCCAGTGGCCCCGCGTGGCCCGGCACGCCGCCTCCTCTGGGGATTTGTGAGTCTAACAGACCATCCTTTCAGGGGAAGTCATCTCCTGAGCGCCTGCCCTCACCATGCTTGTGTCACAATAGCCCCTGTATTTTAGAACAATAGTGCACGCAGGGAAAGGCCCAGATGACACAGCATCTTCGCTGTGTCTCTCCCCAGGCCACAGCCCCCAGCTGAACGCAGCCACTAGAATGAGCCCAGACAAGACCCACAGAACAACCTCCCAGCGACCCAGATCATGAGGCATAATAAATCGTTGTTTTAGATCAGGAAGCCTTGAGGGGCGCCTGGGTAGCTTAGTCGGTAAAGCATCCGACTTTGGCTCAGGTCATGATCTCGTGGTCTGTGAGTTCGAGCCCCACGTCGGGCTCTGTGCTGACAGCTCAGAGCCTGGAGCCTGCTTTGGGTTTTATGTCCCTCCCCTGCTTGTGCTTTCTCTCTATCTACCTATCTCTCAAGAATAAATTAATATTTAAAAAAAAAAAAAAAAGGCCAGGAAGCCTTGAGGTCGTTGGTGAGGCAACTATAGCTAACCTAAGCCCCCAGCGCCCCATCACTTTGGTGTTTCAGCGTTTGTGGTCCGAGATGATTGATTCAGGTGCTTGACTGAGATTACTCCTCATGGCAAAGGCTGGTAGGTAGTTTCATAAATAAAATGCACATTTTCTTACTGACCTTTGCTTTATTGGAGAGCCGTTTCCTTAGCCCGTCCCAAATGAGACAGATTATACTTTCTAGACATAGCCCTCCGGGGAAGGGTGGAGTGGCTCACCTCTGCCCATCAAGAGCCTCAGCGATCCCCTGGGCAAGTGACACACGCTAACCGCATCCCAGAAGGAAGACACAGGTGCTGGGGGTGCTGCTGGTACCCAGGGGCGCTCCTCTCACCCGGCCACCTGCTCTGGGCGCCCTTTCTGAGTCCATGCACCTCCCCGAATGTATATAAAGCACCGCCCATGTCCTCCACTCACCCAGGGGGCTCCCTCCCTCAGGATAAGGACAAAACCGCCTAGCAAAGTATCCATCGCATACTAGATGTTCCAGAAATATTTTTGCGAAATCAGTTTCTGCAGGCTCCTGATTCTTCTTTGCGAGGCACCGGTTTGCTGCTCTGAAGACGGGCCCCACCCTGACCTGACGGTGGACAAGCTATTAAACCTAAGTCACATCATGCCGCTCCTCTGCCCAGACCTCCGCTGGCTCCTCACTTTGCAGGGGCTCTGAGGCAACCCCCTCCCGGTGCTCCTCCCCTCCCCTCCTCCCCTCCCTCCCTCCCCTCCCTGCTGCTGCGGCTTCTGCTTTACCACTTCCTCTGCCTGGGACCCGCTTACTTCAGGGTTTGCTCCCTTGAGTGTTTACTCAAACGTCACCTGCCGGGGTGTTCCCCCCATCCCCACTTCAGCCCTACACTGTCTCCTTTCCTTCCTTTGTCTTCCTCCAGCATCGTCTGGCGGACCATAGATGTACCCGTCTGTCGATTGCTAACCTCCCCCCATATTACATCAGGGTCCGATCCAGTGGTGTTCACCGCTTGTACTCCAGGCTCCTAGCGCAGGGCATGTAACAGGTATTCAATTAATGCGAAATGACTGAATAAATGCAAGGGACGCAGAGCTGCCGTGACCTGCGTTTGCAATGCTTTACCTTCGCGTGGCTGCCCGTGACTGCTCTGCGAATGGCATTCTCCGTCTCATGTGGGAGTGGCAGCCTCGGGTGTCACTCACATCCTTCTTGCAGCGACGTCAGCACCTCCTGTGCCTCGTGGACAGAGCCCCAGTCCCAGCGCATCCACGGAGAGGGGTCTCTAGCTTAAGACTGCGGGGGGATCGAAGAGGGGGTTTCCATGGTTCATCATCGGGCCACACTTTTCAAAATATCCCTTTAAATATCTTTGTTCTTTCCTCAAAGTTTCTTTCTAGGCAACCCCCACTTGTTTACCCAGGTCCCTTCCAGGGAGCCTCCTCTGCCCCTCCACACTGAGTAGGCGCCACCCCACGCACTCCAGACCCTGGGCTTCTCCCGAGAACAGCACTGATTATGCTTTCCATGGGTCTGCCTCCCACATTGGTTTATAAGCAGCCGAGGGACAGGGACAGTATCCCCAGGGCCCAGAGCCATCCCAGCACCTGTGATAAACCCACTCACATGTAATAAATGCTCACTGGGCAGATGAATGAATACATGAGCAGATGAAGCAGAAGAAATACTTTGGAATCTATACAGTACACTGATGGAAATGATTAGGAGAACGGACTTGAGAGTTCTGAAATTCACCTCCTGAGCCCAGAGTGCTGTCTGGCGTCCAGTACTAACAGGTGTCCATTAGACAAAGCTTTCAAGGAAAGATATTCTATGACTTCTTCTCTTCCTCTTTCTTGGTGCAAAGCCTGTTGATCCAGACACCAAACTAACAGCCAGAAGGGAAAGCAAATTGCATCCCCAGGGCTCAGTCTACATTGCTGTTGTCCTGAAGCTAATGTTCCACATGGAGTATAGTCGAGCTCACCTCCCTGTTCTGCTCTTGGAACCCCCTCTTTCCCCAAAAGGCAGGGCCAGGGGCCTCAATCCATTTGCAAAAAAAAAAAAACTCCAATGAGATACATAAAATCCTAAGCAAATAACCAAGAAGCTAAGTGAAGAGGTTTGCTTTTACCTGCGACATTTTGAAATTTACCAAAGGGTTTAAAAAAAATTATACTGGTACCAAAGAAACAGGAGGGGTGGCCCTGGAGGGGCCATGCAGCAGAATGAATCTCTTGGAATGACTGTAATTATATTGTCTGCTCTCCAGGCCAGTGACAGCGTGTGCTGAGAGAGCTGCTCCCTGGCGAGCAGGACCTGTGTCCCTCTTTCTCTGGATTTGCAGCTGCATTGCAGGGGTAGCTTAAAATAACCCCGATCCAGGCCAGGCTACACGCGGATGTGGGAGTCGGCCCTTCCGGGCTACAGAGCCTGAGGCAGGACCACCCTGAGTCTGCAGCCATCACGGTGTGCACATCCTTCTGCTAACAAACAGAAGCCTCCAGAGGATTGGGAATGGCCAGAGAATGCAGCCTCCCAACTGTTGGCATTTTCTTCTGGAAAATGTACCCACAGGACAATTGTCGGAAGTCTCTGAAAATAACATTGCCTCACGTGTTCTGAAGATGACAAATAAAATCACTGCAGCACGGTGTCCTCAGGTGGGCCTGCGGTAATTGAGCAGCATGGCTGGGAGGGCCAAGATGGGAAGAGAACGCCAGAGGCTGTCAGCCTGCTCTACGTCTGCAAACACACTGGGAGGGACAGACAAGCAAAACCGGCATCTTCCAGGCAGCAAGTAAGTGGCTGTCGTCAAGCACTGCTCAGCACCCTGCAGGGTCTGAGATGTTTCCAGATGTCCTTGTGTTTTAACACAGTCTTTTCTTAACACACATCAGGAAGAAAGCAAACCCGGGGTACAAGCTGTGAGGATTACCCACTTGATTGCCAAGGTCAGCTTATCTCGGAGACAACAGTGACCACTTCCATGCGGGCTCTGGGCCAGGATGAGTAGTATCACGTACCTCGTCAGGTAACGCCTCATTTACTCCCCATAAAATTCTCTGCTGTGGTTCACAGAGAACCCATGTAACAGACAAGGAATGGAGCATCTAGGGTCCATCCCAAGGCAGAGGATGCCTTGAGGGGGGAGAGATTCAAGTGGCTCCCACCTGACAGTAGGGGCCGGGCGGGGAAGTGCTCCCTGGGAACACAGGCTGACTTCTGGATTCCACACTTAGCCATCTGCCACCAGGTGAGGAAGGGCAGGAGACAGCAGTTCAACCACCAGCCCTGCTCCCGCAGGCAAGTTAGGTGACCTCCCTGAATGGCAGTGGCCTCATCCGCAAGATGGGAGCATGCCCCCTTGCGGCCGAGTTGGGAACAATAGTGATGGTCAACAGAAACTACTCGACCAGCCATAGGCGCTCCATGGAGGGAAGTTAGGTATGAAAGGTGGTATTCGAGCACCTTCTACATGCCATTCATGCCTCCAGGGTTGGATGGAGGGGAAGGGCGTTGTTAAGGAGGAAATCAGGTGAGCTAGACCCTGTTCCTTTAGGAAGCAGTTCTAGCAACCTAATCACATGGCTTGAGAGCTGGCCAAATGGTGCATGAGCTTAGAGACCCCGGGCCCTGAGAGTGCTGCCCAGAGAACAGTCAAAATGCCACTGGGGCCCCAGCCCACATCTACTGAATCAGAATCTGATTCTAACAAGAGCCCAGGGGAACCGATGCATGTTGGAGTCTGAGACACACCGTGAGGCCACCCCTTGGACTCTGGATTTGAATCCTGTTTGGACCACTTAGTGGCTATGACTTTAGCCTGTGACTTAATGACCTTATTAGGGATAGATCCAAGTCTTGTGTGTCCTAAAGTTTATATGGTTAGGCATGTTCTCTTTAAGGAAAAGGACTCGGGGTGCCTGGGTGCCTCAGTCGGTTAGGCATCTGATTCTTGATCTCAGCTCAGGTCTTGATCTCAGCATTGTGAGTTCAAGCCCCACACTGGGCTCCATGTTGGGCATGAAGCCTACTTCTTCTTTACCACCACATCCTCCCCTAAAAATAAGTGTTTTCCGAGGTCTTTGCTACCATCGGAGGAGCGAATCAAGGCGCGGTACCTGGGCAAGTGCATCTACCCCACAGCTCCACCCGAGCTTTTGGTAAAGATGCCACCTTCCTCTGTAGCTTTGGGCCTGGCCTCTCCCCAAACTCCAGACCCACATGTATTTTTTAAAATTTATTCATATTTTTGGGGTGCCTGGGTGGCTCAGTGGGTTAAGCGATTTATAAGCCTGGGATCAAAGAGCATACTCTCAGCATGCGTTTTACACCTCAGTAGAAGAATGAGAGCCACTGCTTGTATTTTGCGGGACTTAGGCTTCTGATAAAAGCGAGGTGTAGATTCTTTGTGTAGTTTTTCAGATGAAGTGCAACTACATTGTCTTCAGGCAGCCGAGAGTAGACAGATAAAGGACAAGATTTCATGGGAATTCAGCAAACACGTACTTAACTTCTGTGCCAGGCACGGCTCAGGTGAGCTCTGAGGGCGGCCTGGACTAAGGCCTCAGCATGGGAAGGAGGCCACTGTGAGAGTCACTAGAGCTGTATTATTGACTGGATGGCAGGTGGGGGGGGGGGGGTGGACCCAGGATGGACTTGATCTTGGGCTTCTTCAGAGCTCTGCCGGGTGGTGGGGTCACTCACTCACCTCCTACAGGCACAGGTTGTCTCCTGGACAAGTGGGCCCTGGAGCATCGGACCCGCGAGAGGTCTGGGCAGCCAGGGCAGGGACAGATCTGGCCCAAGAGAGATCTTGAATACTGTGCACCAGGGGAAGCCAGGGACAGGCCTGAGGACCTCAGAGCAGATGGGGCTGAAGGAGAAGGATTTGTCCCTCCATGAGGGTGGACCGAGGACCACACACTAGAGCAGCCATGCTATCAGACCAGAGGCAGGGGCAGCCCTTAGAAGGGAGAGGGGACAGAAGCAGACACAGGGGAGCTGCAGGACAGGAGGCCAGGATTGAGGACAGGATCCCAAGGACCCCATCCCACCTGCTCCAGGCACCCCCATATTGGGTACAGCCGGGCTGAGGCACAAGCCATGATGCCCTCCTTTCTCCATCTCTGCCCACAATGAGGCAGCTTCCTGCCCACTGCTCTCAGGTGGCATCCAGACAGCAATTCCCTCCCCCTGCAGTGGCTGGATTGATCTTTTAAAAAGAAAAATGAAATCGTGTCACTCGTCTCTTCCAAACCGTCTGAGGTCTCCCATCAGCCTCGGAATGCAAGGTCAGCTTCTTGCTCTGGCTTGTACGCCCCTTTGACATCTGGCCCCATCCTTCTAACCATGCTCCCTCCTACTCTCTGGCCCCCTCCCAGCTGGGTCCCCTTCAGTCCTTCACACTCAAAGGGCTGCATCTTTCTACTGACTCCTCTGCAGGGACATGTCTCCTGCTGCCTGGCTAAAATATGCCATGCCCACCCCTCAGCCCCCTCACCTGGACCCCATGTCTTGCTACAGTGTCTCTGCAGCACCTCCCACCAGCAGAGATAATATCATCTGTTTGTTTATTGCTGTCTTTCTCTGTTGCAACAGAATTTCTGAAGGGCATGCGCCTTGTCTGTTTCATTCCCCTGCTGTGGCCCCAACGCCTACAATAGGGATAGGTGCCTAGTCAATATTTGTTATATAAAGAAATGGGTTCCACATGGCCCTCAGATTCCCAGCCCCAAATATTCCTGAGGCTTGACTGTGTTCCCACAACACTCCTACATCCCTATTACAAATTCCCCCATGGCTTGAACTTGCTCGGTTTGTCTTCTGATATGTGCAATTCACAGTTGCAGCAAGCCTCGAGGAGCTAGGCAGAGAAGGGGCCGTCAGGAGTGTCCATCCTGTTTGACACTCAGACATTTGACCTGAGGACCGAGAAATGGCCACTGTGAGAGGTAAAGGCTTATGTCAGGGGATGGAGGACGAGCCTGGGTTTCTTCTTCAATAGCTGGTGCACAGTAGGCATTCAGGGATCTAGCAGTTTCCTTTCCGTCCACAAACGCGGGTCTGCCAGATAATTGCTTTTGCAACTGCCAATTCCACCGGGCTAGAAACTACATGTTAGTCACTCCACACAGGAACCCAGGAACCTTCTGCGATCCTCCGTTCCTGAGCCTGGCGGGCTTGTTCCTCAGCCCTCAGTGTCTAAGTTCCTACCAGTTCCTGGGAGTCTACTTCCAGGCTGCGTGTGGGTGAGGGAATCCTCCGAGGCTAGGCTGACCTGGGGCTGGCTGTCCTTCTGCAAGGCATGCCAGGTGGTGGCCTGTGCCTTGGAAGTGCCACCACAAGCCCACTCGACCGACAGCCGGGCAGCTCCTGCCTTCCGCTCGCCCGGGCCAGGAGGGGGGCTCCTCGCAGTCCACAGCCACCCCGGCGGAACGCGGTCCTGAGGGGGATGGGCTGCTCTACTTCTGAGCCATCAGAATTAAGGGGGTTCAAGCATTTTCTCCCACATATATATGCCTCCTCCCCTCTTCCCTCTCTCCAACTCAGCCAGGAGGGGCGGGGGCAGAGTCCAAAGCATTTTCTCAGCAACTCAACGTAAGATGAGCCTTCTCCTTGTTCATACTTCCATGCCATCATCCCTCCCTCCGGCCAGTGTGGGGGATTGTGGGGTGTGTGTGTGTGTGTTGGGAAAGATGCACGAGTCCACCCTGACGTGTAGTCTTCCTGCTAATTCACTTGGGTCGGGCCTTTCTGAAATCTAAAAGCAAGACTTCCAACTTGGTCCTCTGGGTCCTCCTTCCCACCTCTCTCCAGGCAACACTGGCCTCTGTATATAGGGGAGGTCATGGGATGGAGACAAATGTGCTGGGGAGGGTGGATAACACATCAACCAGTCCTTCACAGACCACCCACCCCGGAGTTATCGCCTGAAATACTTCCACAGCTATTGCATCAGGAGAACCTTTGCATGCGTCCTTTCCTTTTTTAGACAGACAGACACATTAGAGTTTCTGAGAGCTCGTCTCCTTTAAGGAGTCCTGTTCATACACCAGGGTTTTCCAAGCTCACCTGGCTTCTGGAGGTTCTCTGGAGAAGCTTGGGTGGGTCTGGGGGAGGCTTAGGCTGTGACTCCCGGCACTGGTTGGCTCAGGGGACTTTGGCGACCTCACTGGGGTGGCTTTGTTTCCTATGGCTGCTAAAACAAATGATCGCCAAGTGTCATGGCTCAAATTTATTATCAGCAGTAAATACACAAATTTCTCATCTTGCAGTTCTGAAGATCAGAAGCCCAAAATGGGTTTTATGGGCTAAGATCAAGACATCGGCAGGGGTGGGTCCTTCTGGAAGCTCAAGGGAAGAGTCCATTTCCCTGCCTTTCCCAGCTTCACGAAGCCTTGGTTGGAGACCCCATCCTCCAGCTTTGAGCACATGGCCCCAACCTCTGCTTCTGTTCTCATGGGTCCTTCTCTGACTCTGATCTTCCTGTGTCACAATCGTGAGGACCCTCATGAGGACACCGGCCCACCTGTGTAATTCAGGACTCTCTCCCCATCTCAAGATCATCCACTCCATCACACCCGCTAAGTCCCGTGTAAGGCGACACCACTGTTCTGTCTACCTCAGTGTGCGGTGTGGGAGGGATGAAGGGGGCTGTTTGAAGCCTTGACTAGATTCAGGTGGCGGTATGTCACCTCATGTGGAGCTGACTGGGTGGCTGTCTTGGACAAGCCTCTGCATGGGCATGTCCGGATAAGCCTCTGGGAATTCGGCACAGCAGCCCACCTATGCCAGCAGAAATAGAGGGACACACTTTTGACAAACTCACTCTGGTTTTAGACTCTGAAATCTGGGCTGTGACGTGGGCCTCCTTATTTCTTGTAGAGGCCTAGCATCCAAGCTATTTGATAAATGTCTCAAGAAAGCAGACACAAATGGGCCAGTGAGGAGCTGGCTTTGTGGACCCAACATGGCTTCACTGTCCCCGGCCACGACAAGATGGAGGAGCAGAGGACTTGGTGGCTTATCAATGTCAGGAGAAACAAAAAACAGAATCGTGGTGCCAGGTCCACACCGAGGTTTTGGAAAGGTCTCAGCAGGAAGGCCTCATCTCCGGGGTCCATGGAGGCAGCTCCTCAGGCGGTGCGCCTCTTGAAGGCGGGCTTGTTCTGTGACTGGGCTTGAGGACTGAGGACCGGGACTTGAAAGAATCCTGTGACACAAACAACCCCAAAGCTGTCTTTTAAAAAAGAAAAGAACAGGGGCGCCTGGGTGGCTCAGTCAGTTAAGCGTCTGACTTCGCCTCAGGTCATGATCTCACAGTTCGTGCGTTCGAGCCCCGCGTTGGGCTCTGTGCTGACAGCTCAGAGCCTGCAGCCTGTTTCGGATTCTGTGTCTCCCTCTCTCTCAGAAATAAATAAAACATTAAAAAAAGAAAAGAACAGCAAAGAAAAAAAAAGAGGATGGAAAGAAAGAAGGGAGGGAGGAAGGGAGGGGAGAGGTGGGAAAAGAAAAAAAAGGAAAAGGGGGAGCAGGGCAGGGGAGAGGAGAGGAGATGAAAAGCCCCCCCTACCCCCTAACCCCTCCAGGCCCTCAGCCCATCCTCCTGCAGAACTGAGGCTCCAGGAGGCTTTTCAGTTTTCACGGCAGGTGTATCTCCTTCAGAAGGCGCACTCCAGCCCGTATTGCTCATTGGAGCCATATTTCTGGCTGTGTATCTGCTTTGTGCCTGCTTCGGGAGGAAGCATCCTTTGAACTTCGTGAATGAAGGAACATCAGTCCCACTCCGGGCTCAGGGGTAGGTAGGAAAGACGAGGAACTTCCTATTTAGCTGAGCCTGGAAGCCACAGTTTCCTCAGCCTGTGACCCCATATGGACAAGTCTGTTGCATCCCCTGCCTCTCAGCGTCCATGCGCGGGGCTGCCCAGGGCAACCATCCGGAGATTGGAGCCACGCAAGATGCTGTTGGGACTCTCCTCTCCCCCAACTTTTGCTTTCCTTAACAGTTCTTGGGAGGGGAGGCAGGCTGCTGAGGGTCGTCACCATCCTGTGAAAGGCATTCTGCCCATTAGGGCTGTGTGTGTGTGTGTGTGTGTGTGTGTGTGTGTGTGTGTGTGTGTGTGTGTGTTCCCGCACCAGGGGGGCAACAGGAGGAGGAGGAATAGGGTCATCTGCACTGAGTGTCCTTCAAGTGGACAGGACACTGATGAGAACTGTGAAATCCACACATACACGACACATTACCTAAAACTGGGTGGAGCTTTACATGGAAAACAAAGCTCTCATCCTTTTTCATACTTTACTGGACACCCCACTGGAACCAAACTTAAGTATCCCTAAAGCCAGGGACTGGCAGTATAAGCTTCTTTTAGAACCCCCGAAGTAATAAATTCCAAGATTTAGCTGGATTCTAAGTTCAGATGGATTTTAGCTGTAATTCTATTTAACAGGAAGGAGAAAACAGACGTTTATAAAACACGTATATTCTTCCAGAAAACAAGATCCTCTCTCTGCCCCCACCCTGCGGTGGGCCATTAAAGGCTGGTTATCCTGTGACTAACTCCACATGACGTCATGGCCTCTCTACTTCTGTGACGGGAGGGACCGCATCTCTGCCTGGGGTACATTAGCCACCAAAGCGGAGTCATCAGAAACAGGAGAGCAAGATCACTCTGTTTAATCAAATATCAGTACATTCGTTAGGAAGCTATACCCGAAGTGATGTAATTCTGCCCTGGAGAGAAAGGAAAGACATCAAAAGAGACTGGTAAATGCTTAAAGTCCTAAATAGGATGCAGGCAGGTGAGGGAGGCAACATCCCACCAGACTGAGAAGACACAGTAAAAGAAAGCCACTTTCTTTTCTCACAGCTCTTGCTCACTAGCACCCTTTCCTTATTTCCCTAATTCCCCTCGTGCGTCATTCAAGCCGTCAATACATACTTATATCCACAATTCCATTAGGCCACACAAGCCCGTGAAGTTGAATTCATCTCTTCTACATGGATTCGGAAGCTTAGAAGGCAGAGCAACCTTCTCATGGGGTGGAATCAGGCTTCGAACTCAGGTCTAGAGTGGATGCTTTTACCCCTTCCTACACCGTATGGCCTCCCGCTGCCGTGTTCTCCTTGGAACATGACATGTGCCACGGCTGAGCATCAGACTCCAGAACCATCAGGAATCGAGAAACGGGAGCCCAGCCTGGTGCCCAGCACCTGGGCAACAGTGCTCCTTTTATGAGTTCAAGCCCCACATTGGGCTCTGCGCTGACAGCTCAGAGCCTGGAGCCTGGTTTGGATTTTGTGTCTTCCTCTCCCTCTGCCCCTCCTCTGTTTTGCTTGTGCTCTCTTCCAAAAATAGACATTAAACCTCTTCTTTCTTTCTTTCTTTCTTTCTTTCTTTCTTTCTTTCTTTCTTTCTTTCTTTCTTTCTTTCTTTTCTTTCTTTCCTTTCTTTCTTTTTCTTTCTTTCTCTTTCTTTCTTTTTACAAATAGTTTATTGTCAAATTAGTTTCCACATAACACCCAGTGCTCATCCCCATGAGTGCCCTCTTCCATGCCCCTCCCCCCTGCCCCCTACATCCATCAGTTCTCAGTTTTTGTCAGCCTTCAAGAGTCTCTCATGGTTTGCCTCTCTCCCTTTCCCCCACCATTTCCGCCCTTCTTCTCCCCCTTGGTCCTCTGTTAAATTCCTCCTAATCCTCCTATACGTGCACACATATGATATTTGTCCTTCTCTGCCTGACTTATTTCGCTCAGCATAACACCCTCAAGGTCCATCCATGTGGCTACACGTGGCCAGATTTCATTGTTTCTCATTGCCATGCAGTATTCCATGGTATAGATAAACCACATCTTCTTGATCCATTCATCCATTGATGGACACTTAGGCTCTTTCCATGTTTTGGCTATTGTTGAGAGTGCTGCTGACATTAAACCTTTTCTTAAGGCAAGCCATACGATCCATGAAGTCTGAAAAGCAGACCCATAAGTGGGCCTTCCTCCGGCCCAGTGAGGGAACACACATGGATGGTTTTTACCTGCTTGTGAGGAAAGGCTGAGTTATGTTTTCATCCCGGACAACATCCACCATCACCCGTGACATCAAGGACAGCAGCTAACGTGTGTCGCATGCTGAGAATATGCTTTCCTCAGGTGACTTCATTGTACCCTTACACAATCCCGGGAGGTGATAACTAGAATTCTGCCCATTTTGCACAGATGAGAACACTGAGGCCCCAGGTCATGCTTTGTTATTTTTTCAATTGTGACAAGGTAGGAAGATCCAAAGAAGTCTGGGCGACACCTGCATTGCCTGTTGAGGTCCCTGAGACCATCGGTCACCCTGCACTTGTGTGGGGGTTTCCCACAGACTGCCCCTTATCCACATATCTCGGGACAGGAAAGAGGGCAGGGCTCCTCACCAAACAGAAGAGGAGAGGTCCACAGCAGGTAAGCAGGCTCAGGATCAAGTGACCCCCAAGGGTGCCCCTTGGACACTACGGGGAACACACTTCTTCCTGGGTGGTGGGATGGAGTCCTATAAGCTTAAGGCAAACTCAGGAGTCTCAGAACTCAGAGCTAGGGGGTCACTGAAAATCACCATGAGCCTTTAAAAATCTTTTTTTTTTTTTTTAATGTTCAAGCTTTAAAAAAAAATCTTAACTTGGAAATAGATAGCATGAAACCCAGACACACATGGTGATAGAGAAATTCACCTTCGAGTGATCCCAACCATGCACTCTGCAAGGCTAAATGCGAGCTGCCAGTACAAATACATCGCAGCTCAGAGGCGCCCCCTTGCCAGCACCGGCCTCCAGCTTCACCTTCTGTCCGGTCTCCCATTTTCATTATGAGGAGGTTTATTTGAATTTCCAGATGTTTAAAAAAAAAATCAAGAGAATTTGGGATCCTGCTGCAGACTAGGAAGTTGTTTTGGTCAGAGAGACACCTGGTGGCTCTTGAGATAAACCACACAGTCCCACGAAAGGACACATCTCTTACCCCAAGCATGTGACAGGGTCCAGGGGTGCCAGGACCTTCTCCTGCTGAGAGCGCTGAGCGTCGCCTTTGCAGGGAGTGGGTGGGCGCAGCAGGGCCAGAGCCAAGTGGGCTTAAACACCCTTCTCCGCTTTGTCCCCTGGACAATCAGCTGGGGCCCCCTGAGCTTGGTCCCCCTCATCTATGGAAATGAGACTGAGTGATGCCCATCGCTCTTACTGTCATTGCGAGGACAGGGTGAGCAGGAGAGACAGAGCCCACTGTGGCCCCAGCACACAGCTGATGGCCTCACCTCCCAGTGTTTGAACGTTATCACGGGGACCTGGGTACCGGGCGGTTCATCACGGCTCCATCCCTGGCCCATTACAGCACCTCTCCCTCCACTAGATCAGGACACTGGGGACAGACAGGCTCTGCTCCCTTGGGATCTCCATGGGGTCCTCCCACAAAGGCCACCCTCCATATAATCATGTTCGTGGGGTTTCCTTTTGGGTGCTATCCCCCTCACCCTAGTTTACAGATTTCTATATGCTTAAATTTTGCTATAAGCAGTTACCACGTTTATATGAAGTAAAAAAGAAGTAATAGCTATTTCCTTTTCACAGGAACAAATGTTACATTTCCATCAATCCTTGTTTTCATCTTAGCCCTTGGATGATTTCACATGTGCTTATTCATCTTTTTGAATAGAATAAAGGAGACTCTGGGATTCCATGGCACTATTTAACATTCTCATACTCTATCCTGTAATTTCAACTGTTGCCATTGTCTTCACACAAAGGAAAACAGCAGACAAGCAGACATCTCCCTCTGGGATAAACCCACATAGTGGTGTGCGTGTCCCTGCCCGAGCTGAGTGTGGAAATGCAGAAAGCAGAGTGGTTTCGCTCCCAATAGCACCACCGTGCATTCCACACCAGATCAGTGCTGCCACAGACAGGGCCATCTGCAAAGGGAAACTGAGTCAGCGTGAATGCTTGCTGAAAGCATTTCTCTGTATATGCATTCCGCTGTATGTGCTTGTTTTAAACAAAAGATGTAGTTAAGAAAAAGTTGTATGCCAAATAAAACTTCCTAACTCAAGGAGAACTTTATATGCATTAGGAAATTTACCTCCTGAAATACTGATGTGGATTTTTTGAAGCAAAAACAAAACAAAAAAAAAAAACCCTCTAATTTGAATAATCTTTTTCTTTTTTTTTTTGTTTTATTATTTCTAGGAGAGAGAGAGAGACAGCGTGAGCAGGGGAGGGTCAGAGAGAGAGGGGGACACAGACTCTGAAACGGGCTCCAGGCTCTGAGCTGGCAGTCAGCACAGAGCCCGACGCGGGGCTCGAGCCCACGAACCGTGAGATCATGACCTGAGCGAAAGTCGGACGCTTAACCGACTAAGCCACCCGGGCGCCCCTTGAATAATCTTTTTCTAATTAACCTATTTGATGGCCTGATTTTGGCCTGTGCTGAATTTTCTTAAAATAAAGGCCACTTTTATTAATCTTGGTTTCTAAATTTTTTAAAAATTTATTTATTTTGGGAAAGAGCAGTAGCTTGAGCTGGAGAGGGGCAGAGAGAGGGAGAAGAAGAATCCCAAGCAGACTTCATGCTGTCAGCGCGGAGCCTGATGTGGGGCTCGAACTCACAAAGTGTGAGATCATAACCTGAGCCAAAATCCAGAGTCAGACACTTAACCGACTGAGCCACCCAGGCGCCCTGATCCTGATTTCTTAGTAAACTAGCAGAACAACTTTAGTATCTACATTTTGACACGTCAGTTTCCTGGTGCCATCTTTACAAAAAAACTGCAATTATTATTTACTTAAAAGGTGACCCCATCACAAGCCTTCACAAAGGTCTGAAAGACTGAAAACGTATCAGAAATGGGGAGATGCTGTGATGTATTCTGGTGTGTGTGGAATCATATCAGGGAAACTTGTTCATGTTTTAGAAAGATCTATGTTTTAAAGAAATGGAATCCCTTCCTAAAGTGGGATCAATCCTCTCTTCCCACAAGGGGACATGCATACAACAAAATCCCCATATGCAGGCTTTCAGAAAAATAGCCAAGGGTGCCTGGCCTGGAGTCGGACATGGTGTGCGGGAGGCACCGCAGGGCACCAGCAAGTGCCACACACCCGTGTCTGGTTCTCGATGTGGCCGTACCGGGCCACAAAGGTGATCACCTCAGTGATTCTACAGAGAAGCACTGGTCTCCGGGTATGACAAAGGGAAAACTCTCAAACCGGATCAAGGATTACGTCACCAACATGTCCACAGAATCTACAATGAGGGCAGAATTCTGAAGTGATACCGTTTGTGTCAGTGACTTCACAAGGTCTATGTCCCTTTTTAGGAAGGTGGCCACGCGTCCCAGTTTGCTGGCTGTCACTTCAGGACGGCTGGCCCGGCCAAGTATTAATAGCGCCTCCTTTCACTCCTAGAAGTGTCCTGGTTTGGATGATAAAACGCTGTCACCTCAGCCTCAGCTGGAGCTCACTTAGGACCCGCTCACCACCCCAGAACGCCCACAGAGCCTTCCCTGCAGAGGCCCTGCGTCCAGACTCTTCTCCTACTCTCTCCCACCCCATTCCTTTAGGGCCAAGGGACCCAAAGCACATCCCTCCAGATTAAAACACGTGTGTCTGACACAGCATTTGGTTGACAATTACTCTGAAAGAGATGTGTCTAATGGGGCAGATCCAGGCCTGTGTCTCAGATGGCTGGATGGGGTTGTCCTCCACTGTTTCCCCCCCACACCACCGAGGAAGGCCCTGCACCCAGGAAAGTGGCCCACATGGTGCAGGGGGTGGCAGATCAGAGGGTCTGGCCGCCCCACAGCCTCTGCTGTTTAAAACCCTATCCTTTTGTGCCCGGATAAGGCAGACTGAAGCCGGCACCTCGCAGAAGTTCTCACTGAAGACTGAGCCGCACTGACCTCAATTACTCTTCTCAAGCACGCGGAGCCAGCAAGAGGCAGACTTTTAGATGAATAAAAATAAACTTTATTCTAATACAGTATGGAAAGTTTTTGAAATAGGAACTGCTCTTCTCTGACATGCACAAAAATTCTTACCCCTTGAACGTCTAAAGGTTACATTTTGTGCAATTATATAAATATTTTCATGGCCATATATATATATACACACATGATGTTTATGGTCCTAAAAGCCTTTGAAAAAATCAATAGTTAGATTCTTTAGACAATGATTAACTTAGTTTAGAAAACAGGAGATGCTCCCGAGCACAGCCGGGAATAAAGAAAGGAGAGAACGGGAAGGGCCTGCAAGGAGGCGAGGACGGAAAACAGTACAGACACAACAGACCCCGGGACCTGGATTTTAGAGGGCAAGATGCAACACAATGAAATTATATGCAAAATTGGAAACAAACCATCCAAGGGGGCGTTGAGTAAGTTGACCCCGAGGTCAAATTTCATCCCAAATCGATAACGAGTGTATCGCCTGGCACCTTTGTTCGAAGAGCAGGGGCCTTTTCCTGTTGTCTCTTACCAAACTGACACGCAGGTGGCAGCAGCAAAGAAGAAAAGACTTCAGAGCCACGAGACATGGATTTGGATCCCCGTTTCGGCAGGTGTGCTGGCTGTGTGGTCCTGGGCAGGATACTTCTCTCTGAGCCTGCTGCCCTGCCTATAAAATGTGGCCAATCGTATCTACTTTGCTGGTATGTTGGGAGGATTAGAGGTAACCTATAGAAAGTGCTTGCTTTGTCCCTGAAAAATAGCTGATGCTCAATAAATAAAATTATTGTGTGATAAGGGCTCTACCTTAGAATTTATTTTCATCCTACTTGTCTACCCCCATGTAACTCTGTCAACTACCACCGACGTTAGAGCCTAAAACCGGACCCATTCCTGCCCCTCTGAGGTCTTACCAGCACAAAGAGCCGCTGAAAGTGTGACAGGCTTTCCCTTGGGGAAGTTGTGGTGACTCCTTTCCTAAGGCACTGACTGTGCAGAAGTAGGAGCTCATGGAGAACAAGTGTGATTTCCTCTGGTTTGGGTACCACTGTTTCCTTAGACTTGCGCACCACGGGGGCACCCCCCCCAGGAATTCTGAATTGAATTCCATGAAGCAACAGTCACACAGCAGACCATGTACCACGAAGCTCCTGGAAGCCTGCAAGGAGGTTCCCATGAGCACACGCACCCCCACCATGGGGCACCCGTTTCAGGCACCACAGGCCTCTCGGGGTCCCCAGTACCTGGACCCCACAGTGTGCAGAATTTCTCAGGTCTCAGCCCTGAGACCCTCACTCTGGCAGGGCAGCAACGACCCACAGCAGCAGGCCATTCTGCAGGGAGAAGGCCGCCCGTGGCGCATGTTCCCGCCCCAAGGGACTCTCCACTTGAGCTGCAGAGACAAGAGAACCACAGAAACAGAGGCCACCATGGCAGCCGAGCACGTGGCCAGGACTCCGTGGTCATGCGGCACATTAAGTGAGAAAGAACTCTCCTCAAGCTGAGAGGTACAGCTGGCCCTCCGGCCAGGCGTGTGAGCGCACAGATTCGGGCAGAAGTGCCGAGAGCAGCCACAGGGATCGCTACGGCGTCAGTGCTGCCCTCAGAGAGCGGGCGGGGGGGTGGGGGTGGGCACGTCCCCAGTGTTAGGAACAGAAAAGGAAGAGACTGTGCCGGCAGAAATCCATGGGGTGCATTTGAGGTAAACCGCGGTCTCAGATACCCGTGCGTGTGGGTGTCGTCCAAAAGAACCCAACACCAAGGCTTCTCACGAGTTTTAAGGAAAGGCCCAGAGAAAGTTTCGGTCCTGATGAGCTGTTCCTCATTTTACAAGTGGTCATCCCAAACACACAAGCAGAGGTCCGAGCACAGGGCTGGCTGTCCCTTCCTCTGCTAGAGTCCAGCCCGGGTCCCGACAAGCCCATGCCAGCGGCAGGGTCTGGCCAGGAAGCCCGGCCACCGTGCCAGTGGGATCCAGGCAGGACGGGCCTAGCCACGGGCCACATCGGGATGCGGCACGCGCTGGCAGAGACGGCCAGGAACGTCCAGGGAGTGAAGGGCCCCAAGGCCGGACAGGAGCTTCGTCCATTTGCTGCTGGTGCTGCACCTGACCGGCCTGCACCTCGTCTACCAGGAAAGCCGGGCCGGCTACTCAGCCGGGGGACCGAGCCCTGGGACTGTTCAGATGCACTGTTCCTCATCCCTGTCACTCAGGAGCAGGGACCATTTGTCCCCACTGTCGTCAGCCCCAGCACTGTGCCGAGACAGCCTGTCCGACTTCAGTGAGGACAGAGACACCTGGCTGATGTAGCTGACCTGGTCCCAGGCTGTGGCCCTCGGCGAGTCCCAGCGCCGGTCATCCATGCCGATGTGCACGCTGACCTGGGACGCGGTCAGGGGCTTCATGCGGCCCTTCGCCTGCGCCTCATACCTCTGCAGGTCAGGCTTCTTATAGCTGCAAAGCAAGGACCCGAGAGCATTTGAGACGTTGTGGACACAGGTTTCTTTTTTTTTTTTTTCTTTTTGGAAACTTGGCAAAGACCTCTCACCAATGTCTTTAAATAAAACATACAGGATCAAAACCTCATGGATTTTAAAGGGGATGGTACTGAGCCCCTAGGATTCAGGTAAAGTTCACCTGCTTTAGAAACTGCCTGTCTAAATGCTTGGCACATAGTAGGCTGCCATTAACTTCCGTTAAGTGAAAGTATGAGAAAATATCTTTTTCAAAAAAGGATAAATGATAATGCACGAGGATCCCATGTCTAGGTGACACTTACATGAATGACTCTTGAGCCGACTAACCACAACACCCGAGCACATGATGGCTGTGAGGTGCTGATTAAGTCATTGCGTGTGCATGTGCGCGCGCGCGCACACACACACACACACACACACACACACACACACACACGGCTCCACCGTCCTTTCTGTCTTTGCCGCAGGTATGCTGGGCACCTGCACATGGCACACACCCACTGCTAGCCCAGGAGGCAGAGGGAAAGGGTTGAGGGGGTGGCTGGACGGGGGGAGCAGGCTGCGTGGGCACGGCCCGTGGCGCACGCTCCTGCCTCCAGGGACTCACCACTTGAGCTGCAGCGACGAGAGAACCACAGACACAGAGGAGGCCGCCATGGCCGCTGAGCCCATCCACGGCTGTAGCACGATGCCGATGGGCATGAAGACCCCTGAACAAGGGAAGGGCGACACTCACACCACAGCCCAGAGGAGACGGGCCCTGCTTTGGGCTGCCCCCTGTGACGTTCTCCTCCCTGGGGTGGCTCAGAAGCCCCTACTGCCACGTAACAGCTCCGTGCCAGCATGCCTCTGAAATGGGCAGTCTCGGAGCTGGGCGGGGGGTTCCACCAAGGGGACTGGGCTCGCCCACCCACCCTGGCCTTCCCAGGAGGATCCTCGTGGGTTTCAGGAGGAGCTCCAAGGGAGCAGGGAATCCCAGGGACCCTCTCTGCAGCTTTTGTTTACCTTCAGAGACTTACAAAGCAGAGAACATAACAAAATCAAACTCTTTCTGAAAGGCTCTGGCAGCCAGTGAAGTGGGCTCCCCGCTGGGCTGCCAAGAACCCAACAGGCAGGCAGAAGCCTGCTGCAGAGGAGCTGGGGTCAAAGGTCAGCCGACAGGCGAGAGCCACCCTACCTGCTGCGATGGGTATCCCAATCAGGTTGTAGATCAACGCCAGCACCAGATTGAGTCGTATTCTCCAGACGGTCCTCTTGGAGAGGTGAATGCTGGCCACCACGTCGAGCAAGTCATTCTGCAGGAGGAACGCAGGTCGGTCAGGGGCTCCGTCCCACGGCCCTCACCGCTCCCACCACCCGGACAACAGGGCGGGCGAAGGCGGAGCCAAGCTCACTCTGATGAGGACCACGTCGGCAGCCTCAATGGCGACGTCTGTGCCTGTCCCAATGGCAATGCCCACGTCAGCCCGGGCCAAGGCCGGCGAGTCGTTGACTCCGTCTCCCACCATGGCGACTTTCTTCCCTTCATTCTGGAGCTCCTGGACCTTGGCCACCTTGTGAGAAGGCAGCACCTCTGCAAAGACTTTGTTGATGCCAACCTAAAGGGAAAGGAAAAGAGAAGTCAAGAAACAAATACACGACGACACCTGGTGTTGGCAAGGGACAGTGAAGAGCAGCAGACACCTGCGTGTCATCTTGCTCCAGGCCCTTCAGCCTCCAGGCCCCGTCAACCACGTCAGTCACCACACCCTGCACATCCCAGGGCACGCGTGCCTGGCCTGGTCCTGCCCCCTTTCCACGGCGGCGTAGGCCCCTGCATGCCTCCCTGCCCACCTCCCAGCCTCCCTTCCCCCATGCCCACCGTGGCCGTCCAGAAGCAGTGGCCAGCCGGGCATGCTACTCTCCTGCTTAATGATCTCCAGGGGCTCCCACTTCCTTTAGGATGACATCCACACTCTGCAGTCTGCCTCCCAAGGCTCCCTGAGAACTGACTGCTGCGTGTCCCTGGCCCCCTGCCTTGTGGCCCAGCAGGTCCAGCCTGGTTCTGCCCCGTTCAACTCCCACCAGCTCTCCAGCCCGCTGCCGGGGAGCTCAGCTGCCCGCTCTGTTCTGGCTCCATCAGCTCCCCTTTCTCCACCCCTCCCCTTTTCTTCACCTGACTACTCCCACCCCAAGCACTTCCTCCCCTGGGAAGGGGTCTCCAGCCCCTGCCAGGCGGGGGTAACGTGGTAGCTCCCACATGTCCAGTGCACTTTTCTGTTGAAGAACTGGGCACTCAGTTCAGCCCTGGTCACTGGGCCACCCTGCCCCCAGGACAGCGAGCCAGGTCACGATCTCGCGGTCCTTGGGTTCAAGCCTCGCATCTGACTCTGTGCTGACAGCTCGGAGCCCGGAGCCTGCTTCAGATTCTGTGTCTTCCTCTCTCTCTGCCCCTTCCTCACTCATGCTCTGTCTTTCCCTCTCAAAAATAAACGTTAAAAAAAAAAAAAGAGCTGAGCTGACAAAACATTCCCTTAACACAAAATCTAGAAAGTGGTATATTTCAACTCTCAAGCCATTATCTTCTCCCCTCTCCTCCCCCCCCCCCCCGCCACTGGAAATACAGAAGCAGAGGACGCTGAAACTGCTTTTTGCAACAGCAGCACCAGTGGCCTCCGTGGGATGCCACACGGCGGCCGGGGCCGGAACAGAGCGTGCGGACAGGCACACGCCCAGCATGGGGCAAGGCCAGAAGCACAGTGGAGCGCTGGGTGAAGCGCTGCTCGCTTCCCCCCCTCCCCCCCCCCCCACTGCTCCAGTGAGCTTCAAGTCAAATTGCAAGAGGAATTTGCCCCAGCCCCGGCCCCCAGCCCCCACCTGGGTGGCAATGGCTCTGGCCGTCTTCCGGTTGTCCCCGGTGATCAGAACCACGTCCACACCCATGCTCTTCAGCGTGTGCACAGCCAGGGCGGCCTCCTGCTTGACCGAGTCCGCGATGGCGATCATCCCGCAGAGCACCCCTGCAGGGGACACGCGCGGTGAGTCCTCAACGGCAGGCACTGGGCGGCCCGAGGGACAAGGGAGGAAAGGAAGGAAGCTGCATAGGTTAAAGGAAGGTTCCCATAACGTAACATCACATGCGGAAAAACAAATCACCAAAGTACAAAACATAACGTGGCTTTGATGTTGCGTTTTTAAACATGACCTACACGTACAGATGCATACACAAGTCTGGAAGGAATGTGAAATGCTAACAGCGGCTCTCTGAAGGCTAGGATAAGGAGTAATTGCATTTTCTTCTTTATAGCTCGCAGAATTTTCCAAATATTCTGCAAGGAACACCTATTACTTTACAGAGCGTCTGGCTCATAGTAATGCAATACATGTCAGCTATTGTTTTTGGAACATGAGAATTAGAATGAGTACAATAAATGTTACTTAAAAGTGATGAATGTCCAAACAGAAAATCAGTCCTTCCTCTTTCTCTTTCTTCCTACAGAAAGCATTTCTGTGTAACTTTTTATTTGCTTGTTTTGTGTTGTTTTGAGTGAATCTTCAGATCCTGAGGCAGGAAGGCTTTCGGGGACTGAGATGCGTGCAAGCTTGGGGAGCTCTGTGGAGCGGGGCAGTGGGTCTCGTTCCTTAAGGGCACCCCGTGGCTCAACTTCTTGGACACATTGCTGCTGTGGTGTCTGCAGTGATGGGTGAGGCGGGCGACTGAACGGCTGGCCGGGACAGACGCAGACAGTGAGGGCGAGGGCAGTGTAGAATATCAGACTCAGGAGGCCGACACCGCCTCACTCTGGGTGTGGGGGGAGGGCAGACACAGCGAGAGAGGCCTCCAGACTGAGAATGAAGGCAAAAACTGGCAAGGCAGCCTTCTGGGCTATAGAATTTAAATTAACAGAGAGGAAAACATATTTTATAAAAACATGAGAAAGTCTATTTTTGCCAGCTATCCCTAAGAAACTTCGTTTCTGCAAGCAGAAGGTGGAGTGGGTGGGGCAATACCATCAATGGCCACCAGGATGGCTGTCTGGCCTTTCATCTCATGATCGGTCATGGTGTCACTGATGCCATTGGAAATGGTTAAGCCGTTGCGTCTCATCCACTCGCGGTTCCCAATCAGCACAGAGAAGGTCTGGGGGGTCGCATCTGTTCAAAAGAGTTTGTGGTTATTCCTAGGGAGTCCAGTTTTACTGTGAAAAGGACTAAAAACCATTGAATGCTTTGAGCAGCAAAACGCCCTTTTAACTGTTCTGAAAAACTGTACCTAGTAAGCACCTCTCATAACACCATCCGTAAAGGACCTGGGGAGAAAGAGCAATTCATGTGTGGAAGGTGAGGGTGTGGATTAAAATGAGGTGTTAAAAGGTACACGCAGTGTGTGTGAAAATTTTATGAACATATTAAACATGAGGTAGTGTTTTTATTTGCCTTTTTTTTAGATTTTTTTTTATTTTTATTTTTTTTATTTATTTATTTTTTTTTTTTTTTAGTGGTTTTTTTATTTTATCTCTAGGAGAGAGAGAGAGAGAGAGACAGCGTGAGCAGGGGAGGGTCAGAGAGGGGAGACACAGACACCGAAACGGCTCCAGGCTCTGAGCTGGCAGTCAGCACAGAGCCCGACGCGGGGCTCGAACCCTCGAACCGCGAGATCATGACCTAAGTGAAAGTCGGTCGCTTAACCGACTAAGCCACCCAGGCGCCCCTTTTTATTTATTTCTAGGAGAGAGAGAGAGAGCAGCGTGAGCAGGAGGGTCAGAGAGAGAGGGAGTCACAGACTCTGAAACAGGCTCCAGGCTCTGAACTGGCAGTCAGCACAGAGCCCGACGCGGGGCTCGAACCCACGAACCGCGAGATCACCACCTAAGCGAAAGTCGGACGCTCAACCGACTAAGCCATCCAGGCGCCCCTTTATTTGCCTTTAAGAGACATCTGCTGGTTCTTTTCTGCAGAGATTAGAAGCAGTAAGTGTAGCTTGGTGCAGATGACTCAAGGAGCATCAGCAAATAACTAGTCTACCTGTAGGAAACGCCTTAAAGCTGTTCCTCCTAAAAGGCTAGGTGAGTCTTCCTGTCTTTTTTTTTTTAAGCTTTATTAAAAAAGATTTTTAATGTTTATTTATTGAGAGAAAGAGAGAGCAGGAGGGGCAGAGAGAGAGAAAAACACACAGAGAATCCAAAGCAGGCTTCAGGCTCTGAGCTGTCAGCACAGAGCCCAATGTGGGGCTTGAACTCACGAACAACATGGTCATGACCTGAGCTGAAGTCAGATGCTCAACTGACCGAGACACCCAGGTGTCCCTCACCTTTTTTTTTTAATGTTTATTTATTTTTAAGAGAGAGAGTGCGCGCATGCGCGCACACACACACACGTGTGCGTGTACACATGCTGGGAAGGAGGAGAGGGGGACAGGGGATCTGAAGCAGTGAGCCTGATATGGGGCTTGAACTCACTAACTACAAGATCATGACCTGAACTGAAGTCGGATGCTTAACCTACTGAGACACCAGGTGCCCCATCCCTGTCACCTTTTAACTATGTGTGCCACTAACAGGTGTCACCACACAGACCCGTCCCTGGAAGCTAAATGGAAGGGTCACCCTGGCGTTCTAAACTGCTGGAAGGTGGCAGATGCCTTCTAACAACATATATTCCGAAGCAAGACTACGCTACCAATGCACGTAAGAGAAAATACTAGACATGGGTGTTTTGGGTTGGGAGGGTTTCTACACCCTTACGCTCGTGGCTAGCAAGCTACCCTTAGAATCAGAAAAGCCACTGCTGGAAGGCAGCTGTCGCTGCAGGCGGTACCCCTTCTTGGCTGTGCAGACCACTCCCCTCTGCCTTCTCTGCAAACACAACACAGCCCAGCAGCGCTCCCCGCACGGGAGGGAGACGGGAAGGGCGAAAGCAGAATCCCCATCGGACCGCTCTCCGGCTCAGGAGAAGACTCACTCGGGATGAAAAGAAGAGACTCGAGAGTGCGAGTCGCTGCGACACCCTCTGTGGATTTCAGCACATACTACTTCCGTCTGCCAATAGCGTCAAGACGCAGACGCGTCAGAGAGCACAACGGAGAAACCACCGGTTTTCCTGGTAGGGGGGGGCCACCCTCGTCCGTAGCAGGGGGACCATGGGCGGTGCTGGCCTGGCCCACCACCGCCCGGCCCCGCCGGGCCCCACCCCTGTCAGGCCGGGCCGAGAGACGAGGGCCAGGGTACCTGTCTCCTCAGGAGCGCCGCCGCCGCCGTTCTTGAGAGCAGCCTGCTTGCCCCGCTGGTGCCCGCCGTGGGCCAGGATGCCCTCCACGCTGCTGACTTTGCAGCCGATTCCACAGCCTGGCACCGCCTGGAAGTCTGTGCAGTACCCCAAGGTCTCTGTTCCCAGTTCCTGTGAAGGCAGGGGAGGTGACGAGGAGGCAGGCAGACACGGGGAAGGGGGGGAGGGGGTGGGGGTGGTGAGCAACGCCCAGCTCCACATACCTCTTTACAGTACTTGGTGACTGCCACGCCCAGCGGGTGCTCGCTGCTGGCCTCCGCAGTCCCCACCACAGCGAGGACCTTCCTGAGGGGCAGCGTGGCCATGTCCACGAGCAGGAGGACCCTCATGACTTTGGGGACCCCGTGGGTAATGGTGCCCGTTTTGTCAAACATCACAGTCTTTATCTGCCGAAACAGCCGCGTCTTGGTGACCACAGACACAGAGGGAGGGGACTTCAAGAGTCCACACGATCTTGAGGCAGAACCCCACTCAACCAAGCTCGAGCGGACGACAGCCCTTCGTTACTCCACTAACTCAGTCCTCCACGGCCAGTCCCGGGTTCACACGCTCCCACGACAAAGGCACTGTCCCCCTCTCGGTCCAGCTGACACGACCTGCACTGCAGCTTAATCTCTGTCAGCTGGAGCCAACAGCCACCCCAGCGTGACAGGAGACGGCATGGTACCCTCTTCTGGGCAGTGACACCGTGCGCGCCTGTGTCAGGGCCCCGGGGCCCCCCCGCCTCCCAGCGCACAGCGCCTGCGGCCCACTGAGCATAAAGCGCTCCCGCTGCAGCCGGGGGGTGGGGGGCAGGGGGGCCCGGGCCCTGGCCACAGTAACAGTAACCGCCAGAGCCACTTTCTCCGCCTGTCCCACTCGGTGCCCGGTCCCCAAGGCTCTGGGCTCCGCCAGTTATTTAACCCCACAACGCTTAGCTGTTGTTGCAACCATTCCCAGTCAGGCCTGGCTTTCTGTTTTATTTAATTAACGGTGCCCCTCAAGCCTCCCCCAGGGTGTTCTCTTCATGCAGAATTGAAACAGATACCGTGCTCACCAGGACTCTCTAAGTTTCAAAAACAAACAAACAAATCACACAGCAACAGCTATGGCAAAGTCATTGGTCACCTTGTGGGCCATCTCCAGAGGCTTGCCTCCCTTGATGAGGATGCCGTTCTGGGCGGCCACCCCAGTGCCCACCATGACGGCCGTGGGCGTGGCCAAGCCCAGGGAGCAGGGGCAGGCGATGCAGAGCACCGTGATGGACGTCTGGAACGCAAAGCGGATGATCACCTCTGTCTGGGAGACATGCTTGTTGGGGGTCTGAAAAACAGATATGGGCAGGCTGAGGGTTACATGGGGAATCCCGCAGACTCCGAGTCACATCAGAACATTTCCGTGCAGACAGTGGGACCCGCGGCTGCATGACGAGCAGGGGTTTGGGAAACGTGGGGTTGGCATCACATGGCTCACTTCAGTGTTCCCCGTCCTGGTTTTCCAACCTGATCCCACAGGCTTTCCTCTGACAGAGGTAAGGCGAGACGAGAGAGTCGTACGAGCCTCTGTGCTAGAGGAAGGAGCGTGGACCCTAGAGTCGGACTCTGCATGTTCATTTCCTGGCCCTGGCACTAATTTAACTTCTCGGGGTCTCGCTTCCTCACATCCAAAATGGAGACAATAATACCAATAACACCCCACTGGCTGTTTTAAGGATTAAATGACATAACATAGATACAAATACATACAAACATATAAATGTACATTGTACAATATCAGGCATAAGAGAGGCATCGAAAAAACTGTCACAGTGTTTTGTATTATGGCAAAAAACTAGAGACAATCCATAGGGAATCAGTTAATTAAGTTGTGGGCACAAAAAAATAATGGTGGGTATGATGTACATAATGAAATATTATGCAATTGTTGAAATCATGTTGCACATCTATACTTGCTGACATGGAAAGATACCAGTAACACTACTGGATAAAAAAAAGCAAGCACAAAATGGCATGTGTTGTGACTGAATTAGTGTGGAATTATTTGCCCATGTCTCTACACAGTCCTTCAACTTTGCACCAAAGTACAAAAAATTGTTACGCCTTGGGATGGGATTTGGAGCCACCTTTATGTGCTTCTATTTTTTCACTGTTGTTTTCTTGGTAAACTCAAAACAAACAAAATATGGGTCTCTTTTCCAGTTACCTAGAGACACACATGGTTATTACTCTGTGCATTCTGACATCTTGATTTATCTTGGTTTATTTTTCAAAATGGCGGGTGTCTCTGAGGTACAATCAGGAGACATTGTATTCACTTCAATTATAGTTTGTTTTCTAAATCAAGGATACAGACCACAGTCTCTTTGGCTTCCATCTATATTTTACTCCTTGATTTTGAAAGGCAGAATCCTAAAACAAGATGTATTATTAAAGGGTCATTTCACTTTGATTATAAAGTTGTATTTAGATAGAAGGACACAGTATTTAAGACATAATGTGATTTTTAGAGATAAAAATGATGTGATTAAAAAAAAACAGTAATTCTTCTCAAAATAACACTGGGCATTCTGATGGGACCAGGTGGACTTTGAGAAGGTGACATGAACGTCTCCCTACACATGACTATCACACAGCAGGGTGATAATATCTTAAAGGAACATGCAGTACCTCATTTGCCAGCATCCGCCCTGATATTGCAGATAAAAACAAAAGAAGCCAAAGTAAGATGGAAAGGCAGGGACCAGCAGAAAGCCACATATACCAACTTGTTTAGGAATGACTTTTCCCACAGCCATATGCCAAGGAGCTGCTCTCCCACAAAGGCAGACACTTGGGGCATTGAGGCGCCATAAGAGCCCCTGACAAATTCTAGCAATATAGTCACAGGTGACTCTTAATAGCACTGAGGTCTCCTGACATGTCAGGAAGAAGTTAACGTGGACATTTTTCATTTTAAAATAGGAGACTGGAGAGAGGAAGTGGTATCTTAGTAAAGGACATGCACCTTGAAAATATAAGCTATGCTTTTAATTATGGGTAGATTTTTTTTTTTTTTAAGAACAAATTCTCTTCCACGTTTCTTATATTATGGCCCTCAGGTGAAATACGCATTAGACGTGGCTGAGCGTAAAACCCTGTTCCACTCACTGGGCACTTACCAACTGCTGGTCTGTGTGGGCCACCTGCTGCTGATGCAATCAAGCTTTCTGAATCTCAGCACTACTGACATTTGGGCTCACGTGATTCTTTGTTGGGGGCGGGGGGGGAGGGGGGACTGTGCTCTGCGGAATAGGCCGTCTGGCAGCATCCCTGGTCTCCACCCGCTAGATGTCAGGAGTATTACCTCCCCAGTCAGGACAACCAAAAATGTCTCCATTGCCAAATGTGAAACAACTCCCCACTGAGAACCACCACAGTTCTTATTTCTCAGGCAGAAAAGCTTTTATTTTGGATTTTCTGCCCTATTTGGAAGTTTGATAAAATTGTAGTTCCTAAGATCGTATTCTTTATCTACGTTTTAACTCAAGAAAGTATATTCCATGGTCTCATGTTATGTTTAATAAATATTTAATTATTAAGAAGCTTTCGTATTGCTTGGGAAGCTACAAGGTGGAAGATGCTATTGATGGACATAGAGAGCAAACAACATATTTTTCTTAAAATCTGTTAAATAATATTATCATGCCATCAAAACTGTGAAGTGGCCTATGATATGTACCTTATAACTCCAGGAATGGCCAGGATCCCATAATGCAAATGTTTTAAGCATTACAACCGAGAGCCAACTGGAGTCTGTGCAATCATCTAACTAGAAAGCCCAGGGAATCTTTAAAAAAAACTTGCAGAAACAGAGTGACAGATCATTCTATCCTGGCCAAGACCTTGCCACCTTAAGTAAGCAAAGCAAACAAACAAATGTAACGGGTAATTAAAGCCCAATGAATCTCAGATACGAGAGTACAGGATTAATGGCAAGAGATTATTTAAAACACGGCAACCATACTGAATGAACCAAAGCATTCAACTTACAGGAAAGTATTTCTGAACAACACCAAAATCGATAAAACCGATTATAATCCATACCACCAACGTCAACGTTGAAATGATGATGATAAATGGGACAAAATATCCACTAAACCGGTCAGCCAGTTGCTGAATGGGTGCCTATGAAAACAAAACACCAAGACCATGGGAAATTACGATCCACAAAGAAATAAAAACACTACCAGCACAGGCAAGAACTGGGATTCCGAGCCCCCTCACTGACTACACTTACTCAACAATCTCTACCCGGCAAAACCTGCCTGATTCTATGAAAACTCTTGGAGTAATTCCTAAATGAGGAAGCTGAAGTCATATTATCTTTTACAAATTTCTTCATTACCTTTGACATCTGAGCCTCTTCTACCAATTTCACAATCTGAGCCAAAGTGGTGTCATTGCCCACATGGGTGGCATTAATGAGCACAGAGCCATGTGCATTTATAGACCCAGCAATCACTGTGCTTCCGGGTTTCTTAGTGACCGGCATGGCTTCTCCTAGGGGTGGACAAAAGAGACGGACCATCATGCATTGAGCCCCATTCAGCAGTCATGTGACCTGGCAACTGCTGAGATACCTGCCCAAAGGGGACATGAAACGAGTCACCTAACCTGTGATGAGGGACTCGTCGGCCATGGTATTGCCTTCCAGGACTTTCCCATCCACCGGGAACTTTCCCCCGGGCACGACCTTGATGACGTCGCCCCGCTGCACCAGCTCCATGGGTACCTGTTCCTCTCTGAAACAAATGCCACTCGGGTCACGCACACAGCAATTAACTGGAGCTCACCCCTGCCAACCTGCCACCCAGGTCAGGTTCTAGGCAAAGTGTTGGGCTAGTTACATTCTTCGCTTTTACACTGAGTAGCAGAGTTCATTTGACGCTCATTTGCAGATTGAGTCAATATTTATTGTGTAGCTACTAAGTGACAGGCACTGTACTAGACACTGAAAATATAGTAAGCCAGTGGCTGAGAGGGCGCCTGTCCCAGCCGGAGACTCAAGGCAAATCATGCCAGTCCACTGGGCTTCAGGTTCTTCCTAAAGAAATGGCGATCATGGGAGCACTCCCCGCACAGGGGAGTTACCAGGTTGAATTAGGTAGTTGAACCTAGTGGTCGTTAGTGGGACCGGCACACTCTAAGTTCTCAAACTCTCACTACTGTAATTCTGACTTGTACTCAAAAGCCAGCGTCCAGGCAGTGGTCAGCTGGCACCTCATTCTCTGATTCATGTATTCAGCATAGGTTCACCGAGTGTCCCCCCTCAGGAAGCAACGGGAAGGGGGGCCATCTCGGCCTCCAAGGGCCATCTCTGGGGCACACACTCATGAACCCACACTGGCAGCAGTGTGCAGAATGGGCAGTACCGTGGGGCTGGGCCACAGGGCTGCTTCGACATCAGGAGTCTGGACTGTAGGTCACGCTGGATGGTAAGAAGCAGTAAAGACGGACACGCTGAAGAGCCACAAGACACAGACAGAGGGAGGCTCCTGAGCCGAGGCCCAGAAGGAGAGGAAGGCAGCGTACAGAGGGGAGGCTAGCTTTGTAGGGAGAGTGACCAGAACCTGATGCATTTCCCACCCTGGAGTCAGACTGAGATCGCAGGCCAGAGGGGAGAGTGGTGGGGCTGGAGAGAGATTTCAGGAACGTGAAGGTCTGAAATCAGCACTGCCTCGAATATGAAAATGAGGCTGACCGGGGAAATACAGAAGCCTTAATTTGTGAAAATGCCCATATTATTAAATACGCCTTGGGGCGCGGCTCAGTCAGTTAAGCATCTGACTTTGGCTCAGGTCATGATCTCACGGTTCGTGGGCTCAAGCCCCATGTGGGGCTCTGTGCTGACAGCTCAGAGCCTGGAGCCTGCTTCAGATTCTATGTCTCCCTCTCTCTGCCCCTCCCCCACTCATGCTCCTTCTCTCTCTAAAATAAACAAACACACAAAAAAATCTTTTTTAAATAAGTAAATGTGCCTTAAAAGCCAGTATGTGTAAGCGTTAAAAATCTGGACTCTGGAACCAAGAGCCTGGGTGATAACTCAATTCCACTACTTAATACCTGTGTGGCTTTGGGCCACTTGCTTAGCCTTTTTGAACGTCACTTTCCTCATGTACAAAATAAAGGTAGTAACAGTCCTCTCCTATTGTTTTTTTTTAAAATTTAGATTTAATACAAAGAGGTTAAAAGTATCTGACAGGTAGTAAATGCTATATAAGTTCCAGCAATAATGAGGAGAGTTATTATTATTTTTAGTATCTGCCAACTGTATGAAGAAGAAAACTACTTCTCCCATTTGTATTCCTTGGCAAGTTGAACCTCATCTCTCTCAGCCTTGTAAATCCTCCAGATCGTGCAAGGAAGGTCCAACATGTGGTCCGTGCTCTGTGGAGCTTTCCCTGAGCACCCTCTTCTCAGTTCCAGCAGTACTGATCACCTCTGCCTCTCACGTGGCACTCAGCATACCACACCACCGTGAACTCTTAGGGATCTCGCAGTCCCTAAGTGCCCTGTTAATTACCTGGCACAAGAGACCGGGTCTGACCACACCCATCTCTGCCAGCCCCTCAACGCCTAGTGTAACATTACAGACACAATGGGTGTGTGCGGTGTCTTACACGGGCTGATACAACTTTGCATGAAGACGACCCACCTGATGATCAAGTTGTCCTCGCCGAGGGTCACGACGGTGGCTTCCGTGGCTTGGAGAGACATGAGTTTGGCAAGGGCTTCTGAAGTTTTGCTCTAGGAAAGAGCCAGAATGGAAGACAAGAGCTATCGTAAGCTGACCTGTGCAAACCCAGACCAATGCTCCCTAGGCTGGTGCGAGAGAAACCCCTGCAGAAAGAGGCTGGCAGCCTTGTAACACGGCCCCGGTGCATATCGAAAGGCTCCTCCCGGACGGATGTCACTGTGGTTGACGTGCAGCCACGGCATCACCACACGGAAGGTACAATGCCACCCAGTTCTATGAATTACATTTTGCTGAAGAGACAGGACCAGTCTGCTCACTAACTGCTTTTTTTGTTGTTGTTGTTCAACTGAGTCCTACTCTTTTATAGAATACATTAAAATCCGGGTATAATGTAGGGTGTTAAAAATGGCCCTATGACACAAACATGGCTTTCTAGCCTAATGAGGCAAATACTCAGTGATGCAGAAGAGGCAGTGTAAGCGCGGGCCCAAAATCCGGAGTTCTCTTCATACACAATGCACCTGAATAAAGGTTTCAGTAATTAACCAGATTAGCTGGGATTTCAGAAGTAGCAATCAATTTGGAGATTAGCGATCGGAACACCTAATTATACGTAGGTTTCACATTTCTTTAAGTCTTTCGCCAGACTGTGTATAATTAGTAATTCTAAACAAGGCGTTCACACGAAGTAAGATTTATACTACCGAAGACATAGTTCTTTTCTTTGCCCGAAGCTGCAGTTACCTTCGCCACGTGCTCCAGCCACCGGCCCAGGGCAATGAACACAAAGAGCATAGGGGGGGTGTCGAAGAAGGTCACGGGGCTCCTCTCCGCCTTCTCAGCCACGGCCACCACCAGGATGACGACTGAGTAGGTGTAGGCGATGCTCGTGGCCAGCACAATGAGCACGTCCATGTTGGCCGCCCTGTGCCGCAGAGACCTGTAGGCCTGGACGTAGAAGTACCAGCCGCCCAGGAGCTGAAAGACAGAGGACAGCAACCGTGCATGAGCAGGCACGCAGCCCACGGAGCAACCAGAGACCCCGAGGCCCCTCAGGGCTGCAAGTGCTCCGACGCTACTTTCTGCTCTGCAAGTGCCGTGTAGGCAAAGTATTTCCTGATTCACAAGACTACCGGCCACAGGAACGGAGGGTCAAGGTCATGGGGGACCTTCCAAACCCAGAGCACGTGACCTGAATGTCCAACAACAGAGAAGGGTGGCAATGGTGACATCAATCATGGTTCATTTATAACGTGGACAGTGCTACGCAGTCCCCAAAGAGAAAGTGCTAGGTCTATAAACCACTCACACGAAAGATGCCCGTAAGACACAGTTAAGTGGAAAAGCCAGTGGTAAATCAGTTCATCTAGTATGATCTTATTTCAGTTAAAAAATATAAAGTCCGTGTGTCTATATTATGTGAACATGTACACACACATACATGTATGTGCAAATGAGTATTTTTCTACACAGACGAAGATCTGTAAACACACATCTCCAACCAGCAATAATACTAAGGTAACGCTGGGGAACAGGCCTGGGCCGGAGGCAGGGTATGATTCTAGCGAAAGAACATCTTCCCCTTTGCGTCTTCTACTTTAGTATGGTTTGGATCGTCTACAGTAAATATATATTGCATTTGTAATGAAAAAGAAATTACAGGAAAGAGCAAATTCAGCTGACAAATAAATGCTCGCAGGTAGTCTTAAACTAGACATTCCCACGTTACATCAGCAGTTTTATTTTATATTCTAAAATCAATAGGAGGGCACACTTTCACCAGAAACATGGCCAGCTCCTTAATATCGCCCCTAGAGTAGAAGCTCCAGGAGGCTGGTCTCTTCTAAATTATAATTTCCTCAGGGGGACGCCTGGGTGGCTCAGTCGATTGAGCACCCAACTTCAGCTCAGGTCATGATCTCAGGGCTCATGGGTTCGAGCCCTGCATTGGGCTCTGTGCTGATGGCTCAGAGCCTGGAGCCTGCATTGGATTCTGTGTCTCCCTCTCTCTGTGCCCCTCCCCTGCTCACGTTCTGTCTTTCTCTGTCCCTCAAAAATAAAGGTAAAAAAACCTTTTTTAATAAGTTATATTTCCTCAGAACCACAGCTCTTCATTCAGGACAGGAGACGCTGCTTCTGACAACAAGCTGGTGTAAACGAGACAGTAAACAAATAAGCGACACACGGCTTCGCCAATCCTTGCAGCAAGGTGCTCGCTACTGCAGGGGCAGTCTGATCACCCACAACCACGCTGTGAACGTGACAGTGAAGCCAGGTCCTTTCAGTGCTGCCTGCCGGTCCTCAAGGAAAACAGCAGCCCCTGCAGGACGGCGGTGATAAAGTGCCACCTAAGCCAAGCAGACGGGCTGTGCTGGCATCACAGGGCAGAGACTGCTGGCCACACAGAGCAGGGGGTGGGGGTGGGGGGGGCAGATACGCACCTGGACAAAGGTACACAGGATAAAGAAGATGAGATTTAGAAAGGACAGTCCCGGAACGATGTTGTGGTCCAGGACCATAGTCTCGTGGGGCTCGCTGCTGGGCACCAGCATATAGATCATTAAACCCATAACAGGGATGCCGAACACCAGGCTGCACAGAAAAGACTTCTTCCACCTGCAAAGCAACGCAGCAACACCGACCTGTTAGGCATCACCTGTTGGCTGGTCTCCTCCTGGGGACTCAGTTTAAGACTTGCCTTTGGCACACGTCTGGGACAGACGAGCAAGGGTGTGAAATGAAGGGAAGGCTCTCTCCCTGACACCCGCCACCTGAGAGAACATCTAAACGTTTACGCTTGGCAGGGCTGTTCCAGGGATATGGACAGCCTCTGCCTGCCCACGGCTGACCTGCTGCCTCTAATCTCTAGGGGAGGCGACGGAGGCCCAGAACTGAGAATCTAGCCCCAAAGCAGTTGAACATGCTCAGTCCTTATGGCTGCCTAGTGCTCTTTTTTCAAAATAAAATCTTATACAGATTCCCAAGGAAAAAAAAACAGATAAAAGCAAAATGTTATTATTAGTATGAATATACTTATATGTTTGACCTTTAAGCTATTACTTAAAATAGAGTCAGTGACTGGGGCGCCTGGGTGGCTCAGTCGGTTAAGCGTCCAACTTCGGCTCAGGAAGTGATCTTGTGGTCTGTGGGTTCGAGCCCCGCGTCGGGCTCTGTGCTGACAGCTCAGAGCCTGAGGCCTGTTTCAGATTCTTTCTCTGCTCCTCTCTGCTCATGCTCAGTCTCTCTCTCCCTCAAAATAATAAATATTTTTAAAAATTTTTAAAAAGATTCAGTGAGAACCATAAAGCCATCTTGATGAGCACCACAGTGACGGCTCTGGTCTCCTGTCAGCGTCAGCATCCATGAATTCCCACTGGCTGTTGTGAAAGCTCTGACATGCGCCCACCCTGGCCCATGGACCCCTGGCCTACAACATGGAAGTCTATGCTCTCAGGCGGCCGCCAGGGCCCTGAGAGTTACCCTGGCTGCTGGCCTTCCAGGTGCTTCTCCATTCAGTCCTGGCCTCCTCCGGGCATGCCAACCAGAGCAAATGACAGGAGTCCTGAGGGTCCCCCGCCTCCATGTCCCTTGAGGACGCTCACCTCAACCCCCTCCCCCACCCCCACTGCCTGGCAAACTTCCACTCGTTCTTTTGAGGCTCAGGTCACGCGTCCCCCGCTGGTTGGCTTCCCAGACCTCCTTAACCCACCTGCCGCCCTGCCCGCCCACCCTTCCCTAGCGCAGCTGTGACGGTATCCCACTCATCCCAGCACCTGGCATAGCGCCCTTGTGTTTGTTGAATGAGTAAGTGCATCTGCATCAATGAATAAACTCAGGTCTCCTTCTCCCCAGGCTGTTTTCTTTCCAGGGACCATGCTTCCTGCCCTCCGACCCCACTCCTAGAACCCATTCAAATAAAATCTTAAAATACTGTGCTGTAAAAGGAAATATCCACACCCTCTTCCTCCCATCTCAACTTAAGTGCTGTCCCATCTGTTAGCCACCAGCCGTAAGCGGCTATCTAAATTAAAATCAGTTAAGGTCAAATGAAATTAGAAACTCAGTTCCTTAGTCACATGAACAGCTCAGGCGCTGGTGGCTCCCAGGCTGGGCAGTGCGGGTAGAGAACATTTCTGTCACTGCAGGAGGTCTACTGGACAGCGCCCTTCTAGAGGGTTCATGTCACAAGGGCGGAAGGCAGCTGGTCCACGTGGGTGGCGCCGTGGGAAGCCAGTGGGCAGGGACGCCCGTGAGCACAGAATGAGGCAGTCAGGCCCAGCTGGGGGTGGGGTGGGGGGAGGAGGAGCAGGGGAGAGAGGGGCACTTAGACATGAGCTCCGGCCTTTCTACCTACTGCTTTATTTCCACCTTGTGGTCCAAGTGATGCGCGTTGGGGTTTCTCTGGGCCGGGGAAGCACGAAAGCCGATTTCCTTGTTAAAAAAAGAAAAGTGAGAAACAGGGAGGAAGGCACTTGGTTAAAACGTGCGTTGGTAGAAAGCATTTTACATCTTTTGAAATTAGAAAGTTACTCAACAACCGCTCAAAAGACTGGACTGGTTTTGCCGCTCACGATCTCTGTTCCCAAGTCACACTACAAATCCTGTCAGAGGTCTACACTGTCTATGACCACAGACTGATTCATCCCCAAGGAGCTGGCCTCAGATGCGACTCCTGTCCCTTCTGCGGGCAACGGCGCAGGTTCTGGGGGAAGGTCCGGTGTCCCGGGGCTGACCAATGCTGAATCAGACCCCCAGAACTGCTGGGTCAGGCACCCCAAACACCGAGTGGCCAGGTGCGGTCATTCCCTGCGTGGGGAAACTGAAGGTCAGAGGTTAGAGACCCTGCCCAGAGCCACCGTGCTGCCAGAAGGGCGAGGCCCGGTGTTCCGTGCTCAGGTCTCTGGATTCCCAGCCAGGCCTCCACCCGCCGAGCAGACCCACACCTGCTCACTGCGGCTACACTGAACCAGATGGGGGCTGTACCACAATCCGCCGGTTCTTTCCAGGGCGTGACTCCAGCGTTTCTTGCACCGCCTCGCTCCCTGACCCTCTCTCTCTTCCTTATTTGATCTGACCCCTTTATGAAATTACACAGGAAAGGCTGTCAGGAAATGGCCCATCAGTCAGCACAATATAAAGAGGGGCCTAGCACTCTCATGTTGGGATTTCACCCAAAAGTTAAAAGTGCTGGTTGGGGAAAGAGCATCCAGGACCATCTAAAGACAAATCCTTTAGAACGAATACCAGCCTAATTACAGCTGGAAAAGTTGCACCCGAGATGCAATATTGGCAATATTCTTCCAGTACGGACCAAGACAGCATTCACTGAGCTCGGCGGGCAGGGTGGGGGCCAGGATGGGCAGGATTAGTAAGAAGGGTCACTGAAGACCTGGGACTCCCCCGCCTGCCAGCGCATCGGTCTGACTTCTCAGCCTCATTGATGCCACGTCACTGCTGCTCGGTAGGACCTGCGGTGTGGCAGAACTCGAAAGGCCGCTGAGCTTGGAACTGCAAGGTCTGGGTCTGAGGGCCGGCCCTGCAACCTTTAGCTGGGTACCAGTAAGCAAAGTCACGTAACCTCTCTGCGGCTCCTTCCCCATCTGGTAAAGCAGCTGGGTTGTCTGCCTCTAAGACAGAATTATTCGTAGCAGCCGCAGCATAAATAATGCACATCAAAGGGCTCTGCTAAGCCCCACAACAGACAACATCTCCCTTAAACTCATGCACAGGGAAGAGAAAATGAAAGACAACACCAAGCAGGCCAAGAGACGCTTCCTTGCGTTGGTACTTCCTGCTGAACTTCACTTATGCTGGCCATCAGTTTTACGACTTAACCTCGTTCAGTTTTGACCGTTTTAACCCATTCGGATGAGCACCAATGCTCACCCGCTCCCAGTGTGGTATAATACAGGCCTTAAAGAGGAAATGGAGTGTCTATGGATAAAGCGAGGGAGGTAACAGAGGGAGGGAGTGCAGGAAGACTAAGTAATTTTCCAAAAGAGAAACGACCAAACTCTCCCATTATTGGGCAGGCCTGGCACAGTGGTAAGACACAGCCCAATTCCTCTTTGTTTCCAATAATCCCTCCGTCTATAGATGTTCGGTCCAGACATAAATAATACTCTACCATGACAGGTAACTACACCCCATGGGCCAGGTACCCTGCTGATACTGATGTTTCTCCAGGAATACCTGCAATTAAAACAATAGTATCCTTTTTCTTACCCATTCACTGATTTTCATCCTCATGGTCTGATATTTACTTAATTTCACTGTTAAATATTTTAAAATGATTCAGGGGCACCTGGGTGGCTCAGTCGGTTAAGCGTCCGACTTTGGCTCAGGTCCTGATCTCGCAGATCTCTTGGGGTTCGAGCCCCACGTCGGGCTCTGCGCTGACAGCCAGCTCAGAGCCTGGAGCCTGTCTTCAGATTCTGTGTCTCTTCCCTCTCTGACCCTCCCCTGTTCACGCTGTCTCTCTCTCAGAAATAAATAAAACATTAAAAAAAAAAAAAGATTCACCTTTATTTCCATGAGAATGAAGAATAAAGTCAGTTAGGTGACTTTTCTTCTTTTTAATTTTTTGGTTAGCTGTATTTTCTCATTTCCCTACGGTGATTATAAACCACTGTCTTTAAAAACGAACGTATATATTTTTAATTGAAGTACAATTGATGCACACGCTATGTTAGTTTGTAGGATTTTTTTAAATGAAAGACTTACCTCGATAATTTTGACAATATCCCGCGGACCAATGATTTCGGGATCGAACTTCACGTGGGCTTTGCTGGTGGCAAGGGCCACAGAGGCGTAGGTGATGCCATTCGTCCTCGTGAGTTTGGATTCTATGTTGTGAACACAGGATGCGCAGGTCATGCCCGTGATCTGTCGCCCAGGAAGACAAAAGTACGACTCAGGATTGGGAGGGTCCCATCGAAGGCACACAGGCAGCTGGGTTAATTGGAGCCACAACAGCCATGAGCCCTTCCTCCTTCCACAGCACCTTTCCCGAGGCCCTGGACTCCGACCTCCAGGCCCGTGTGCAGGGCTTTTACCCAAAACCACCTCCGCCCCCCACCCCAGGGGCTGCGGGCATATAAACAGTGGTTCATCCCCAGCTCAGGGACAAGAGATGTAGCCCATCACTGAGCAAATGGCAACAGAGTGACGCCTCACTTCCAGCTCTGACAGTGATGGGCTTTCGTGAGCCACCCTACCCTCTCTGTGAGGCCACTACTGCCACGCCACATGCCACATTGCGTGTCTTCACGTCGTAGGGGAGACAGGCCATCCCTGTAATATGTGCCAGGTAAGCCAGACGAGTCACTCTTCTGAGTATCAGTGGTCAACATTTCCCAGAAAGCTAACTAAATACAGACATTAAATGTCCACATACAGTGTCTGAACATGTGATAACAATATACTGAGACTGCTCAGTTTAAAATAAAAAACACTGTTCAAAAAATGTTTTTGCTGGGGTGCCTGGGTGGCTCAGTCAGTAAGGCGTCTGACTTCAGCTCAGGTCACGACCTCGAGGTCCTCGGGTTTAAGCCCCGCGTCGGGCTCTGTGCTGACAGCCCTGAGCCTGGAGCCTGCTTCGGATTCTGTGTCTCCCTCTCTCCGCCCCTCCCCTGCTCACATTCTGTCCCTCTCTGTCTCAAAAATAAACATTAAAAAAATTTTTTTTACATTTGTTTTCACCTTTCCCAATAACATTCACGATCTAGATTTTCCACAGTCGTCTGAGCAAGGCAGAGGCGTCTCCTTGGGGTGGAGGGTCTGCAGCGAGGGTCTTGCTCCTGCTGCGGGCATGCCGGGCGGCTGTCCCTTGACCACACGCCGGGAGGCCTGTCCAGGGCCGAGGGTTTGCTCTACGCAGAATGTCACTTATCAAGAGCTCAAAGTGCCACTCGGGTCCTTAGTACTCTTTAAACATTTACTTACCACTAACAACAGCGACTGAACACAGTAAGGGAGCAAGACCCTTTCACCCCTGTAAAACAGCATTGCTCACCGTCTCCCCTTATTTACAGAACTTTGTGCAGAAGTGCTTGTGAACACAGCATACTGGAAATACTACATATATATACCTAATTATTACAATGATTTGCTGTCATGTGCAGGTGACAATGGACAGGCAGGAAAAATGAGTCCCCGCACCACCCCGTCACCGCCCACACCGGGAACAGCCACTGACCTTGGCATTCCTCTTGGACAGTATGCTTCAGGGCACCAGTCATCAATTGCCCTCTAGACATCCCTGTGCCTACGATCCAGCCCTCCTCCCCAGCTGAGGTGGTACCGGCGGCCCCGGCTATCACCTTGACTCCACTCCTCTGGCCCCACCACACCTCTGCATCCTCGCTTCCCTTTGGGCCTCATGGAATGTGGTCACAGTCAACTCCCTCAAACCAAGCTCTGGGAGGCTGCCATTTTTAATTCCTCTTCCTCCTACACTCCCGCCACGCACCTCCTCCTCCTCCTCACACCTTGAATGCACCCGGGCGGGTGCACCCCTGTGACTCTGTGACATAACTGACATTCCCTCACAAAGTGAACGGGTCATTGTTGTTGGCTTCAAAGGAAAACGAAACCCCAAAAACACACAGGATGTGTGCAGAATGGGAGAAGTTTCCCGGCCCCCGTCGGAGGCCTGCGGCCCTCCTGCTCCAGCTCCGGCTCGGCCGCTACACTTACGATCAGCTCGAGGTCACCGTCTGAGCCTGTGTAGTTTTCCATTACTGTGGCCTCAAAGCCCAAGTCCTGGATGAGCTGAGCTATCTCCAGCGGCTGGATGACTTCCGGATTGTACTTCACCTCTGCCTTTCCGGCCATCAAGGCGACCAGCACCGAGAGAATACCTGGAACCGTCAGGCCACAGTTACAACGCTCCAGGCAGGGCCTCAGGGATGACACATTCAACACAACCTAACAAAGAAACACGTCTGCTCCCAGAAGCCTCTAGAACACGAGTTCTCAAAGTTGACTGCACATTAGACTCACTTGGGCTCCTAACAAGCACCACGCCTGGCCCCAAGCTCAGACCAGTTAAGTCAGGACCCCTCAGGGTGGGTGCCAGGCATCTTTTTTTAAAGCTCCCCAGGTGACTTTAACGTGCCCGCCAAGTGGGAGAAACCACTGTTCTAGAACAACACTTCTCACACTTTGATGGGCAGACAAATCACCCGAGGACCTTGTTCAATTACAGATTCCGGCTCAGTCGGTCTGGAGTGTTCTGAGGCAGAGCCGGCTCCCAGGCGATGCCTGCGCTGCTGGCCCCGGGGGGTGGCTTCACGTCAGGCCGGAGAAGACATGTGGACGGTGTCCACACCTCACGGCAAGGGATACAGCCTGCAGCTCACAACTGCTGTCACATAAATGGTGTACTTTTTCCCTCAGACACTTTTCGTAAACAGGAAAAAAAAATTCTTTCAAAAGCAGTTTTCCTTACTCTTTTTCAGGCTCTGATCCCATTCAGGGGTGCAAGAGAAATCCCACAGACCACAGATCACCCCAACTTACAACTGTTTGGCTTAAAAATTTTCAGCTTCATGATGGTGTGAGAGTGACACACATTCACTAGAAATCAGACTTCAGATTTTAGATTTGGATCTTTTCTGGGGCTGACGCTATGCTGTACGAAATCTCCAGTGATGCTGGGAAGTGGCTGAGAGCCTTGGCTCCCAGTCAGTGATGCCGTCCTGACAGCGAATGACAGACACACTTACACACTCTGACACATTTCAGGGAGGCTTGGCCAAGCTGTGATGTTTGGTAGGTTAGGTATATTAAATGTATTTTTTTTAATGTTCATGTATTGGGGGGAGGGGCAGAGAGAGAGGGAGAGAGAGAATCCCAAGCAGGCTCCATACTATCAGCACAGAGCCCAACACGGGGCTTTGAACCTGAGCTGAAACCAAGAGTCAGATGCTTAACCGACTGAGCGACCCAGGCTTAAATGCATTTTTTAAAAATTTTTTTAATGTTTTATTTATTTCTAGGAGAGAGAGACAGTGTGAGCAGGGGAGGGGCAGAGAGAGAGGGAGTCACAGATTGAAACAGGCTCCAGGCTCTGAGCTGGCAGTCAGCACAGAGCCCGACGCGGGGCTCGAACCCACGAACCGCGAGATCATGACCCAAGCGAAAGTCGGACGCTTAACCGACTAAGCCACCCAGGCGCCCCAAATGCATTTTTGACTTAACAATATTTTCAACATATGATGGGTTTACTGGGACATAATACCATTGCATATCCAGTGAGATTATTTGTGAGTCTGAAGGGGAAAATAAGACTCATTCACATCAAAGAAATAAATGTGCTTTTGAAAGGATGCCACAAGGAATAAAAATGAGGGATCAAGTCAGGAAAAGAAACACAGGAACCATGAGATATAGGATATTTTATGAACAACCAGCCCATGGATGACAAAGAAACTCTTAGAGCGCCTAACTTTGCAAAGAGTCTTTCTAGAGCTCCAGCCACGATAAAACATGGGGAACAAGAGGCTGGAAGCATATCATCCTAATTTGGGGCTGCGACGGCCAAGGAGTCTGAGAAGAAAGGGACTCTGGTGGCTAGGTCGTCATGGTTAAGATAGTTTCCAAACAAAAGCGGGACAGGAATTTTGTTGCACCTTCAGGCTTCAGAGACAGTACTGGAAATGTAGTTCAGAAGACAAAACTTGGGCACTTCCACAACACTCTATGATTTACAGGGACAAAGGACGGAATATATTCAAAACCGCAACTTCTCTGCAAACAGCAGGCTGCAGATTCATGTGAGAGCTGGAGGCTGATGGATGGGACTGGGGGTGGGGGTGAGGTGGGGGGAGATAAAGACCACCACTAGGACAAGCTACCCATGGAATGTCCCCGAACTTTTAACTGGACTGTCCATCACTAACTTACTCGGAGACATTTTATCTTAAACAAACGGAACACTTCCTGAAGAGCAGACTGCCAATCGCCCAAGAACATTAGACAAACACCTCTACTCTCACATAGTGAACTTGCTGCCAGATTCTCAGGGCTGCTGACAAACTGAGGCAGTGGGGGTCGTGAAGGGGGAGCACAGTGCCCACTCTGCTGGCTGCAGGGTCTCGCGGCCTCCTTGGTTCAGTGTGGGCGTAGGTGGCTTACCTGCCTCTTTCTGCAGGTTTCTCTCTATGGTGGACACGCAGGACGCACAGGTCATGCCTGTGATCTGTAGAAAGCACTTCTGTGGTGCCACTGCCGCAGAGGCCTGCGGGGACTTTGACGAGCAGCCGGGGCTGTGGTTTGTAGGGAGCCCCCCCGCACGGGGAGCCGTTCCCTGCTCAGACACAGGCACTCCGGCTGTGCTGGGCGCCGCCGAATTCCCCGCGCCGAGGTTTCCAGCATGGTTGCTATACCAGTTTTCTAGGATAAAATGGAAAGAAATCATTCAGATTAAAAGAACAAATCATTGGGGCGCCTGGGTGGCTTAGTCGGTTAAGCATCCGACTTTCCCTTAGGTCATGATCTCGCGGTTCGTGGGTTCGAGCCCCGCGTCGGGCTCTGTGCTGACTGCCGGCTCAGAGCCTGGAGCCTGTTTCAGTCCGTGACTCCCTCTCTCTCTGACCCTCCCTGCTCGCGCTGTCTCTCTCTCTCTCCTAGAAATAAATAAAAAAAAAAAAAAAGAAAAAAGAACAAATCACTTTTTTTTAGAGCAGGAGGTTCAAGGCTGATAGTATTCAAACGAAAGCTCTTGAAACAGCTACACGAAGGCTGGTGTTTCCGTCACTGTCCCCCCCGCTCCCCCCCCACACACAACCAGAGACAGAGGCACACAGTCACAGGCACATGAAAAGATGCCAATACTCAAGAATGGAATGCTCTCGTTGGATGAGTGTCCTGATTAGATGGGGACAATAAGAACTCTCCAGGCCCTCTGTGAAGCACATCTCCTTTTAAACAGCTGTGGTACATAGGACTATCACTCCCATTTTATAAAGAACTGAGTTAGAAGAAATTTTTATTTTTTTTAATCTTTATTTATTTTTGAGAGAGGGAGAGAGAGAGAGACAGAGTACAAGTGGGGAAGGAACTGAGAGAGGGAGACACAGAATCCAAAGCAGGCTCCAGGCTCTAAGCTGTTGGCACAGAGCCCCACGTGGGGCTAGAACCCACGACCCGTGAGATCATGACCTGAGCCAAAGTTGGATGCTCAACCGACTGAGCCACCCAGGCGCCCCTGAATTAGAAGAATTTTAAAATGTGCCCCAAATCCCTTGGGTGGTAAGTAATGAAGCTAGTTCTAAGCCAGGTTTCTTTACTTCCAGAATCTGTCCCTTTAACCACCATCACATTCTGGCTGGCAGTCATTCACTCCCTCCCTACAACAATCAAAACAACCCAAAACACCTTTGTTGAGTTGTCTGCCTAAGTCCTGTCCGTATTCTGGACACGAGTCCTTGTCAGGGGCCCGCACTGCAATATCTGCTCCCCATCTGGGCTCTGCACCTGCGCTCTCAACTAATGGTGTCTCTTTTGATAAAAGAAGTCCCGAATGTTAATGAGGCGACTTATCAACCAACTAAACCAACTTTCATGGTCAGTATGTCTTGTGCTTCCTAAACAGTGAACACGTTCATGCTGTTTTCTTCTAGAAGCTGTTATTTTAAAGAACTTCCACATCTGGCCTATGATACTGGCACATTAACTTTGTGTAGGTGGGAGGTAAGAGTTAAGGTTCATTTCTTTCTATCTGAATATCCACTTGATCCAGCTACATAAACCGAAAAGACCATCCTCTGCCCCATCCGGTTCTGGGGATGGGGGTGCAGACATCGTTGGGGGCCATCTTTCTGTCCACTGCATGGGCATATACATATGTAACTAATCACATAAGATACAGAACATTGTCATCACTCCAGAAAGTCACACGATTTTGATGACAGAAAGTACCTTTAAGAGTATATACAAAAGACAATTGAATCATTTAACAAATGAACTCTTGCTATTTGAAAATCCACAGCTGCAGAAGATAGAAGGTGGCATTAACCTGTACTGATGATAGGCCATGACTTTTCAAAGTTTTTCTTCTAAATAAGTCTCACATCCTGGGATGTTCTGCTCATTTTCTGAAAGGTGCTAAAACCTATTTCCACCCATTCTAAGAGTCCAGTTGATCAATACTTTCGGCACCTTCAGTGAAAACCCTCCATTACTCTGACCATACAGGACCCCTCCCCCTTCCCTCCCGATGCAGAGACCATACCTCATCCATCAGTTCAGGTGCACTCTCCTGGACTGTCATTATTCACAACGACTCTGGCTTTTCGATCTCAAATTCACAAAAGCTGTTTTGTAGCCTTAGCCTCTCAACATTCTATCTCCTTTACCCATAAACCCCTCCAGCACCCATCAAGCCCTCCCTTACCCATCAACCCCTCCCTTCCCTGTCCAACCCTCCTACACCCATCAACCCCTCCCATATCCATTAATCCCTCCCAGACCCATCACCCCCGTACCCATCAACCCCTCCCATACCCACCAACCCTCCCGAAACCATCACCCCCACCCCCCGCACCCATCAACCTCTCCCATACCCATCATCCCCCTGCACCCATCAACCCCTATAAGTATGCTTATGATAAACCATGGGGTAAAAGAGATTACAAAACCACTGTGTATAATACAAATCTGTATATTTCTAAATATAAAAGATACATTTTGGAAAGGTCCAGAAAAGTATATATGAAATGAAGTGCACCATGTGGCTTTTGGGATAAGAATATTCTAGACAGAAGGATATCAAGTACAAGACCCTGAGGTGAGAACAAGCCTGATATGAGGATTGGAAAGGGGTTAGAAAGGTAGGGAGTCGGAGGAGGGGGCTTCTCAGTCACCCTAAGGACTCCCTCTTAAGATGGGAAGGCTTCAGAGTATTAACAGAGTAACAGGATTACTGTGGATGCTGGCCAGGGAACAGACTGTACAGCCAAAAAGTGGGAAGCAGAGACTAGCTCGGAGCCTCTTCCAGGACCCACGGCACAGCTGATGGTGGCTTGTACCAGGGTGCTGGCCTGTCTGACCTTATCTCCCATCACTTACATTCAAGTTCCACCCAAGGTAGACTGCTCCCAAGACAAGCTGGAGCTCCTGTCTCCTCCGTCTTGCCTGGCATGCCGTCCTGCCCCTCTGCCTGCTGAGGTCCCATCCGTTCTGAAGTCTTCCCCGAGCCCAGCTCCAACGTCACCTCTCCCATCCAGTCTTTGGGAGCCCCACAACCAGGTGCTGGATTGTCTCCTCAATCTTCTGAAACTCAAGAGTTCTTTACCTACACTTCCCTTGTTGCACATATTTCAACCTGCCTCGGATGATGGGTCTCTGATCTGCTTCCTTGTTAGAGTGTGAGCTGCATGTGGGCAGGTCCTGGCCAGCCTCTGAGCACTCACGGCAGCCAGCACAGTGCCCGGGGCCGGGGAGACCCTCAACACGTGCTGGGATGAGGGAACAGTGCGCCAGAAGTAACATTTTTCATTAACAAGGCTGAGTGGAACATGTCACGCATGACAGATGACTTTTCCTCACACTATATTCATCCATCCAATCATCTGTCCATTCATTCACTCATTCAGGAAGTATTTACCATGCAAACCAGTGCACAAATGCAGAGCTGATTTCCAGATAAAAACCAGATCTTACTGCATTGTTAGCTGTCAAATAAGCGCACTGAAATTCAGTGCCTGCAACTTGCCTATGTGCTCTTGACCATTCCCCTTCCTCTCCCCGCTCCATGATCCAGGGGGCTGACCCCTGCCCACACCACTTTTCCCAGGTTCCCTTGGCAACTGGTTTCTGGTTAAATTTGGTACACGGGAGGTAACAAGTGGGAAACAGCAGGACAGGAAGGGGGGAACCTACCGTGTTTCCTGTCTATCTACCGGGAGCCCAGCTCCTGGCCACAACCTCTCCCTCAGTAGTCCAGGGGTGTGCCGGCTCCCAGCGGGCAGCCTCGCCCCTGGGCTCCAGTGATGCCCTCCCGCCTGCGGTGCCAGCTTCTGCTATCAGCCACTTCTCACATTTCCTTCCCATTCCCTGTTGGGTTAGTCAGCTCTCTAACGTGTCTGAGTAGTTCCTGGATTAAATCCTATTACTGAGTTTGTCAATCCCATGACCCGGCTTGTCACAGCCCATTACTCTCTTTCTCTTTCACTTCCTTCACAAACACCTACTATGTGCAGGGTGCTGCTGAGTCCAAGGAGAAACAAATCACATGGTTTGAAGACTGTGCTCAAGGAGCCCCTCTTCCTGGTCAGTCCGGAATGACCCATCAAATACACATAATGCCTTTTTAGCATCTAAGTGGTTATAGTTACCAGCACACTCATGGTTTATCCTCAATTAAGACTGCCAGGTGAAATACAAGATGCCCCATATATTGCCTGGGACACACTTACACCAAAACATTATTCACTGTTTATCAGAAATTCAAATTTACCTACGTGTCCTATATTTTATTTGCTAAATCTGGTACACTAAATACCTCTTGGGCTAAACACATAATGCTCATAATTCTGTCCAATAAAAATCACTGTTCTTTTCTTTCTAGGCTTAGTTAGTCAAATCCAATTATTCTGGATTATGCAGCTCAATGCAAATTTCTTTCTACTGCCAACAACCTGACTCTACTGTTTAAAGACCTGAAACCTCACACAAACAGAACAGATGATGACTCTGTACTGCGTTTCCTACCATTTAAGTACAGGATTTACTGTTCCATTGTGTTTTCCTTATTGATTTTTGTCTAAAAACAAACTCCTTCCTGAAACGTGGTTCAAAAGACAAAGTGCAGAACGGGGCGAGTCATTCCACATGACTTACCCACCGCCTTCAAGGGTGTGAGTGCAGGCCGGCCCCACTGGCACGGGAACTTCCCAAGGAGACACACTTTATCTCGGTGGCCGCTGCAAGGTCCGCGGGGGAAACCCCAGTCCAGCCAGCCCTGAGCGTGGCCGGGGGGCTGTGCCCGCGAGCCCTTCCCGGTGCCAGGCTGGCCACCGCCCCAGGCGCAGCCTGCAGTGCAGACAGATGCGCTCTGCTCTCCCCGTCTAGCCTGCACCTCGCGCCGCCCCGCAGGGCTGGTACCTGGTGGTCTTTACAGCTAAAACCTTGCTGCCACACAGCTGACTGTGGCCTGACCCGCTCTCCTTCATCTCCAGCCTCTCTCTGAACCCCCCACCCACCCGTCGCCTTCTCCATCCCGCTCAGCTCCTGGAGGTCCGTGCCTCCCGCCCTCGCACAGCTGGGCTCCCGGCTCACAGGAGCCTCCTCCACCTCCTAGTTACCCGGAGCCTGAGGTCCCCTGAGACGGCTTCCTTCCTTTCCAGGGTGCAGTCCCTGGCTGTGAGAATCTCCTCCTCTGGACACCCCTTCCTTCCACACCAGTGCCATCACCTTCTCCCCTCTCCCCTTCCGGGGGGTCAGGCTCACTCCCTGGGCTCCTGTCCCCTCCCCCTGCCCCTGCCACTCCAATCGGCATTTCCGGCCCCACTCTCCAGGGACTCAAGCTGCCCTCCAGAATCACAGGCCCAGGGCTCCCCGCAGGCTCCCCCTTTCCTCCACGCCCTGCCCCATCACACCCCTTCTCTGAACCCAACCTCCGAGTGTCGAGTGTCGTCCTAATCCATGTCTTGTCCTCCAGCCCCACGTCCCCTCTCACCCAGCCTCCGTGCCTCTGTCCACACTGCACTGACAGCCACTGGCCTGCTCGAGTACGAACTCACCTGTGTTTCCTCAGATTTACAATCCACTGCGGAGGGGCGCCTGGGCGGCTCTGTCGGGTAAATGTCCAACTCTGGATTTTGGCTCAGGTCATGCGCTCACAGTCCGTGAGATTGAGCCCCGAGTATCAGCACAGAGCCTGCTTGGGATTCTCGCTCTCCCTTTCTCTCTGCCCCTCCCCTGCTCGCTCTCTCTCTCTCAAAAGAAGCAAATAAACTTTAAAAAAAAAAGCCACTGCTTACACCTCTGGCCTGTACAGTAAAGTCCAAGCTCAGTTGACACACAGGCCCGTTCAGAGAGGCCCCCTGCGGTCCCGCCCGGCTCCCCACCTCCCTGAGTCCTCATGCTCTCAGGCTCCTGTCTGCAACCCCCGCACAGGGCACTGCCCCCCAGCCTCCGGTGTCCCTGTGTGTCCCCATCCTGTCCTCACGCGGGGCTGCAACACAAGCTCTCGGGGAGTCTCACTCGCTTACCAGCCCACCGCTCCCAGGCCCCGGCGCAGGGCAGAAACGGACCCCTCTCCCCACAGCCATCAAGAGGGGCAAGGGAAATCATCGCTGAATCCCCTCCTCAAGTCCCACATTCAACGGAATGGGATCCAGGTCAGACTGAGGCTCTGGTGTTCTTGTTTTGTTTGGCAGAGAAAGCTCAGGGAATGTGATGGTGGCGCTTTTGGAGACAGATGGTCCTGATGTTCCCCATGTTCCCCCATGTTCCCACAGGGTTCTTTTTTAAAAAAAGAACACAAAAATCAGAGTTCTCTTCAGAAAAATCCAAAGAACTTAGCATTTTATTCCCAGCTACACGAGAGGCAAAATCTACACACCCGGAAATTCTACGTCGTCTATCCTGACACACTGAGCACGCAAGGAAAAGCTGCAGAACGCTGTCACCACCGTTAGCAGCTGCGCAGCGCGTGTGTCCACAGTCACTGTGTCCTAAGACGCAAGGAGAAAGGAGAAGGCCCTAGGGTGTGCTTCACGCGGGTCAACTACGTACCAGAAATGACTGAAGCCTCGAATCCCGTTTCTTCGACAGCAGCTCGGAGCTCTTCTGGGGTAATTACAGAGGGATCATAGAGCACCACTCCAGTCCCTTCAGCCAGGGAGACGGATACGCGCCACACGCCCTCCCTGCGGGAGAGCAGGCCTTCGACGGACTGGACGCAGGACGCACAGGTCATGCCGGCAATGGCGAGCACCGCGGTGCTGCACACGCCCTGGACCCGGGCTCCCGGGGCGGGGCGCGGGGAAGGCCTGTCATCCGTCCCACTCCCCACGGCTCCGTCTGGAAGAGACACTTTAAAGTTCCCAGGAGGAAGAGCCTCAATGGCCCTCTGCAGGTCCCCGGGGGTGACACGAGAAGGGTCAAACTGTACGTGGGCAATTCTGTCCTCCAAGGACACTTGAATACTCTGGACCCCTGGGAGCCGGCCTACATTTTCTTCAATATTCAGGACGCAGGATTTACAGTGCATCCCATCGACTCTCAGTTGCAGGGTGACCACATGGCTCCCTTGGGACCCCAAGGCCTCAGAGTTATTGAGATTCTGGTTATCAGCCGCCGAAGGCATCTTCGGGCCGGTCCTCTGTAACCGCCCAATATCAATTGGTCCCAGGCTTATGGGCGCCACTCTGTTCTTGATGACAGCTTCAAATCCCATGTCGTTTACATGATCCCTGAGGTCCTGGGGCTGAATGAGATAAGGCTGGTAAGTAATGACGGCCTCCTGGGTGCCAAGGGACACGCGGACTCTCACCACCCCCTGCAGCTTCCCCAGCCTGCCCTCGATGGAGCTGACACAGGACTGGCAGGTCATGCCCTCCACCCGAAGCTTGACCACGGCCTCTGGGGCAGACGAGGATCTCGAAGGCCAGGAGGCGGCCTTTCCTTCTGTGACGCTGGCCTCGAAGCCCATGTCCTCGATGTGACGGCACACCTGCGGAAGGCTCAGGACCGACGGCACGTAGCTCACAGTCGCGCTGCCTTGCTCCAGGGAAACCTTAACGCTCGCGATGCCTTTCAAACTCGAAATCCTGCCCTCGATAGACTTTACACACGACTGGCAGGTCATGCCTGAAATGCTGATGGTGCCGGTGGTCGTTTGAGAAGGGCACACGCTGTCCAGCCCCCCCTCGTAGCCAACGTTGTCGAAGGCGAAACTCTGCTTCTGCTTCATTGCTGGTTCCCAGACACGGGCGGGCAAAGAATGTTTAGACAGGATCTAAGAGGAAAAGAAATAACATTTTTTTATCCTTAAAGACAAATATTTGTGGGGCACCTGGGCGGGTGAGTCACTTAAGCACCGGATTCTTAATTTTGGCTTAGGTCATGATCTCACAGTTCATGAGATCTAGCCCTGCGTCGGGCTCTGCTCTGATAGTGTGAAGCCTGGTTGGGATTCTCTCTCTCTCTCTCTCTCTCTCTCTCTCTCCCCCCGCACCCCCCAATCACTGGCGCACACACTCTCTCTCAAAAATAAGTATTTTTTAAAAAAACTTAATATTTGCTAAAATATCCCAGCTTGTCTGGCTGGCACTGAGAAAATGGAAAACAATGTCACTGGTGTCAAAATATCCCAAGAGTATAAGAACAGAAAATGCAGGGAAAGAAAGATATAAAAACATTATTTATCAAATCAAATGGTTCCAATGGGTTTCTTTTAGCTCCAACATCCTCTGACTGAGAACCTAGAAGTCAGCCGCCCACTTGAGCAAAACGCTTTCCTCACATCAAAGACGTGGAGGTTTCTGTAGGGAAGGAGGGGAGCGTGATACAGCTCGCGTGCGCAGAATGAGCGTGGCAGGCACGCGGCAGAGGCAGACGGCTCGGTGACCCCGGCAGGGGGGCACAGGCTCCCAGCAGAGCACCCCCTCCTCCGCTGACACCTGAAATCTTCCTTTGAGCTCAAACACTGGGGGTGCTGCAATGTGCATACACAGAGTAGGCGACACCTTAATTCAGTCTCTCCTTCTAGGGGGGTCCCTGTCACTCTCCTAGCAGGGGTTACATGTAACAAGCGTAGGGCAAGGCCCCGTGGGGTCAGACCGCATGCCTGTGAAGAAAGGTCTGGCGGTACAGTCCTCGAGTCAGGGGGATGGGCACGATTAGTGGGGCCCGGAGGGGCAGGAGGGGGAGAGCTGGGGGAGCTCCTGGGCTCTGCCTCCGCTGAGCGTCACTGCCCTCCTGGGTGTGCGGGACAGCTGGGGTCACTACTTAAAATTACAGGTGTCGGGGCGCCTGGGGGGCTTAGTCGGTTAAGCGTCCGACTTTCGCTCAGGTCATGATCTCGCGGTTCGTGGGTTCGAGCCTCGCGTCGGGCTCTGTGCTGACTGCCAGCTCAGAGCCTGGAGCCTGTTTCAGTCTGTGACTCCCTCTCTCTCTCTGACCCTCCCTGCTCATGCTGTCTCTCTCTCTCTCTCCTAGAAATAAATAAAACATTAAAAAAAATTTTTTAAATAAATAAATAAATAAAATTACAGGTGTTTCACCAGATTAAGTGGACCCATGTTCCTAATATACTTAATGTACCAGAGTATAAGCATAACTCCCTGACTTCTCACAATGACGTACATGGCTTCCGCTATTCTATTAACAAAACCGAATCCTCCTTTCACAGGGTCCCGGCCTCACCACCACCCGCACAGGGTCTCTGTATCTCCTACTTAGATACAGTTTTTATACCAGTACTGTTACATGCTTCAGAAGTTCAGGAATAGGCCTGTATATATTGTACGTGATAAAAAAAAGCACGTCCCTCTCTGTGCCTATGCAATCCTGCCTGTATCTTCAGATGAATCTCAGTTACATGGCTTGACTTTCTCCATAACCCTGTGCATAAAACGCCTATCTTTTCAACTTCAGCTTTTTGAGAACCTTAAATATCTTTTTTTTAAAGTTTATTTACTTATGTTGAGACAGAGAGAAAGCACAAGTAGAGGAAAGGCAGAAAGAGAGGGAGAGAGAGAATCCCAAGCAGGCTCCACACTGTGAGTGCAAAGCCTGACGCGGGGCTGGAACCCATGAACATGGAGATCAAGACCTGAGCCCAAATCTAGAGTCAGATGCTTAACCAACTGAGCTACCCAGGTGCCCTGGAAGTTTAAATAACTTTTAAAGCAGACTATAAATGTTCATTTGTATGTCCACAAAGGAAATCCTAAGCTAGTCTGGGATTAATGATTATAAAGAATTGTTTTAAGAAATGTTAACTGTAGTATTTCCTAAAATAGTAGAGGGGAGAAAAAGGAAATAAGTAATTATGGGATAGCAACTCGTTCAGTAAATATACTGAAATTACCTGTGGTACAAATCCAGAAATGCAGTATATGATAAGGATGACATACAATAGTATTAAATGGATAACTGGGAAAAACAGAACTTGGGATCTATATACCAAGAGATATTTCTTCTTTTTTTTTTTTCAAGAGATATTTCTGAGACCTCAGAGATGAAGATGTAAAAAGCAAAACAGTAATAATACCAGGAAAAAAAAAAAAAAACACAGGAAAATACCCATTATGATCTCAGGCAGGGGAAAGTCTGAATATAAGAAAATAGAAAAATAAGAAAAGCCAAAAACTATAGAAGACTATAAATCTGACCACAGTAAGAGAAGATATGGCTCTAACCAAGGAAAAAGGTAAATGAGAAATAGGGTTGGTGGGGGAGGGGAGACAGATTTGCTTCATATTAAGCAACAACTAATTTTGTTAAAATGTAGAGTTGCCGCGGTTCGTGGGTTCGAGCCCCGCGTCGGGCTCTGTGCTGACTGCCAGCTCAGAGCCTGGAGCCTGTTTCAGAGTCTGTGACTCCCTCTCTCTCTGACCCTCCCCTGCTCACACTGTTTCTCTCTCTCCTAGAAATAAATAAAAATATTTTAAAAAAAAATAAATAAAATGTAGAGTTCCTTCTAAGAAAAACAAGACCAACCATCCAACAGAAAAGAGGCAGTCCATCAAATAGGAAATACAAATGCCTTTTCAATATATGCAGAGACAATAGTAAGGAAGGAATGTACACTCCAATAGCATCATGGCCCTTCTCACCCCTCAGGCTGGCACCATCCACTCAGTCCCTGCGGCTGGTTGGGGGCATAACCTCTCATGAGGGTGACTTGGCAATACATATGACAATGACAAGTCCAAACATTCTTTGACCCGGCAACTCCATCTCTACAAATTTACTCAATAAATGTATTTGTTCACGTATAAAAGCCAGCCTGCAACAAAGACATTAAATGCTGCAAACAGCTGGAAATACAAATACCCATGAATAAGAGGCCAATTAACTATAGTGTTGCACAGCTATAAAAGGAATAGTATCCAGCTCTTAAAAAAGGAATGAGGCAACTCTGTATGTACTGAAATAGATTGATATCAAATATATCATTCAGTGAACAAAAGCAAGACACAGAATTTACAGTGAATACAGTGTTTTGGTTATCTGTTGCTGCATGGCAAGCCAAATCTAGTGGCTCAGAAGGACAGCTCAGTTTCTAAATGTGGACAGCGCTCGGCGGGGAAAGCTCGTCTGCTCCTCATAACATCGTCTGGGGTGGCTTCCGTGAGACTGGAGGCTCCGCTTCCAAGAAGATGGTTTATCCGTCACATGCCTGGCAGGTTGATGTTGGCTACTGTCTGGAAGCTGTTAGCAGAGATCTCAGTTCTCTTCCACGGAGCCTCTCCCTTGGCTATGTGGGGTACCTCACAATTGGTAACTTCTGGGTTCTGAGAGGGAGTGTCACAATAGTGCACATTCCCAGAGAGTAAGTCCCAGTATGCAAGCACTTACCAAGCCTCTGCTTGCATCACACTTGCTAATTCACCATCGGCCAAAGCCAGGCTTATGGCCGAGCTCGGTCAGTACGGGAGGGAATTATATAAGGGCTTAAATACAAGGAGCTGTAGTTCATTGGTAGCCACTGAATTAGTTCTAACAGAGCATGCTAATACCACTTGTGAGAAAAAGAGCATTATACACAGAGCTGCTTGTATACACATGGACGGGCTCTGGGAGAATGCATATGAAACTGGTACAGAATTTGAGGAGGATCAGGGGCTGAGGCAAGGAGTGGGAAGAAAGAGTTACTGTTCAATGTATAACCTACTTTATAATGCATACACATCATCAAATTCTAAAAAATCGTTTAAAAATTAAAATTTAAAAAAAGGAGTAAAGGGAGATCCAGAATACTGATTTGATTGTAACCAATATTAAATGATTGTTTAATTGACAAAGAGAAAAATTAAGATATTCAAGGACACTTGCTCTTAAGTAGAATTGCCTCCTTAAAACAAGATGTAACCCTCAATCACCTCATCTGTTAGAAAAACAAATCCTGAATGATTTATGACCCAACTTATTTTTCTTGGTCCTACGTAGGTCTAGCTACAACTCACTGAACCCCAGGCCACAATGCTAGCTCTTAATCCCTGGATTATGGATCCTATGCTCCTGCCAAAAGGGTTTGCAGAAGCGTTAGAAGCTATTTGTTTGTAGCAAACAATACTGAGAGGTCCCCCTTCTAGACGGGCAGGTTTCTAAAGACAAGTAGTTACGAAAGACAAAGCTTTGCTTTGCACGTTAACACAACGAAACACCAAAGTCTCTGCTGGTTTAGAAGCAACCTCATAACTGTGGCTGGGTGTTTGGACAGTTTTTAAATGCACACAAATGGTACATATGTGCGGTTTTAATTCCATTCTTCAGGGAAGAGGACCTTTGCCAGGGGGTAAACTCTACTGAATTCAAACAAACAAACATGTTGAGGTTTCAGGGCTCATCGGGCAATCATGGATATTGGAGAGGGGGTCCAGGGAACAAAGTGTGTCCAGGGAAAACTTTATGGAAGCCCTAATGTTGCCTAATTCTCACTGAATTATATACTTCTTGAGGACAGACATCTGGAACTTACTTCTTTAACAAGTCCAACAACATACCAGGGAAGAACTTTTGCTAGCTTTTGAAATTTTAACAAACTATTAGTATAGTTGGCATCAGGATTAGAATGGACTGGAAACACAGGAGAGGGGGGAATTCCACAGAGGAGAATTCAAACATGAAGTTCAATTCTTTGCTACTCTCTGGACACTCAGGCCACATGGACTTTGCTGCGAGAGCCAGGGCTTATAGAAGAAAAGATGGGTGATGGAATACAAATGGTCGATTCACCAAGACAGAGCCAGGAAAGGGAAATAAGATGTGCAGAGAGGCCAGCCTGGTATGAAGACATCGGAAATGGGGTGCCACACTCGGATGGAAGGTTTCAAAGCCAGACTGAAATTGTAAAGCGCAGAAATGACGTGCCTTGTAGAAAATGTCCGTGATTACAAATCAACAGTAATTCCACCACACGCACAACACAAGGACCACTAGCCACTTCTGAGAGCTCTTAGTCACACTGGGATCCCCATCATCCTCAAGGATACTGCTCACCCACTTATCCTTGAGACCTCTTTCACCTTGAAGGGTATGTGACACCCTTAAAAACTTAGGCAAAAATGATATAAATGCGTGCAACTCTTCCAGCATATAATTTCCACCCTGTAAAGCTCTAAGCACCTTGAACTTTCATAGAATTCAAAATACAGAGAATTCCTGGTTCTTTCACACGCACACAGATCCAATACGAGACAACAGTTAATGATTCTCAGTGTTATTTTATGGGGACCGCGTTTTATATCTCTCATGCTTAAGATAACTCTACAAAGAGATATTCTTATCGCCGTCTTACTGTTGAAACAGACTCAAATTTATCAAAGGTCAGAAAGCAATTTAAATAACAGCTAGGATTTAAACCCAGCTCAAAAGTCCAGCAGGCTATTTTTTTAAAACAACATTTAAGGCCACATTTTCATTTTAGCCATGTTAATTACAGGAAGAGACTGCAATGCAGAAAAGCAAAACACAGAAAAACATGGAAAAACAGCCACCTCTTACCTGCCACATGGTGAATGGGCTAACACCTCAGCAAGTGAGTACAGTAGGGAGGAGGCAGAGGAGTGGCCAGGAGCCCGGAGTCCGGCTGCCGGTGTCTGAGTCGGGCCTTGGTCCCTTAGTATGTCACCTCTGGTGGTCTCCAGTACTTCAGAAAAGCCATGGCAGAATATGGGCACTCGCTCTGCTTCCTCCAATATTCCTAACGGCAAGTACACATTCAAGGCAACTACATTTACAAGGCGAAGCAGGACGCAAGGAGAGGTGGACGTGGCTCTGGGACATTCCACGTCCTCCTGAAAACATATGAATGAGTCACTGCCAGGCCCTACCCTCATCTGAGAAATCCTGGATGTCAGAGGTTCGTAAGGGAGGGAAGGTCAGAAAAGACTGTTTGACTCAAGAAAAAAATCCCACTCGAAACACCCCAGGCAGACTGGCATCAGTCTTTAAAACCTCCACTGAGGAAGAATGTCTCATTGTTAAACTGGTATGCATGCAAATTTATTAATATACAAACCTGCAGTCACCCATGGGTGAGACTATCTGTATATTTTTCCGGTTTCTAAAATTTAAATTAAAAAACAAACAAGTGTTACTATTCTTCTATCAGAAAACACATGCAGTTTTGTACTTTAAGGCAAAGAAGAAAATATCTTAGGTTTTGTATTTGTGTTTTTAGAGCGAGAGAGAGACAGAGAGAGAGAAAAAGTGTGTGAGTCAGGGAGAGGGACAAATGGAGAGAGAGAGAGAGAGAGAGAATCTTCAGCAGGCTCCACGCCCAGTGTGGACCCAGATTCAGGACTTGATTCCATGACCCTGGGATCATGACCTGAGCCAAAATCAAGAGTCCGACACTCAACCGACTGAACCACCCCGGCGCCCCAGAAAACGTCTTGTTAACCACATAGTGTAAACAGCAGTATTAAGCATTGTGATAAACATGACAGCAACGATGCACCGATGATACCTGGTCTCATACTCTACAACACACGTCCACATACGGGGTTAAATATCTGTCCTTCCTACTTCCTGGGAATTTACTGAAGGTACGTCCAACAGTCTTCAGTATAAATTTCAGTCACATCTGAACAAACTCGAGCCTCAGTTTTCTTAGCTACATGTGAAATGGGGCAGTAAAAATGCCCCCCCTACAATTTTGCAGGAAGGCCTGAAAGCTAAAAAGAGTTAAGAGGTTAACATAATAAATGTGTGAAAATGACTATGACGACAAACATGGCTCCTTTGGTCTTCAAAAGTGGCCCAAGGAGGTAGGCAGGGAACTTACTATTTCCACCGCTGAACTGATAAGGAAAAGCAATGATTAAAACTAGTATACATATTCCCCCAGCCCCCACTCCAACCCCTTCCCAACTGTCCTTTCGGGGTGTTTCACAGGGGTCCAGCAAGAGCTTCCAGCAACTCTTATTTAAACTGTATTCACTGAAAAATCTAACCAACCAAAACTCGGGCACTAATTCATACAATGATGAGGCCAACTACGCGCCTGCGCTGTGTACATGTGGATCTCTGGGTCTCTGCCCTCCAGGGCCACCCAGCTGACTATGCACTTTCTGGGAAATTCTGGACAAATGTATTGCCTATTTGCTTCTCTGGACCACAGCAAGGAAAAACATTAACTCTTACTGAGAAACTGGGTGCAGTATATCCGTTTGCTTGGGAGAAAAAGTGCACTGAGTTAAATAAAATAAACCAGTCTCAATATATACTTAACAAAATAAAATTTAGAAATTCACAAACTAGAAGACCTCTCCAAGAAGTATTTCAATTATTACCTCAGAAAAGTTGTTTGCCTTCTCATTCCAGAAAGCTTTTCTATTAATGGCTTCAGAGAACTTCATTGCTTTTAACTTACATCTATCCTAACACATATTCCATCAGACTTTCACCAAATCAACAGCATATTTTTCTGTTTCAGAATCTTCTCTGATAACCCTACATTGCGAGCCCTTCCCGTCAAAGAAATCTTACAAGAGGCCTGTCACTATCAAGCAACTGTCAGTATCTTGGAATATTATTTTTATTTGAATGAAACAGTCTAAGCCAGAATCATGAGGTCATAATTCCCTTAGGCCATTTCCCAGAATTACAAGATCATGATGGAAAAGATGTACATTAAATACATGCAATCGTACCACTGGTTAGAGGAAATGTCACAGCAACACTATGAACTCAGATAATTATATGACAGAAGTCAATGAACTTGGGATTATTTTGCTAATTATTACTGTTAATTCCATGTGATTGTCAGATGTGGTTAAATAATCTAGTCAGTGTTTCATCACACAAAATTCTAGAATGGCTAACAAGTATAAGTTTTTGCCTAGATTATAGGTATGATCAGCTAAACGTAAAACAAATATATTCCTTAGGTGTAAATGCATATTTATAATATATGCTACTCTATAATGCATGATAGGAACTTGCAACTAAATATAGTCCTCAGAGAAAGAAATGCAAATGGTTGCTAAACTTTTTAAAAAATAATAACAATATATGGTCAAATGATATTTGACAAGAGATCCAATACTCAGTGGAGAGAAAAAATAGTCTCTTCAATAAATGGTGCTGGAGAAATTGGACATGCACATGGAAAAGAATGAAAATGGACCCCTATCTCACACCACTCATGAAAATTAACCCTAAATGGATTAAAGACTTAAGTGGAAGACCAGAAACCATAAAACTCTGGAAGAAAACACAGGAAAAAAGCTCCTTGACAGACATGGATCCTAGCAATGATTTTTTGGATATGACACCTAAAAGCACAAACGACAAAATCAAAAACAAGCAAGTGGGACCACATCACACTATGGAGGTCCCGCACGACAAAAGAAACCATCAGCAAAATGAAAAGACAACCCACAGAATGGGGAAAAAATATCTGCGAACCACATATCTGGGGAAAAAAATCTCTGCAAACCACATATCTGATAAGGGGTTAATAGCCAAAATACATAAAACACAATAGCAAAATTTATATTTATATTTACGCACACAATTAAAAAATAGGAAGAGGAAATGAATAAATGCTTTTCCAAAGAAGATGTACAAATCGCCAAGAGGTACCTGTAAAGGTGCTCAACAGGGCCAGTCACCAGAGAGATATGCAAACAAAACCACAATGAGATATCACCTCAGGCCTGTTAAAATGGTTATCATCAAAAAGATACTAAGCACTAAACAAGTTAACTCTCAAGTAGATCCAAAGTTTGCCTGTAATAGACTTTGAGTAAACACACTGTTGACAATGAACAAATATTCAATTACAAATGACTTTCAGCTTGGTTCTTATCATCCTAAACCAGCTACTACAAATGTCCCCCTTTTGAGAATAGTTAAATCCGTTCCAAAAATAATCTTAAATTTAAAAGTGGGACTACAATTAAACCTGATGATACAGATATATATATATATAGATATGCATGTATATATGTCATGTGTGTGGATGTATGTCCACAAAACATTAAAAACGTAAGGTATGTAATACTATATACGACCTGACTCTATTTGTAAATAAATAGACAGGTGTATACACATAAGGCTAAGGCATATGGTTGCTTATATTTTCTTCCTAATACTTTTCTCTGTTCCCCTTGCCTCATCCTAAATTTCTCTTGTATAATGAGCATGTTACTTGTGTAATCAGAGCTTTAGAAAAAAAGAGTTGGAACTCTGCTCCGACAGATTAATTGGCTGACACAGTTCTACCAGACATTCAGAGGGCATCAAACACATCTTGAGTTGGGAATTCTACTGAAAATCATAATTTTGGCAGAAACGATGCCATTTTGCATGTCTACAGTACTCCGCAAAGTGCTTTCATGACCCTATGAGGTGGGACTTATCATTTCCACTTTGCAGTGGGGGATTCGGAGCTGCAGGAGTCCGAGACTCAGGCACCAGGTCCCCCAGACCCGTAACGGCAGAGCACAGACCTGCACCAGATCGCCAGGACCACAGCCTCTGTGCTGGCCTCTACTTGGGTCCTCCTTTCTGAAGGGATCCCCCAGCCAGGTTCAGGTTGAACAGCCCTTTAAAAATTAGAATATTTCACATTCAAATATCTCAGACATAGGCTGCATTTTGTAAGCTAGGAGTCCGAACATTTTAAAGAAATGTCATGCATTCCCACCTCCAATCTAATATTTTGCTATCTTAGACAGTCTGCTAAGAAATATAAAGTTAATCGTGCATCACATAAAGGGCATTCATGTATTTCCTTCAATATATGTAAATCTCTTGCATAGTACATTTCAAAAATCTCTTTTCACAAAATTTCCTTTAGCAAATTTGGGGACTTTTTAAACAATAAAACCCAGAAGAAACAAAAATAACTTTTAAAGGGGGAAAAGACTTCTAAAAACTTTCCTTTGTAGCCAACTAGTACTTTTTTCCGTCTGCCCTTATCAACGAAACAGACCCCCCCAAACCAGCATCCCCACCCGGAAATGCTACTAAAAGGCACCACTCATAAAACGTTACACTGCCCTACTTTTGAGCATGACCTGCCCTCTGGGTTAACAAAATGTTCATTTGCTTAAGAAGAGCAGCTTCGTTTTGCAGTAACGTGTTCAAAATATTTATTTAGTTGAAATATGGAGACTAACAAAATAAGGCACACATTTTAAAAAACAAAAAGGGGGCAAAATTCCATTTTTGTCTGATTTGCCTTTTGGAAAACTCTTGCTCCACAGAGGCTTACAAAATATCCTAAAAGCAAGCAACAAAACCCAACAGTACCGTGATGGACTCTGTTTCTGGAGACTCCCCTCGTCCCTGTCTCCCCAGCCCGGCTGTGCCTCCCTGAGCCGTCACTCGAGGGACACCGGAGAAACCTCCGTCTGCAAGCCCGGTCCAACCCCCCTCTCGGCTTTCTAGCCCTTCTGCAATTGCACTGACCTGATTGGAACGGATTCCCCGGGTTCCATTCAAAACCTTCTGTGAAAACTCTCCTTCCTCCTCCGAAGTCACTGGCCCGGCGGAGCCCCTGGTCCCAGGGTTCCTCCTGAAGGACCACCGCTTGTGGACGGACACGAGGGTCACCCGCGGGTCACCCAGCGTCACCAGGAAGGACGGCTCAGGGCTCCCGGGTGTCTCACCCCCGGCCTTCTCCATCGCTATGTCCACAGTCACACCTTTACCCACCGTTCAAGCAAGCCGCTCACCCTCACCGGACTACCTGCTGGTGTGGGAAGGAAGCCTCTGAAGGTTCCCCTCTGCGCCGGAGCCAGCGGGCGAGAGGCCGCCGGCCAAGCCTAGCAGCCCGCCTCTGAACTTGGGCAGGCTGCACACCGCTGTATATAGATTTGCTCTTGTTTACCTACATCCCTCCAGCCAACTGGCACCCTCTCACTCACCACACTGCTTTCGGCGCCGGGAATCTCTGCACACGGCCCCACGCGTGCCCTCGCCCGGCTCTGCCAGGACAGCGCGCGCGGGAGCCCAGCACACCGTCACCTCCCAGGGCTGAGCACGGCTTCCTTTTGGCCGTGTGCACTCCCAGAAACCCAGCCTCGGGGCAGGGGAGAAATGACACTTTCTTTTATTACCAAACTTCCAGCGCTTTCTTGGAATAACTTCAGCGGCCTCTGCCACAGCCCCAGTGCTGGCGGTGTGCAGCACGCAAGGGGACAGAAGTATTTCCTAGGCAACATGACTTGCATTTTCAAGAAGGTGTAAGAGAAAGTTCCATGTTTCCTGCAGCTTTGTTTTCCCTTGGACCAGCTTGGCCTGGCTTCAGTAAGAACTGACTGCAAAGACTCACTGGATAACATCCTTGTCATCCCGTTTTATATGTAGCAGGACGGCCAGGAAGGAACCCACAATTCAGGCTTCTCCAGCCCCCTCCCACCCCCCACCCCGGCTGTTCCCCAGGAGGCTTAAGAGAAGGGGGCGGTATGGCAATGCAGGCAGCTTCCCGCCCTGCTGGGCAGCACGGTTCTCTCCCCCCGACCGGCTCACAGACGGGGAAGGAGGCGCCCTCATCCCCACGGGAGGGAACAGCTCTGCCAGCCGCTAATCCTGGCAACACCGGCCCCTGCCAAGGTGTGTGGAGCGTCCACGCTGCCCACTGAATCGGGCTGGTAAAAATATTCTCGTGGAGTGAACGTGCCCCTGGCACAGGGGAGGGTGAGGTCACACTGGCGGGTCCCCAAGGGCATTTAGAACATACCGCTTCTGCTCAAGCTCCCTGACCATTCTTCATCTTAAGGCGTTCCCTACGATGACCCTTCGTCCCCACTACACCTTCTACTGCGGCCCCCGGAGCTGCTGGGCCAGAGCCCTGTTCTCCCGGAGGGAAGGGGGCCGCCCCACTGGCATGTGCCACGGGTCCTTGGAGACCGGTTTCTCTTCTGCCTCTAACTTACCTGCGGCGACGTGACCACCTGTTTGCTCCCACTGCTGAAAAACGCTTGGGGCAGCCAGCTCCCAAATGTGCCTCCCCTGGCTTCTTATCTTCCCTGCGCGCAGTCAGAAAAGAACCTGCCTCCAGTTCTAAGAAGTGCCATTCAAATCAGTGACCACAGCGGAATGGCATGTTTGATGCTAGGGGCCTCAGGCCCCAACTCCGCGTAGGAGCCGGCACAAAACCCGGCGTAGCTGCCGTCGCTTTCCTGCGCTCGCTCGAATCTTGCTGATCTCTGGTCTTCCTGATAAGGCCCATCAGGACCTGCGTGTGCCTGCCCACCACCCCCAATTCCTTCACTGGGCATCCTAAGGGCATTCTCCAGTTACCCTAAGCTGATCTCTTTAACCACCAGATTTTTTAAAAATGTTCATTTATTCTGAGGGAGAGAGAGAGAGAAAGAGAGAGCACATGTGTGCGAGCACACATGCAAGTGGGGGAGGAGGGCAGAGAGAGGAGAGAGAATCCCAAGCAAGCTCTGTGCTAACAGTGCAGAACCCACCTCTGAGCTTGATCCCGCACACTGTGAGGTCATGCCCTTAGCCAAAATCAAGAGTCAGACACTTAACCAATGAGCCACCCGGGCGCCCCTAAGCACCAGATATTTTAAAAAATTTTTATCATTTGGGGTAGAAATCCTTCCCCAAGGTGCCGTGTATCTTTCTGCTGTCTTTTTAAAATCTGAGGTACTATCCATATTTCAACTTTTCCTTGGTGATATGGGATCATTCTAAATAGAAATACTACTTCTGTGTTACAGATATGAACGGTTACTAAGGGAAGTATGTTGGCATCATACATCCCAAGTGCTTTTGAATAATCTACCCCATTAGCACCATGACCTATGGAAAATATAAATGCTTTACTGTAAAACATTTTCCCTTCTCCTAAATGGCCACTCAAACCCAGAACACAGCTAGAAAAAGGAGGCTGGTGGGGCACCAGGGTGGTTCAGTTAAATGTCCGACTTTGGCTCAGGTCATGATCTCAGTTTGTAAGTTCAAGCCCCACGTTGGGCTCTGTGCTGACAGTTTGGAGCCTGGAACCCGCTTCAGATTCTGTGTCTCTCTCTCTTTCTCTGCCCCTCCCCCACTCCCGCTCTGTCTCTCAAAAAATAAACAAATGTTCAAAAAAAAAAAAAAAGAAAAAGGGAGACTGGGGACCAGTTTATAATAGGCATGAAGTTTAGACTCTGTCCAATAGACAGCAGAGAATTGGCAGTTTCTAACGCAGAGGACTTACATGACTATATCTGTGATTTTGAAACACAGTTTGGGCAGGCGTGAGACAGAAGACTGAGAGAGAGGACGATAGGGTTACAGGGAGCAGAGAAAATGAATAGCAGAGCAGGATTAAACAAATGAGGAGGGCCTCCAGGCTCAGCGATCAAGTGACCACAGCTGGCGAGGACCTGAGGCGGACAGGGCCGTTTCCAGTTTGGCAGAGATGAGGAGGAATGGGGGGGGAGGTATGTCTGGGGTGACAAGGGGGGCTTCTCCTTTGTTCCCACAGATTCTAAGGGACCTGTGAAACAGCCGGAGCATAAGCCATTTTCCCTGGCTGAGCATCAAGTCCCAATCCCTCTTTCCAGCGCCTCCTCCTTCCTTCACACCTGACCCCTGGGTCCCCTTCTCTGTCCGGCTAATCCTCCTTATCCTTTTAAGTCCTGCTCTCAGTGGACTGGCCTCTATTCATGCCAGCAGGGCCTCTCCCTCATGGGAATTCCAGCGTCATGGGTATGGAGCCTCTACTGCGAGTAGAAGGCCAAGTCTTCTCTCTCCACCGAGGCTGTATCCAGACCAGGCCTGCGCCCAGCGCCAGGAAACACTGCAAGCACCAAAGACAAGGCTCTTCCGTCGCACCTAACACGGTGATGAACAAACATCATCCCCCAGATGTTACACACGTGCTGACGGAGATGAAGTACAGACAGACCCGAACGTGCTTCCACCTGGCGCTGCATGGTGGGTCTGTGCCCCTAACCACGGGGCAAGCGCACACTCATCTCTCACATCTTCCTTCCAGAACTACAGGCCTTCAGGGGTCTCCTCGCACTCAACTATTTTGCTTCCCACAGGTGCAAATTATATCAGCGGTTTTCCAAAATAAGTTTATCTTGTTTATCTCCAACTCACCTTCCCGGTCTCCGTGGATCTTTTCCGCATAAAAATAAAAATCTAAAAATCCCTTTGATGTCCTAAACCGTCTTGTTGCAACCCGAGGAGCCTGGGCCCCATGGCAGATGTGCGGCTCACGTTTCCATGAGCCTCTGGGACAGATGACCTTAGGTGCAAGAGGGCTACCTGGTTCACATATCCCAGCACTTTGCAAAGATGACCAGCTGAGCCTGGCTCGAGGCTCGCCCTGGGTGGGGCTTCTCAGGAAAAACACTGGGCCAGGGCCCCCGACACAGGCAGAGGAGCCCCGGGTCCTGTGATGGGACAGGACGACAGAACCTGACACTAAGCCATGTGCTGGGAAGCAGTGGCCCAGAAGGTTCCCATACAGAGAAGGTGAGCAGTACAAACAACACATCCTTCACAACGGAGGCGGGATGTTAATAAATGAATAAAATTTAGAGCCTGAGAGCCAACCATTCATTCCAGCGCTTCTGTGCAGCAGAAGACGCAAGCCACTGTCTGCCCTCAGGGCTTCATTAGCAGGTTAGGAGAGAACTGGGGAGGATGGTATCAAAGTGTAAAAGACCTCCTTCCAACACTGGGTGCTCGGTGAGGGGGTGTGGGAGGGGCTGCTGCGGGCCAGTTACCAGGAGGCCTGCGGGGAGGGAGGGGACTGCTGGGCGGCTGCTCACGTCCCCAGGAACGGGTGGTGTCTGCGACTGAACCAGTTAGCTTGCAGGGAAAACAATCACAATAGTTCTAAATCATAAAGAGGCTGAAACAGGGCCAGGAAGGGAGAGGGTTGAGATTGTCAGGGTAACAGCCAACGTTTCACTTCCACAGTTAACTGCACACCCCTTCGAGTCCCTCTCGGCTGCCCCAGTCACCCGATGCCCACCAGGCACAACCCCAGCCCGGTTCCCTGTCGGCTCCCAGCTGAATGAGGATGACATCAAACACAGCCAAGCTGGTTGGCCCCGCTGCCTCAAGACCATGAACCTGGGGAGGCTGCTGGCAGTCCCACTGCGCACCTCCCTAGTCCTCACCCTCTCTGCTCCCCTGGAGGACCTCTCACCTCCCACCCTGCTCCTCTGACCGCCACTCCCTACCCCCGCCCCAGTCTCTCTCCACTGATGAGACAGCTTCCCGCTGCACTGAAATAACAGAAGCAATCAGAAAACAACCCCCCATGGGGCGCCTGGGTGGCTTAGTCGGTTAAGCATCCGACTTTCACTTAGGTCATGATCTCTCGGTTCGTGGGTTCAAGCCCCGCGTCGGGCTCTGTGCTGACTGCCAGCTCAGACCTGGAGCCTGTTTCGGTCTGTGACTCCCTCTCTCTCTGACCCTCCCCTGCTCACGCTGTCTCTCTCTCTCTCTCTAGAAATAAATAAAACATTAAAAAAAAAAAAAAGAAAACAACCCCCCAACATCTAAACCACCTGCCCGCGAGCATTAGTGCCGTCCCTCTGGCAGCAGGGCGAAAGTTCTTGTCCCCAAGGTCAGGCTCCAAGCACCCACCCCCTCCTGGGTGTCCTCCCAACCCCCCCCACCCCCACAGATCCTTGTCAGAGGCCCTCCCAGGAGCCTAACTAGTCCCCAAAACCATTCAGTGCTGGAGTGGCTCGCAGCTCGGTCCCTGGACCCCTTCCGCGGCTGTACTCATTCCTCGGTGAGCTCATTCAGTCCAGGCGGGACACCACTCATACCCAGTAACTCCCAGTTCCACACGTGTGGATGCAAAGGCTTGGCCAGCATCCCCCGGTGGCATCTCAAATGTTAACTTGCCTAAAACTGAGCTCCCACTCTCCTGTCCCTTCCCTGCTTCTGCCCCAGTCTTGCCCATCTTCTTCCTTCCACCTGCCCGGCAAAACCTTTTGCATTAACCGTTGGTAAGAACTGTCCCCTCCATTCAAACCCACAGGTGAATGTTGAGCAAATCCTGTCAGTTCCATGTTTAAGTGTGTGCGGCATCCAGCCGCCTCTCAGTACCTCTTACTACAGACAGCTCAGGTCCTGGCCACCAGCACATCGCCTCTGCGGTATTAAAACAATCCCCTAGGTGGTTCTTGGCCCCCAAAGTCTACTCTCAACACAAAAATGAGGAATCCCCTTGATGGGGAAGGCAGATGACTGCAGTTAGCTCCATACCCATCTCTTTTCAAACAATCTGCACACTGCTCACCCCTCACTCTGGCTAAATCTCTTCTGATCTGGCTGTTTCTGTAACAAAGCCAGGCCTGCTCCGGCCTGGCCTCGGGCCTTTATGCCCACTACTCCCTACTCTCTCAGCTTAAAAACAACCCTCCCCCAGCACCCCATATCCAGGTGGCTCACTTCCTCACCTCCTTTAGGTCTCTGCCCAAATGTCACCTTCTCAGTGGCTTGCCTCTGTTTACCCTGTTTTCATTTCAAACACTCCCCTTCAGGTCCCGTCGTTCTGCCTACTATTTTTCGGAGTAGTCAACTACCATTGATATGGTAATTTATACTTTACTCGTTTACTGACAGTCTCTCCATCGGGTCTAAGTTTCAGGAGGCAGGAACCCCTTGTCTGTTTTCTTCACTCTTCTCTGTATTCCCAGCACTACAACAGCACTTATACTTAGGTTTCTCAAAAAATATTTGTTGGATGAATAACACAAGAACTAAACAAAACAACTCACATATTTGCTTGCTGTAAAACCCAGACTGTCAAACTTTCAAACAAGTATTCAACATTCGGAAGGTGCCTCGTCCTAAGCTGGCTCTCCTTTACTTAGTCCTTTTCTCCTCCAAACCAACAGTCTAAACTCAAATACTATGGAGAACAAGCCTTATTTAAAAAAAAAAAATCAACTGAGTAAATCTGAAGATCTAATTGGCTTTATGGACTGCTTCATGCATCAGGCAGCATCCCATCAACCAAGTAAAGGGGCGCCCCAAGGAGTCCTACAAAATGGGAGGTTTTAAGGGAAGGAGGGTGGGGCCTGAAAGTTGTAAGCAAGAGAAAAGATTGGAAAGACTGTTTCAGACATCACCTTCCCATAAAGGGGAAGAGGAGAGGGTCTTACTCTGCCCCAAACCTCATCTTCCTTTAGGAGATAGACAAGACCCATGTGACAGAATACGTCCCTGGTGCTTATCTGAAAATTCCTGACTAACCAGTTAAGGGGTGTATTTCTGCAGGAGGTTGAAACTGCAGTCAGATTAGATAGGAAGCCCAGGTTTATATAGTCCCGGGGCCTTAACCTAAGTGGCACCATTCTGATCCTGCTGTTTTCTTACTAACATGCTCCACCTAAAAGAAGCAGTTACTTCTGCGCTCCAGCCAATTATTGTCAAAGGGCCTTGGGTCACCAGACTTTCCAAGAGAAGGTAAGTAGCTGAAATTTTACACAATAAAAGCTTCTAATTAAAAATGTTGAAAAGAGGGGTGCCTGGGTGCCTCAGTTGGTTAAGAGTCTGACTCTTGATTTGGGCGCAAGTCATGGTCTCTCATGGTCCCCTCGAAGGGCTCGGTGCTAATAGCATAGAACCTACTTGGGATTCTCTGTCTCCCTTTCTCTCTGCCCCTCTCCTGCGCATTCTCTATCTCTTCCTCTCTCTTTTCTCTCTCAAAAATTAAGAAATATTTAAAGATAAATAAAATTAAAACAATAAAAATGCTGAAAGTAGACACAAAGTTCTGGTCAATGAAATCTATGGAAAAGCTGTTTGTCAGGACTCCTGAGAAGGCTCCTTAAAAGAAAGAGTGGGTTTATCCTTAGGCTTTCCTCATTTCTGCCGTGTGTGCCATGGATTAGATGGTTGGATCCCTGGCAGCCAGCTTAAGGCCATGACGTCTTAGGAAGATGGAGTTGCATCCTAGCTTGCTAGAGCAGAGAGAAAAGGCAGGCTGCATCCCTGGTGACCTTGGAGACACCAAACCAACCTGGGATGCATACCTCTAGACTTCGCTCACAGCCATGTTGCTTGGGGCTTTCTGATATACACGGCCAAACATAATACAATTCTCATACGAGTGTCAAATGCGGTAGAGGGGTAGGAACTTCTGGCATGACAGTACGAGCTATGCAGATCAGCTCCCCAGTGAAATTGGTGAAAATTATTTTATTTTAATTTTTTTATTTGGGGGAAGGGCAGAGACAGAGGGAGGGAGAGAATCCCAAGCAGGCTCTGTGCTATCAGCACCAGAGCCCGACGCAGGGCTTGATCTCATGAACTGTGAGATTACAACCTGAGCTGAAATCAAAAGTCGGACACTTAATCGAATGAGCCACCAGGTGCCCCTGAAAATTATTTTAAAGAAACCAAACAAACATGAAAGAAAGCTGGAAATGATTCTAAAGGCATACAGCAAATGAAGAAACATTTAATTCAAGAAAACCTACTAGGGGCACCTGGGTGGCTCAGTCAGTTAAGGGTCTGACTTCAGCTCATGTCATGATATCATGGTTCATGAGATGGAGCCCTGTTGCGCATGAATTTAGCCTCAGTCCTTCCATCCTGACCCAGAGTTTACCTTTTGGGTCTACACTGGAAAGACTACATAACTATCGTCAGGAGCAAGAGGAAAAAAAAAACAGTAAAAGATAAGGGTTAATGGTCCCTGTTAATGGTTATTTCTGACACAGCTGGCATACTCTGTCCTTGAGATAATAACTGTTCCTTTGCGACCCTCCTACAACCCTACACTTTGCCTTCAGGATGACAAATGTTGTCCTACACACCAGGACAAGGTGCTCTATCACTTTGTAATCGTTTTACAACAACCGCTCAATTCTGCTTCTGTACCGCCCACGTGCCTGCTTGCTCATTATAAAAAGCCCTAAGTCCTTGGACTCGGGGACGCACATTTAGAGTTCCGTGTTAACTCTGTGCCGACCCGGCCGGTAATAAAGACTCCCTGAATTCGGTTTCAGGGGTCTCGGTGGGTCTCTGTGTCTCTTGGCATAAGAGCCCCACAGCAGACTCTGTGCTGGCAGCTCAGAGCCTGGAGCTTGCTTCGGATTCTGTGTCTCCCCCTCTCTCTGCCCCTCCCCCACTCATGCTGTTTCTCTCTCTCAAAAATAAACATTAAAAAATTTTTTTGAAAACCTACTAATATTTGGTAAGAACACCAAGAGTCTGTGCTGGGTTGTTGTTGTTGTTGTTGTTTAAGTCTATTTATTTATTTTGAGAGAGACAGTGGGGAGAGGAGCAAGGGAAAGAGAGAATCCTAAGCAGGCTCCAAGCTCAGCACAAAGCCTGATGCAGGCTCAATCCCAGGAACTGTGAGTTCATGACCTGAGTGGAGATCAAGAGTCAGATGCTTAGCCCCTTAATCGACTGAGCCACCCAGGTGCCCCCAGTCTGTGCCGTGTGAATCAACACCTCACTTCCTCCCCTCTCCCAACTCAAAGAGGTAGAAACTCCACTTGACTGGTGCAGCCAAGAACATAGGGATCCCTCTGCACCCCACTACCAGGCAGTAGGCTTTCTCCGAAGGAGGGGCAAGGCGTCAGCACTTCTTACCCCATCCATCTAATCCTGATGATGGGGCTAAGCTGCAGGCTAACGCAGCCCAGAGGTGGAGGTCCCCTTCTTCCATCTAGTCCCCACTAGTAGTACAAAGGCATGGAGCACCCAGAATATCGGGCCTCAACTGCCCTTGCCCTGGCTCATGACATCATGGTTCAGACCCGAGAGCGGAAGTCCAAGCAGAACGCAGGTCGCCCCGTGCCTCTGGCGAATTCCCTTCTCCACACATTCAGCTCTAAAAGAGCGAGAGTCAGAGAGAGGTGTGACATTGTCCCCATCCCCAGCTCAAGCCTTGTATGCCTGGGTGAAAAGCAACTGGGAGGAGGCTGGTGGATCAACCGGACATATAGAGAAAACTGTAGGCTGGCCAGTTTGCTGGAGTGACCTGGGAAAGGAAACCGCACGGAGAGCAGGACTGAGGTCAGAACAAATCTCAAAGCACTGAGCTCAGGAACACCCCCTCAAAGGAGCCTGAATGTGAATGGACCCAGCTGTGGAGCAATGTATGCCCCCGGCATTACTGAAACACTAGATCAGCCAGCAATTAGCGGGGCTTAATAGCTACGTGTGGTCGGGAAGAACCACAAAGACAAAATAATTGTTATTACAAGGTGACTGACAGCATACAGAAGGCTGTGCTTCTTGAGAAACAACAACAGAGATTCCACACCGCCAGGGTGACCGGTCTGGCTCTTGATTTCAGCTCAGGTCATGACCTCATGGTCACTGAGATTGAGGCCTACATCGGCCGGAGCTTGCTTGGGATTCTCTCCACTCCCCTCTCAAAATAAATAAGAAAACAGTAAAAAAAAAAAAAAAAAAAAAGTCACCACTAAAATAATCCAGTGAGTCACTAAATAATAAAAAAGCAAGTCCTTGGGTGGGGTGGTGAGGAAGTAGCAGTACCCAAAACTGTGTAAAATGTCTAGTTTCTAACAAAAAATCGTGAGACACGCAAAGAAAGAGAAGAATAGGACCCATACACCAGGGGAAAAAGCAGCCAATAGAAACTGCCTATAATTGCAACCAGATGTAGGATTTAATATACAAAGACAGAAACCATTAAAACCATTTTAAAGAAATAAAGTGATGATGACAATGTCACATCCAACAGAGAATATCAATGAGACAGAAATTGTAAAAAAGAACCAAATGGAAATTCTGCAGTTGCAAAGTATAGTAACTGAAATGAAAATTTACTAGTTGAGTTCAACAGTAGATCTGAACTGAAAGAATTAGCCAAAACAAGAAGAGAGATCAGAGGTAATACAATCTAAGAACAGAGAGGGAAAAAAAGAATGCAAAAAAAGTAATAGAGCCTCATGAAACTGTAACCCACAAGGTTAATGAGGTTGAAACTAGCAGAAAGTTGAACTCAGAGAACTCTTTCCCCCTAATCACCTATTGTGTCTTTTCAGACCCCACTATCAAATCCACTGGTTGTCTCTGAGCCTGGGCTCATGGTCAACTGATATGGTCCCAGCCTAAGAACAAGCAAGGCCCTGCCTTTCCTTACCCAAGATAACAAGCCAAGACCCTATCCAGATTACACACAGCTCTAGGAGCATGCCCACACCCCATCTCGGTGTCCTAAGATATAAATAAGATAACCTCTTGACATCAGCACTGAATATTAAGTCTTCCTGTAAAGTGAAAATGGGATATACGTTATATGTATGTTTGCTCAGTGCGCACACTCCATTGTTCTTCATGATTAGTCATAGGTTTCCCGGCCTTATTCATCAATATGTATGCAATCTCAACCCCTATGATTATAAAAAAACTTGATCTCTTCTCTTTTAGGCAGGCGGATTTGAGGCTTGCCCTCCCATCTCCTCATTTGTCTGCCGCTCAAATAAACCTTTTCCTTGCTGCAAACCTAATGTCTTGGTGATTGGCTTTGCCATGCATTGGGCAGATGGACTTGGATTCGGTTACACTGGGACACCACTACCCACACCAACTTAGACTCAAAACTTCCCCAAATCTAATGAAAAACTAATAATCATCATCATCATCATAATAGCCTACACATCCAGAAAGTTCCATGAATTTTAGATTCAAAAACACAAATGGATAAAAATAAAAGAATGGAGAAAGATACATCTGGCAAACAGCAACCACAAGAACTCTGATGTGGTTATGCTAATATCAAACAAAACAGGCTTTAAAACAGTGTTACCAGAAATAAAGAGGAACATATTATAATGATAAAAGTCACTCCACCAGGAAAATGTAAAAATTATAAACATACATGTCTAACAACAGAACACAAAATGTGTTCCCAGACAAAAATAACTGACAGAAATGAAAAGAAAAAAAGACAATTTAGGGGCACCTGGGTGGCTCAGTCAGTTAAGTCTCCGACTCTTGATTTCTCCTCAGGTCATGATCTCATGGTTCGTGAGTTCGAGCCCCGCATTGGGCTCCACGTTTGACAGTGCAGAGCCTGCTTGGGATTATCCCTCTCTCCCACTCTCTGCCCCTCCCTGCTTATGTTCTCTCTCTCTCTCTTTCTCTCTCTCAAAATAAATAAATAAATTTAAAATCAATTTACAAAAATAAATAAAATTTAAAAAAACCAATTCACCAGTGACAGTTGGAGACTTCAATTCTCACTTTCAAAAATGAACAAAATTGCAGAATATCAACAAGGAAACATGTGATATTGTGATTTATAAGAAATACATGTTTGGTGTCCTAAAGCCCTTGAAATTTCTTAAGTGATGGGAGATTTAAAGTCTCTTTCATACCCCGCCCAATGCAATTCTTCCATGGCTGTTCCTGAGTTACACCCTTTTATAATACACGATGTAAGTAAGTTCTTCTCTCAGGTCTGTGAGCCACTCTAGCCAATTAACTGAACCCAAGGAGGGGCTTGTTCCAACCTCCATCCTACAGCTGGTCAGTCAGAAGCACAGGTAACTACCTGGACTTGCAACTGGTACCTGAAGTGGGGAGGCAGGTCTTCAGAGCTCAGTCTTATAGACCTGAGCTCTTAACCTGTGGATCGGATGCTATCTCCAGAAAGCTAATCAAGTTAAGTTGTAGGACACCCAGCAATTCTTGGTGTGGGGGAAAAGACCCACACGTTGGAACTGGTATCAGAATCACAAATCAGAAGACCAGAACAACCCTATAAACCAAACAGACCTGATATGTACAGAACTCTCCACCCAATAACAGCAAATATACCTCTTTTCAAGTGCACATGGAACATTTTCCAGGATATACCACATGTTAGGCCATAAAATAAACCTCAATGAATTTTTAAAAAATGGAAATAATGCAGAGTCTGTTCCTCACTCATAACAGAATTTTTAAAAAATCAGTAATGGAAAGAAATCTGGGAAACTCACAAATAGTGGAAATTAAACAATACACTTCAAATAACCAATGAGTCAAAGAAGATACCAGAAGGAGATTAGGAAATACTTTGAGATGAATGAAAATAAAGACACAACAGGGGCGCCTGGGTGGCTTAGTTGGTTAAGCGTCCGACTTTCGCTTAGGTCATGATCTCACGGTTCGTGGGTTCGAGCCCCGCGTCGGGCTCTGTGCTGACTGCCAGCTCAGAGCCTGGAGCCTGTTTCAGTCTGTGACTCCCTCTCTCTCTGACCCTCCCCTGCTCACGCTGTCTCTCTCTCTGTCTCCTAGAAATAAATAAAACATTTAAAAATAAATAAATAAATAAAGACACAACATACCAAAATGTACGAGATGCAGCTAAAGCAGTGCTGAGAGGGAAAGTTACAGTTGTCAATGCCTGTATTAAGAAAGATTTCAAATCAATAACCTAACCTTCTGCCTAACACTGGGAAAAAAGACAACTAAACTAAACCTAAAGAAGCAGAAGAAAATCAGATTAGTATCCTAGTACTGCTGTTAACAAAATACCACAAATTGAGTACTGGAAGGTTATTCTCTCATAGTTCTGGAGGCTCGGAATCAAAGACTGTCCTTTTGGGGGGCTCTGAGGTGAATCTGCTCCATGCCTCTCTCCTGCTTTCTGGTGGTTACTGGCAATCCTTAGCACTTCTTGCATCACTCCAATCTCTGTGTGTATAATCGGGGAGCTTTCTCTTCTCTGGGTCTTCATATGGTATTCTTATAAGAAGAGCAGTTATTGGATTTAAGGTCCACAGAATCCTATACGTCTCCATCTGAATGTAACTAATTATACCTGCAAAGACCCTATTTCCACATAAGACAATATTCACAGGTATGAGGCTTCACCCTATCTTTTGGGGACACAATTCAACCCACAACACAAGAAAATAATAAAGATTAGAGAAAAAAATTAATAAAATAGAGGCTAGAAAAATACAGAAAACGGCTGACACCAAAAGCTGATTCATTGAAAAGATCAATAGAATTGGTAACCTTTAGCTAGAATGACCAAGGAAACAAAGACTCCAAGTATTAGAATGAGAAATCAAAAAAGAGGGGTTATTATCACTGATCTTACAGAAATAAGGATTATATTAGATACAATTAGAAACAACTGTATGCCAACAAATTAGGGAACTTGGATGAAATTGGCCAATTCTAAAAAGACAAACTGCCAAAATTGACTTAAGAAGAAACAGACAATCTGAATCAACTGTTAATAAGATGCTGAATTAATAACCGGAAAGCTTTCCAAGAAAAAAAGCCCAAGCTCAGACAGCTTCAACACTGAATTCCATCAAAGATTAGTGAAGGGGAATTAATACAAAATTTTAATAAAGTCTTCCAAAAAAACAGAAGACAGGGGAATGCATCTCAACTCATTCTATGTATAAGGCCAGCATTACCTGGATACCAAAACTAGACAAAGACATCACAAGAAAACTACAAACCAGTATCTCATGTGAATATGGACACAAAGACTCCCCAACAATATAGTAAGAAACCATATCCAACAACATATAAAAAACACTACATGCTGTGACCAGGTGGAATCTGTTCAGGAATGCAAGTCTGGTTTAACGCCCAAAATCAATTAATGGAATACACCACACGGACAGAATAAAAACCAAAGACACATTGTTAATTCAACAGACACAGACACAGTGAAACCATCTGACAAAATCCAAAACCCTTTCATGATAAAAACCCTCAACAAACTAGGAATTGGAGGAAACTTCCTCCACCCGATAAAGGGTATCTTGAAAAACTGAAAGCTAACATAGTAGTTAATGGTGAAAGACTGGAAGCTTTTCCTCTGAGATCAGAAATAAGACAAAGATTCCATTTATATGAAATCTTCGCAATAGGCAAATCTAAAGATATAGGAAGTAGATTAGGGGGTGCTTAGGCAAAGGGATCATGTGGAGGTGGGGAGTGATAGATGAAGGGTGCCAGCTCTGTTTCTGAGGTACTGAAAATATTACAAAATTGTTGTGATAACTACATATATCTGTGAATCTTATCTCAATAAAGCTGTTTTTTAATTTTTTTAACATCTAGGGGCACCTGGGTGGCTCAGTCGGGTAAGCGTCCAACTTTGGCTCAGGTCATGATCTTGTAGTTTGTGGGTTCAAGCTCCGCGTCGGGCTCTGTGCTGACAGCTCAGAGCCTGGAGCCTATTTCGGATTCTGTGTCTCCTTCTCTCTCTCTGCCCCTCCACTGCTCATGCTCTTTCTCTCTCATGCTCTGTCTCTTAAAAAATAATGTTTTTAATGCTTATTTATTTTTGAGAGAGAGGAAAAACACACACACACGAGCATGCAGGCACACTGTTGCTGTCAGCGTAGAGCCCAAAGTGGGGGCTTGATCTCACTACCTAGAGATCGTGACCTGACGCGAATCAAGAATGGACCGCTTAACGCTTAACCGAGCCACCAAGGCACCCCTGAGCTGTTTTGTTTTTCTTAATGCAGTCAGAGAGACCATTAAAATAAGAATAATAAAGGAAAAATCTTAAAGCAAATAGGAGAGTGGAAAGCTGTAAATGAAGACAATTCTTTCTGGAAGACTGAGGAAGGAGACGGGAGACATAATACAAGAGCTAATGGGAGACACAAGGTAATGGGAGAGATTTTTAAATGAAGGCAAACGTCATGCGTTTATAAACCAAGGGGAGAAGTCTGCACAAAGAGGAAAAAACGGGGTGAGAAAAGACATGACCACTAAGGGCTCCAAAGCAGGTAGAGAAGAAGGGGTAGGGGTCACGGGCACTGAGGCCGGGGAGATGACCTTGAAAAGAAAGCAAGCCTATCCTGAGACTAGATGAGGAAGTGGAAACAGGTTGTAGATCAAAATAAAATTCTGGAAGAAGATGCACTGAGGGAAGCAGAAAGTTGGAGAAAACCATACACATGGCACCCAGTTTTCTTGAAGTCAGCACGGAGGCCGTCGGTTGCCAATAAGGAAGGCAGGGATGAGCCAGCAGGGAAGGCTTGACCGAGTCGCAAGAAATTGACACAGAACAAGTGAAAAACAGGCACAGACGGGATGAGGGACAAGAAACCGCAGGCGGCACGGAGGGCAGGTGGCCCGAATTTCCCAGCAGTTCTGTCCCCGGGGAGTGGCAGCAGGGTCCTGGGACAGGGGAGGGAGGGCCTGGGTGGAAACGTCAGCCTACACCAAGTGGCCCTCCAGGATACGGGAGGCCACATACAATTTAACGATAATAACAACAGCTTCCATGATGGGCAGATTTTAAAGCCTGTTAAAAACAAAACAACAAAACACAAGAACACCACTGAGTTTAGACAAAGAAAACACACACACACACACACACAAATACACACACACACACACACACACACACAGGAAAGACTGACTGAGCTGACTGGACTGAAATAGCCCTAAGACGTTCACGCTGGTAATCTTTCATAGACAAGGTTGTATGTATTTCTAAAAATTAAGAGCTTGATGCAGCGCAAGCAAGCGATGAAGAAAGTTTACAAATATGCTAACAGCTGTCCTAAGAGTAAAAAGAACAAAAGTAAATTTTCCCTGGGGCACCTGGGTGGCTCAGTCGGCAGAGCGTCCAACTTGGGCTCAGGTCATGATCACACGGTTCGTGGGTTCGAGCCCCACATCGGGCTCTGTGTTGACAGCCAGCTCAGAGCCTGGAGCCTGTCTTCGTATTCTGTGTCTCCCTCTGTCTCTACCCTCCCCTGCTCATGCTGCCTCTCTCTCTCTCTCAGAAATAAATAAAATATTTAAAACTTTAAAAATAAAAAAGTAAAATTTCCCCTTTCGGTCTGTTTTGCCAAATTTCAGTTACAGAATTAAATTACGTTTAGAACAGTCATTTTGAGTTTCTGTGGGAATGGAGGCTTCGGCAGAACTGCTGCATTTTGAACCCACAGGTTTCAAACCACTGGTGCTTTTCAATCTTATTTGCCGTGTTGGTTACATCACAATAAAGAGTCACTCTCTGCTTTGCCCTCTACTTTATCTCATCGACCTTTGATCTGCTTAGATTTTTTTCCTTTAACTTAGTGAAAAGAAAAAAAAAAGTCAGACATTCAAGAATTCCACTGGGGAAGGATTTCTAATCGCCCTGATGCAATAATACTGCGCACGCCTGAGCATGCAAACTTCCCTGTTACCTGTGCTCTGGCGTCGGCGGAGAGCAATGGGCCTGGGCCATCTCCATCCTTGCAGTGAAGATGTACGTCAGATAAAGAAGCACTTAAAATCCAATTCTCTCCCCCCAGCTTTTTTTTTTTAATGTTTATTTATTTATTTAGAGAGAGAGAGACTCTCAAGCAGGCTCACTACTTTAGGATCATGACCTGAGCTGAAATCAAGAGCTGAATGCTTAACTGACTGAGCCACCCAGGCGCCCCTCTCCCACCGTGGTTTACTCCCAGTTAACTCGTGTAGTCCAGTTAACAGGACTACCATTTGCCTGTGACGCTCTGGACACTGAGGAGTGCAAAAAACCTCCACTGTCTCCCGACATGACAGCTCCCCAGGGAACGGGACTCGCAGTTCTTCGGCAGGGCTTCGGCCACCTTGGATCTGGGTGGGATGACCTCAGGAAAGGCCAATCACTCTTGCCTCTTGCCTGTGAGTGCCTCTGCTATGGCACCTGTGACTGTCAGCCCTAAGAACAGGGGCTGACCTCTACCCATCTTTGTCCCGCGATGCACTTCTATTGTGCCTTGGCCCAGCATCAGAGAAACAGAAGATGCTTCGTGTTTGTAAAGTGAAGGCTGAATGACCCAGCTCATGGACCACATCCCTTTCAGGGTTACTGCTGCCCCAGACAGGCCTCTGAAGAGAAAACAATGTGTTGGGGTTGGGGGTAGGGAAAATCTTGCTATAACTCCCTCACTCAAGAACAACTGTGGTGCACCTATTACTATAGCTATGGAGAATTTTTTTTTCTCTTGAGAGAGAGAAAGAACACATAAGTAGGGGAGAGGAGCAGAGGGAGAGAATCTTGAGCAGGCTTCATGCTGAACGAAGAGCCCCACACAGGGCTCTATCCCATGACCCTGGGACCGTGACCTGAGCTGAAATTAAGAATGGTACGCTCAACCAACTGAGCCACCCAGGCACCCCCTGGAGATTTTTTAAGAGATATGAACCTGGTCCCTACTTTCAAGAAGCACAGAGTTGAGAGAGAGAAAAAAAGCTATACTTAGGTAAGTATAAATAATACCAGATGGTAAGACCAGGTGTCAAGGAAGTTTGAAAGAAAATACATACCCAAGAAAGTCAAAGCAGGCTGGCTAGGACTCAATTCCAGATCTGCCTCTTACTGGGTATAGAACCTTGAACAAGAAGAGAGAGGACCTTCACCTCTCTCT